>CM040127.1:84545465-84898023 GCA_022559845.1 Amorphophallus konjac | reverse complement strand
CCCCTTATCTTGCTATATTACATTTGTCCCGCTCGCCCCACCGAAGCAATCTCTCGTGGTGGCCCCTTCTCTTTTCTCTTATTTCTGTGTTACAGCAAATAAAAAGAAGGAGCCCGCGCGCTCCGCGTCCTCTTCGCACCCCGAACCGCGTGACGTCGCTCACAGATTGGCGATCACGGTGGGACCTCTACTGCTTCCTTTCGGCTACCCTTGCAAGTTCGGCACCATCCGTGCCTCTCCACCTTGGCGCCCGCGCGCGCCCCCGTTGTGCTCACGGCAGCACCGTCAGTTGTGATTGGTTGTTTGTTTATTATATGTCTGTTATTTCTGTTGTTTTCCCACTCCATATCTCTGTCAGCATTTCATTGCATGCATCCATCCCTCCTTTCTATCCTATTTTCATTTTTTTTAGGATCACCCTTTCCCGGTGAAGGAAGGACTCTCCGTTTGAGAATTCCTCTCAACGGACTAGAATCTCCTACACTGGGACCTCCGTAAGTCCCCGACATCGAAGAATCTCCTCTTCGTTCACTGGGCTGTTGTACCATTGAAGTTCCCCGAAGTTAGTCATTTCATTCGTGGTGAGACGAGAGACCCTAGCTGACACGGCGGTGAAACAAAAATAAACTAGGGTCCCCATTTTGTGTGAACTTCGGATCTCGCTAAAAATAAAAAAAAATCATCAAAATCAAAACACAAAAAAAGGGCGTAAAGGCATCCACTTGTTTGATAATCTGTGCTACCTGCTTGCTAGTGTATGTTTTTACGTTCTGGGAAAACTGTGAGCATGTCTCACGAGTCTTTTGAGGAGAACCACCCTAGCCGTGGTTTGTCAGCCGACCCGCGAGTCTATGCTATGGACTCGGGTCCTTCTCATGAGCCCTCGCATGAGGTGCAGGTTATTGCCGGGACACGTCCCCACCATAGATATCTCTTCCTTACTGGGCGTCCTCGCCAACACGGAGCTTACCTCTGAACAGCTCCGGGCCTTCCAGGCCATTCTGAAGGGGAAATCTGTTTCCCCCACGCCCCAGGAATCAACTCCGGCCATCACACCTCTCCAAGAGTCCCTGCAGGCCATTCCATCTCCTTCGTTGGCACAAGCCATCCAGTCTCCCTCGCTTAAAGGACAAGTGAGCCAACAACCACCCTCATTCCAGTTCCCGTCACAATCTCAAACTCCCGTTGTTCCCCACACACCGCTTCAGCCAGGGCCAACTGTCGGCAGTCCGATAGCTCCCTCTCATTCCGGGTTTCCCCCTCAAGTCTCCGGGAGACAGTTTCTCCCCCAGTGGCAAGTGCCACCTTCACCTCCAGAGGAGCTCGCCCAATCGCTCCTCAATAGGTTCAATCGTATGGACGAGCAGTTTCAAAATCTGAGAAGGATGGTGGACGTGAAAGCCACCCCAGAGGTTGCTTTGCCAATCCTTCCCGTCATTCATCTTCCTCCCTCCGAAATGCCCACGTACCGCAGATACAACGGTACCGGCAACCCCTTCATTCACCTCAAGGATTTCATGTATGAATCCTCCTATTGGCAAAACGATCAGAGGTCCCTGGCATACCTCTTTCGGAGATCATTGGATGGTCCCGCGCTTGAGTGGTTCTATTCCTTGGAGCCCCGCGAGGCCAAGAATTTTGAAATAGTCCAGAGAAGGTTCTTGCAGAAATATAGGGATAGGGTCGGTCCTTACCGACCTAGTGGCCGAAAAGATGAAGCCCGATGAGGATTTTGTCCGCTATGCTGATAGATGGAGGTATCTGGCGGAAAGAATAAGTGACACCCTCTCCGAGCCCGAACAAGTAAAGATGATTGTGTCTAATGCAACCCCACAGTTCAGACACGTCCTGGCCATGAATAAACTTACTACAATGGAGGAACTCTATGAAAGGGCCCGATACATCCAAACCCAGCTAAAAGACTCCCCCATCATGAACATGTTTGAGTCACCGAAGCCCAAAGTGGTCAGAAAGACAGGCGATGGTGTCCCGGGCGGAGCCACAGAAGGGGTCGTGACAAATGAGCAAGTCAGTGCGGTCAACAATACCAACTATGCGGTCAACCCAAGGCCTCCACAAATGCCCTGACTTCCCCTTCAACCAGGTCCTTTCCCTCTTCGTCCTCCACCCCAAAATAATCCACCCCAGGATAATATGCCTCCATTACGCCAACCCCAGCAACAACAACCACAACCTCAGCAACAACAACCACCACTTCAGTACAACCAAGTTCCACCTCCGGGGAACTATGGTCCCCAACAGCAACAAAGGAGGCCGCTCGGTCCCAAGAGAGCCTACTATCCACCATTGCCAGAAACCTTAGCAAACATTTTTAATGCCCTCATGGCATCAAACCAACTCGCCCTACCCAGAGAAAGACCCGTGTGGCCCCCAAATGTTGATACCTCCAAATACTGCGTCTACCACAGGCAGCCAGGACACACAGTAGATTACTGCTTCCATTTCAAAGATTACATCCACGATATGAATGATGAACATCAAATAGATTGGGATGAAATGAGATGATACGTCGCCGCTCTTAAGGCTAGGAGACCTCCTCATAGGCCACAGCAGCAGTTACAACAGCAGCAGTAGCAACAACCACAACAACAACAACAGCCTCAGCAGGCCCCACAACAACAGCCCGACATGGGCATAATCCAGAATCTATTACTGGAGCACCAACAGCCCAATCATCAGGTTAACCCCATCTCCTCCTTCCCAGAAGTCGGGAGGGAGCAGGTGTGGCACCAGGAAAGTACCTCCATTCTTTCTACCGCCAATCCTATCATCACGCAACACCCTTGCCTTGCCCGGGTAGCACCTCTCTCTCATCAACCCGCGTCAGTATCACCATCACCATTTCCACTACCATTACGCCCTCTCATCCGCACCCCGATCTCCTATCAACCGACACTCTCCACTATGCCTTCACACCCTCTTATCTTCTCTCACTCCCCCACTTTACCATCCACCTCTACCACATTTACCCCTACGCCTTCTAAACCTCTTATCATCCGTCAACCATACATAACCCCGTCTTTCTCCACCGTATCACCACTAATGCCTTCAAAACCACTCATTAACCATCACCCACCTCAAAATCATTGCCCACTTCAAGCCCTACCCACTCTACTTCGTCTCCACCGCCACCTTCTAGACCCCTTATCCTTCATAATCCGCGCAATATCCCCTCTACCTCCACCATGCCGCCACCTAACAAACCCCTCATCAGAATCCCTGCTCCCGTCATCACCCCTGCTTCATCGACCATTCCTCCACTACTACCCCTCAAACCCTGTTAAAACCCACTGCTACCCCCACAGAGGTACAAAAGCCGCAGGCAATGGTGCTCCGGAGTGGAAGGATTTTCACAGGGTTTTCCCCCACAACAGTCAGAATCTGAGCAATCTCAGCCAGAGAAGGATGATGCAGAACAACCAGAAAGAGCTATCCCTGGAACACAGTATGATCTATTGAAACACTTGGACAAGACACCTGCTCGGATCTCCATCCTAGAGCTACTTCAAAGATCCACATCCCACCAGGCTGCCTTGATGGAGTATCTTCAAAGAGTCATGGTTAATGAAGACCTCCCCGTGGAGAAGATTTCGACCGTCCTGACCCCAACAGACACACAACCAGCCATCATGTTTCACAACTACGAGCTCGCTCCCAAGGAAGCTCGGAAATATGCATTGTGCATTTCAATAAAAATTAATGGGGTATCCATAAACCCGTGTCTTGTGGACACGGGTGCATCCATAAATGTGATCTCCATGAGCACTCTTCAGTTGTGTGGGTCGACGAGGAACAAATAAGACCTTCCTCGATCACAGTCACGGCCTATGACAATAGCAAAAGGCCGCCGCAGGGGATGATTATTCTAAAGGCAGAACTAGGCCCCATGTCAATTCCCACGGAATTCCATGTCCTCGACATGGACCCCACATTCAAGGCTATACTGGGTCGCCCTTACATTGAAGCCATGGACGATGTGCCTTCCACCAACCATCAGTGCATGAAGTTTCCTTACAATGGGAGAATTATTAAAGTGGTCAGTACACCTGTCCTTCACACAGTGGATGCTATCAACACCTCTCTGCCCTCTGTTTGGCCGTCTCATCGGCCCATATTGTCACTACTGGATGTACGTGATTCATCTCACGTTCCACTAGCACCAAAGGAGCCGGTCAGGACAACCGCAACATCATGTCTCCCTTTTCACTCCAAAGGGTGGGAGATTATGAGGAACATCGGCTACCAACAGGGTAAAGGTCTGGGCGCACAGTTACAGGGTAGGCTCAAACCGCCAAAGGAAATTAGGCCGAACCGCAGGTTTGGCCTAGGCTTCAAAGGACCGTTCAAGGCAGATTGGAAGCCCCTCACATGGACTCTATCAAACCACTTCAACAGAGGGCCGTTGTTCAGATGGGAGATCACCCACGAGAAGCATATGGGGGATCACATGCTGTATATTTGGCTGAAAAATGTCTGAGGATCACCAAAAGAGGCAAGATCAAAGATCCGGAATGCGAGTGGACAAATGGTTCGCCATACGGGACATTTCGTTGCACTGGAAAGGATGTTCTCGTCTCCGCAGCTGAAGGACCACCATTGATCTCTGAATACCAGAGAATATTACCACTCTTGCCAAGGTTCCAAACTATCCTCGTCCTCGCCAGAAGGACTCTGTCATCGACGGATCTTCATCCGTCCTCAACATTACCGTCGACGGCTCATTAGCCGCCATCTTCTCCATCCACTCGTCTCAGCCTTTGCTGATATCTTCTTCCTGGGCCAAGCAATTGTCTGATGATCTTCCCAGATCCCCTTCTCTGTTTACATACCTACGCGGGCTTTTCAACCCGCGCCAGTCTCCAACCATGATCTGCTCTATGAGCCTCACAATCCTCTAGCCATAACCACTTTTCTCTCTCCTCCAATCTCTTTTCACTGCTTTGTCATTAAAAATGGAAACGAAAAAAAAACGTCAATTTTCAAACTCCCCAACAACACATCTTCGTTGAGGAAACCTCCTACATCTCCCACGAGTGCGTATCGCCTTGCGGACCACCCGTCCAAGGTCCGATGAGCGACCTTTTCTACCCCTCCTCTGAGGGGTCATCTCCTGTACATTCTACACCATCCTCTTCGTCTTCCTCTTCTTCTGTAAATATTGTCAGTCAATCTCGGAATGATAGGCCAAGGGTAGTACCTAGGAAGAAATCCAAGGGTAGGTAGATCCCTCGTCGATTCCTTCTGGATTTAGCCGCCAGGTGTCAAGCCCTCCTTGCCATCCCCCAGTTGCTAGAAAATCCCATCCGGCTACCGGAAATAGAATGTGAGGGCGACTGTGTATTTGATGAAGGGTATGGAGTCTACGAGATCACGGATGAAGAATGTCCCACTGAAGATGAGGGTGAAGAATATGAGGATGCGGCGGGCGCATACGCTAGTGGAATGAGGAGATTCGACGAGCCGTCAACCGCCGTAGAAGAATCCACCAAAGAAGTCAACTTGGGAACTGAGGAAGACCCTAGGATCATCCTCATAAGTGACAACCTACCACCCTCTGAAGAAGAGGCATTAATTGAGGTCTCAAGGAATATAAGGACACGTTTGCATGGAGCTACGAGGATATGCCGGGTCTAGATTCAACCTTGGTCGAACACCGTTTAACCCTAAAACCAGGGTCCGTCTCGGTAAAACAAAGGTTAAGGCGTTTCCACCCTCAGATGGCTTTGAAAATGAAAGAAGAGGTCGATAAGCTCCACAAAGCCAGGTTCATTAGAGTGGTCTTTATCCTCAATGGGTGGTGAACATTGTCCCGGTTATGAAGAAAGATGGGAAAGTCAGGATTTGTATCGACTTCTGGGACCTTAACCGCGCGTGTCCAAAGACGATTTTCCCTTACCTCACATTGATGTGCTGATTGATAACACGGCAGGCTACGAAACCCTCTCATTCATGGATGGATTTTCAGGATACAATCAAATTCTTTTGGCAGAAGAGGATCAGGAAAAGACGTCATTCACTACCCCTTGGGGAACATATTGTTACGTGGTCATGCCGTTTGGGTTAAAGAATGCTGGAGCTACTTACCAAAGAGCTATGATGGCCATATTTCATGACATGATGCACATATATCTGGAAGTGTATGTGGATGACTTATTGGTAAATCAAGGACCAGGATGGAACATCCAGAAGTTTTGGCTAAGGTCTTGCAGAGGTCAAGGAGTTCCAATTGAAAATGAACCCGAAAAAGTGTGTTTGGTGTGTCGTCAGGTAAATTGCTGGGGTTCATTGTGAGCTAAGAGAGGGATCGAGATAGATCCGACAAAGCCAAGGCTATCAGGGATATGCCGCCTCCCAAGAATTTGAGGGAAGTCCGAGGTTTAATCGGGAGGTTGCAGTTTATTCATCGGTTTGTGTCTCAACATTCACAAAGGTGTAGACCTCTCTACGAGTTGACCAAGCCAGGAGTAGAATTCCATTGGAATTCTAAATGTCAGAAAGCTTTTGAAGGGTTGAAGGAATATCTGGCTAGTCCACCCGTTCTCATTCCACCCAAACCAGAAAAACCTCTGATCCTTCACGTCTCAGTCTTGGATGACTCCGTGGGAGCCGTCCTCGCACAAGCTGATGAAGAAGGCAAGGAACGGGCAACCTATTACTTGTCCAAACTTCTCAATCCCTGTGAGCAGAAGTACATCGTCATGGAGAAAACCTGTGCTGCCCTCGTTTGGGTAGTGCAGAAGTTGAAGCACTACTTCTTGGCTCATGAGGTCCACTTGATTGCTCGAATGAATCCTATCAAATTCCTTCTGGAGAAAGCCATCCTTACGGACAGGCTAGCACACTGGCAAAGTTTTCTCTCTCAGTTCGACATCACCTACATCCAGCAAAAGGCGATTAAAGGCTATGCCATAGCCGAGCATCTCGCTCACCATCCTCTTCCCAAGTTCGATCCCGTCCAATCAGAGTTTCCAGATGAGGAACTAATGTCCATCAACCAATCAGATGAGCCAATGTGGACGCTATATTTTGATGGAGCTCTGAATTCTCAAGGGAGAGGAATCGGCATTGCCCTCCTGTCGCCTGAAGGCCTCACATTCCCATTGGCATACCAGCTCAAATTTCCAGCTACCAACAATATAGCCGAATATGAAGCTCTTCTAGCTGGCCTAGAACTCGCTCATTCTTTTCGTATCACTGAGTTGCGAGTCGTAGGTGATAGTCAACTCATCCTTCGCCAGGTGCTCACTAAATATCGCACTCGCGATCCCAAACTCAAGCCATACCAAGAACTCACTGCTGCCTTTGTCAAACTGTTCGCCAAACTGATCTTTGTTCATGTCCCTCGTCATCAGAATATTCTCGCCGATGCCCTCGCCTCGTTGGCATCATCCATAAGGTTCCCTCTAGAAGATGGTTTAAGTCCATTTCCATCTATAAACTTCACGCCCCTGCAATCGATGATGCTTCTACGTAAATATCAAAGACAGGATAGCAAGAAGATCCTGCAGGAAGATATCCTTGAGAAGAGGGAGATCATGTTGGCAGAGGCCGAAGAAGAACTAGCTGATGAAGAGAAATCATGGTTCTATGAAATTGTCAAATACTGCCAAGATCAGTCTTATCCTGAAGGGGCCACCACAGAGGACAAGAAAGCCATAAGAAGGGTGGCTCAGAAATATACATTGGTTGGAGGTCTACTCTATAGGAGAGCCTTACTGGTATTCTGTTAAGATGTCTTGGTGACGATGAGGTTTGGAAATGTGTAGAGAGACGCACTCGGGCGTATGTGGTGGCCACGCGAATAGTCAGATGCTCGCCAAGAAGATCATTCGCCAAGGCTTTTATTGGCCCACTATGGAAGAAGATTGTGTTGTCTATGTCCGTAGGTGTGTCAAGTGTCAACTTCACGCCGATAAAATCCATTCACCATCTTCCTCACTTCATCCAATATCTTCCCCGTGGCCTTTCTCCATGTGGGCATTCGACATCATTGGTCCCCTAGGTGATCCCAATTCCCTCACCAAGCAGAAATCTTTCATCCTTACTGCGATGGAATACTTCACCAAATGGGCCGAAGCCGAAGCTTACGCGGAAATCAAGGCGTCAACAGTCTGCAAGTTCATCATGAAAAACATCCTCGCCAGATTCGGCGTCCCAAGCACAATCGTCACCGACAATGGGCCACAGTTCATTTCTCAGGACCTACAAGACCGCTGCAAAAGGTACGCAATTGCATTGCATCATTCATCGCCTTATTACCCATAAGGTAACGGCCAAGCGGAGGCCACCAATAAAACATTGCTCAAAATCATCAAAAAAACCTGCGAGTCTAGTAAGTTTTCAGACTGGCCAGAAAAGCTTATCGAAGCTCTATGGGCCTATCGCACTTCAATCCGTACCCCCACCGGGCAGACTCCATTTGCCCTTACTTATGGTATGGAAGCGGTAGTCCCGTACGAGACTCTGATCCCTTCTCTCAGGGTACAATTGGACGAGGAATTTCCCCTCGACGATCGTCGTAATTCACTCCTCACCCAGTTGGAACTCTTGGATGAGAAGCGGCTGGCTGCTGCCGAACACGCACGTGTGTATCAAAGTAGACTCGCTCGCTTTTACCGAAAGAAAGTCGTTGAGAGAAAATTCAAAGTCGGTGAGATGGTCGTAAAAAGAATTTTTGTCAAACCTGGAGGTCCGCGTTCTAAGCTCCAACCCAATTAGGAAGGACCATTTGTAATTCAAGCCGTGTACCCCGGCAACGCCTACAAGCTAATCAACGCCGAAGGGACCGAGTTATCCACCCTTGGAATGGGCTTTATCTTAAGAAATACTACCCTTAGCACAAAACAAAAAAAAATGATGAAAAGATAAAAAATATCAAAAATAAAGAAATACCGAAAACCACTAAAAATATGGAAAATTCAAAATGCCGATGTCTGGCAGTCACCATGTAGTTAAGTCCCTGCATCTAACCTTCATGTTAGGATAGGGCCCATTAAGGCTTGGTAGGCACCGGATCTTGGTTTGCCAGAACCGTGGAGATTCCTGTCTGGCCACGTCGGCCTATGCTCGCTCGAAGGAAGCTAACATATGCTCAATTATGTATTTTATTCAAAAAAGTCGGTAGCATCACCTACGGTGGAGCGTCACCCAGAAGATCTCCAGAAGCTGTAATCTTTATTCTTTTCTCTTCGACCAAATGAGACAGTCGGGGCCCTTAAAACGTTGAGCATGAGAAACTGAAACTCAAACCCCAAAGGCAGGAGTAGGATCCATTTCCTCGAGCATCGATTAGAGCACGAGAAGAGGGCAGTGTCCCCGCAGGCATACGAAAAGGGAGCCCACAAACGTCAAACGACTATATCTCCCTCACAAAAAGAAATACAAAATCAAAATCAAGAGAAAAGCCTAGTCATGACCGTACCTGTTGCGATAAACGGAACCCCTCAAAGTAAAAGTCTGAATCCACAAAAGGGGCCATGGAATGTAAATGCTCGAGATTTGGTCCGAAGTTATCCTAAAGGAAAGAGTTAATGGGCCCTTATTCGCTCGTCGGGTTAACGGTTTTGCCGGTCCTCTCAGGAGGTTTATCCCCTACGCTCTTCCTTCTTCCTCTAAAGATGAAGGTTCGATGGAGCTTCTGAAAGGTGAAAACTGCCCAGGGTCTGCGACCTTATTTTAATATACACATTTGGTTGCCTACTTTGAAAAGCAAAAGCTATCGCTGCGAAGAGTCTCCGTATTTCTGGCTAGTCAAGACCCCTGTTTACCGCCTTGATGTCTTCTTGTTTAACCTCAGGCTTAGGCCAATGCAAGCGCGTCACCTATGGGTGCGACGGCGTCTGATTCTGGGTCAGCGTCGCGCGGTTGGTCGTTAGGGTTCCAGGGTGTTCCATCATATACCATCTAGAGTTGTGAGGAAACAGACCCGGGTTTGGCAAATCTCTTACCTCAAACACCTTTTGGGTGAATCCCTGTGGTCGGAAGCAACTGGGAGCCTAAGCATGGCATGACGGTATTGTCATCAGGGTAAGTCTTAGCCGGCGGGATCATCATTCGAGGGGTCTAGAGGCCCAAATCAACTTAGATGTGCACTTAGGATACCCGGGAGGTTAGTAAGAAACCCCTGTTCTCACGTAGGGTAGGTGCCATGTGGGTGCTTGCCGGGCGTTAACAACAAAAAAATTGAAATGATAAAAACAACAAAAAAGGAAAAAGAGAAAATGTACATATCTGCAAACAAAAAATCTTTTTTATGATAAAACAAAAAAATGCCAAATATAAAAAAGAAAACAAATCAATTTTGCATGATTGCATTTGCGTGCAGCATCTCGCTTTTAATACCGCTTGCATTCGTGTGCTTGCCTGTCGCATCTATCATCACTATATCTTTCTCTCGCCTTCCTTAAATAAAGGCTTGGCCCCTTGACCAGTTATCAAGGACAGTCACAGTGACCATTTACTTATTGAGTAAGGGGCCAAGTCAGAACAGAAATTATGATTTGTTTGTTTCAGTGATATGTGCAGGGATTCAGGCAACAGAAGCAAAGGTGAAAAACAAACAAACCGAACCTTGTATTTTATTCCAAAAACCAAAAAAATTACATCAAGTTCCACCCTCTCTCTCTACATTACTCGTCCCACTACTCTCCGGGCACAACGCTCTCATAGGTGCTACCCAACTACGAAAAGCGGTACTCCTACCGCTCTGTACTCCTCTTCCTATTCCCACATCCCGGCGTTGATCTACGGAAGCAGCAGAGAAGCTACCAACACGAAAGCCACGCTCTCGTGCTCTTCGGTAGCGCTCCTCACCATCTCTCAGCCACTGTTCAGCAAGACCAAGGTTGATTCAGAGTTCGAATAGTTGGGCCTCCATGGCCCTTCGTTCCTCCCTTTCAGTCAATCTGTTGGCTCTTTCTCTCTCTACGTCTCTTTCTTTCTCTGCACGTTCTCTCTCGCGATCTTCCCTCTCCAACTGGAGAGTGATCCTCAGTTGCACAGCATCCCTAGAGGAGTCGTCATCAGGATGACGCCGCAGTTCCCTCTCCAGTTCTGCTATCCTAGCCTCCTTCTGCGTAGCTTGGCCAAGCGCTTCTTCCGTCTCTTTTCCTGCCGAGTGTACCATCTCAGATACGCGATAAGGCGTAAACAAAGAGAACTCAACACTGAAACTTTACCTGTATACGGAGCATCCCTTCTGCCTCCGCAGCACGCTGCATGGCGTGAGCAAGTTGCTCATGAAGCAAGTCAAGTTCTGAGGTGGGAATCCACAAGCTGGAAGAGGCACCACCTACTCCCATCGCTGGGGAAGCCGCGCCAATCTGGGCATGCTACGACCGCGTGAATTAGCAGCCAACATCTGGAATCTGAGATTTTAATTAGGAACGTACTGTACACCTACCAAGGCGCTCGTAGCTCCGCGGGCATCGCCCAACTGTTGTTCCATCTCTGCCAAGCGAGTTCGTAAATTCGCTATCATGGCATCCCGGACATCCTGCAGCCTTACGAGTCAGCATTTTCACTAGAAAACCAAGAAAAGGAGAAAGAAGAAAAGAGAAAAGGGGAAACCTACCTCCACAAGTCCCCGGGGTTGGAGCCGCTCTACGTACTTTGTCCTATATAGACGCAAGTAGTCCTCGCTATCCTGCGCCTGTGATTCTACAATCGTGCCCCCCCGTTGCCAGTCTTCATACTGTTCAGGGAACCGCACGCGCCAGTCAATGCAGGTCGCCGGTCCCCGTGTCTTTCTACCGACACGAGGTGGCGCAGCCGTATCCACCCATTCCTGAGCCAGTCCTAAAGTCCTCATAACCAATCGTAGCCGAAGCGGCTCGATTTCATTCAGGCAGTGCATCCACAGTTCCCGTCCGAACCAGACACGACTTGCTAGAACCCACGGCTGGTCGGCATCGACCATGTCTGAGTAGGGTCTCCAGTTTACCATCACTGCAGGGAACTCGTGTAGCTCCCGCCTTAGCACCATCAGTTGGTAGGTTAGGGGTGCCGCACTCATGATGGGTTCCCACCGCCTGGCTAGCGGCACCATCACGGGTCGCCAATGCCGAGCTCTCCCCATAGGGAGGTAATAATAGCTCCACAGCTGCTCGGCGCAGCTCATCAGTACTTGCAAAAACACAAAAAAAATACAAAACAAGCAAAACCAAAAATACATGGATGAATGGTATGAAACCAATCACAATCATCTCACGATCCGCTTCTTGGAACAGGCCTGCAAACAAGTGTGCCAGTATGGCGGCTCCTCAGGCATAGTACCCTACTCTTTCAAGGTCTGATAGCAGCTCCAGGAAGCGACATTGGATACCGTCCCCTTTCGAGCTCAGTACCAATCTCCCCAAAAGGAAGAGGAGAAATCTCCTCAAATCTATGTTGCATCTTTCCCAGTTGCCGAAATCTGTGCAGTACACGGCACGGCATCCTATTTCCATTCTTTCCATAAACTCTTCTGAGGATTCGTTGTCCCGCCGACGAGTGTCGGTGAGCCCTAATGCATCCATGAGGGACGCCCTAGCTACCGACCTATTTTTCCGACCATCTAGGTCTAAACCCAGTAACTTCTAGGCACCTTCCCGGTAGTCTGCGTAAGTGACTCCGGTCACTGCCTCGCCATCCACCTTGAGACTCGTAATTCGGACCACATCTTCCAGGCTGGGCACCATGTGCCCCCAGGGTATCAGGAATGTCCGACTCACTGGGTCCCATCTCTCACACAAGGCTTGGATCAGGACTAGGTCGAGCTAGATCGGCTCGATCCGAAGAAAGGTGCCAAAACCCATCACGTCTAGCCTGGCCTTCTGAAAATCCGGGAGACCCCTGTATGCGGCCACTGCTAACTCCCATGAAATGTGTGATTTCATCACACTCTACGCATGCAGGGAATGGAGAGGAGGTTTGGTCAGAAAGAAAGGAAGAAAAAAGAATGAGAAAAGGGCAGAAAACTTGGCTTACAAGTTGTGATTGGGCCCTTCCGCTGAAGTGCCCATCGAGGTCTGAAAGCCTCCTGGAACTACTACCACTGGATCTGCTTCTCTTCGAGGAGTGGGAAGATTCGCCCTCCATCCAACTCTCAGAATTTTGAACTCCTCCTCTCCCGTGAGAACTTGTGCTCCTCGAGTTAGCTCTCGATATACCTGGGAGGATAAAAGGGACACGAATTTTTAGAAATGGAAGGAGTGCAAGCCAAGATTGCCTCCATCACCTGTTAATGATAGCCCTCGCGATAAGGCACCCGCCATGCGGTCCCGTGTGTCACTTCACCACTCGCACAGGGTGATTGATTGGACGAAGAATATGACGACTAGCACTCTATGTTGTCTAGGGATACCCTATCATGTTTTGGAGGACGTCCGCAAAATTTGACGCAACATCCGGGAGAGGGAACTAGGGCCGTCATTATTGACTTCGACGGCAGATTCCCGTGGAAAATGGTCACAACAAGATGCGATTCTCTGTTTAGGGTGGAATATCTGCAGACCCATCACATGGGAACAGTGCGAAGGAGAAGAAGTGTAGGGAAGAAGGAACGCACAAGAGAACAAACGAGCAGCAGAAAATTAAATCACTCCCTTCATAATTCTACATGAGCTGTCAAAAACATCATAAACATAAGGAGGAGGCGAGTCCACCAGCTCGCCGATCCTCACCATCACTCATTTCTCTGGGCGCTCCCCTCCTCTCCCCTGAGGTGCGGGTCCCTCAGAAGCCTCTGGGATCCTCGTGCAGCAGCACCTGCCTCGCCTCTTGGCGCCTGCTCCGCAGCAGTGACTCGCTGCTCCTCCCCTGGCGTGGCAAAGAAGCCACTAGCGGCAAAGCGACCAGACTGGCACAGTCGCTCCCCGAACTCTCGCGCTCTCTCGTAGCGCGTCTCCATCCCTCCTAGCCTCTGCACGACGGCCTGAAGGCCCAGTTGGAGCTCCCTCACTTGGGCCTCCAAGGCCCTCCTCTCGGTCTGATCTCGATGTCGCTCGGACCTTCTCTCGGTTTTCTCCCTCTCTGCCTCTCTCCTCATCATCTGCAGAAGAACCCTTAACTCCAGGATGTCTGGAGAAGGTCTCTCCTCACCGCGATGTCGCAGCTCTGCTACAGTCGCCACCCAGGCATCACGCTCCTCTTCCGCCCGGGTCGCGCGGGCCACCGCATCGGTAAGTTGCTCCCGGAGGGAGGCAATCTCAAGAAAAGGGGCCGAGGAACTGGAAGATGCGCCACCAATCATCCCCACCATCACTGTCTGCTGGGCACGCTGGAACAAAATAAACAACGGCCGTCAGTGAAACTCCAAAATCTGAAGATAAAAGTGCGGCACGTAACTTACCAGGAGCGACAGCTCATGTTGAGCGATGGCCAGCTGCCGCCTAGCCTCTGACAGTGGGGCGCGCGAGCCGCCGATGCCACGGGTGCCCCCAGCTTGGGGAAGCCCCGCATAACTCTCTCTCTGTCGCCACAGGAAGTCGGTGCTGTCCTGCACCAATACACTCCCTTACTGTCCAGGGAGACGTACGTGTCAGTCCTCGAGCCTCGCCTTGCCGCGACTCTCCCTCCTGACGTGGCTCGGCTCATCCGCACTCGCCCACTCATCGGCCAGGCCCAGGGTCCTCGCCATGTCCTGCACCAAGAAAGGGGTCCCACATCAGTCAAAAAGAACGCGTCCCCTATCTAGGACGCATCTGTAGATACGCCAAAATTGACGTTATGTTGATCAAATTTCATGTCATTATGTAAACGCCCCAAGTGGACTTCAATATTCCTATAACATGAAGTTTTTCTTTTTTTTCTGTGAATTTTATGCATTTTATGCATTTTTCGTGATTCACGACTTGACGAAGGGCGTTACTTTCTAAATTAACGACCTGTGATGGGGCGTTTCAAAAGAAAGGACGACCATGTATGAGGGCGTCAATTCCTGATATTATCCGTTAATTTCTGGAATTATCTACTTTCAAAATAAAAAGCTTTTTCTGAGTAATGTCCTACTTCAGGGCGTGTTTTTAAGAAACGTCGTTATCTTAGGCGTGTTCCATTAATTTCTAAACAAAGAAAGTTTTATTTCCAAATTTAAATCCAGGAAGAAACGCCCTTTCCTAGGTCGTGTTTCAAGAAACGTCTCTGTGAAGGTCGTCAATTCATGATTTGACGCCCTGTCCTAAGTCGTGTTTTACTCCAGAGTCCTTCCTTTTTCCATCTTTCCCTTACAGTTCCCTACCATCCTTGGACTCTTGCTCGATCTTGATCCTTCCCTGGATGCCTCATTACCCGTTCTTATCACTTCCTTGTTTGATCATATCCGATTGAAGCTATAAAAGAAAATCTCGTTTGATCGTGTAAAAGGTTAACAACTCAAAGGGTTAAGAGGTTGATCATTCAACAGGCACATTCTTCATCCTTTCTGCATCCAATCAAGCGCCTGTTGCCTTCATCTCCACGGTTTTTTTCCCTTTACTCTCGTCAGGGAGAGCAGGGTTCCATCTGTTGTTTTGTTGTTCATCTCCTCTTAACATCTCCTCATCATCACCCGGTCGTTAGTTATTCTATTGCATTAAGCATCATTTTTTATATCCTTTCCCTAGTTCTCTGCTAGGGGTTTTAAAAAAAACAAAAAAAAAGAGGTGCGCTGTTGATGCCGTTTTCATCATTTTTTTGTTAGTTTGGATTGATACTATCTGCACCTTGGCTGATCCCCTCTCTTTTGTCCGTCTTTTATTGTCTTTTTTTTACAAGGTAATCAACTGAAGAAAACCGACTTCATCGGCCGGCCGATTGAAGTTGGAGGAGGAAATCCACACCATCCCGCGTTTCCATCTTTACTAGGTAATTGCGATCACTTTCCTCTTATTCATCTCCTCTTGAGACCCTCGTGTCTCTGGCGATCACACACTTCCACATTAGCACCTCATGCTATTTTATTGCTTTCACCATTATATTACTTTATATATATATATATTAAAGAGCGGATTTTAATCCGATCTACAAATTGGCAATCACGGTGGGACTTCCACTGTTTTCTTTATTGATTACCATCTCCATTGGCACCCTCGTGTGCCCTTTCCCCTTTGACACCCTCGTGTGTCCTCTCCCCTTAGGCACCCGCGTGTGCCCTTTCCCCTCGGTACCCTCCGTACCCTCTCCCTTACTGTGCACCCTGCACACCCCCCGGATCAGTCAATTGCTGTTTAGTAACGCCTTCCACTACGGCGTCTTTTGATTTAACGCCCCCCACAGGGACGTGTGTTATTGATTAACGCCCCCTTTCAGGGCGTGGGTTTATTGCATCTGCTGGTGTTCTGCTTACTCATCATATCGTCTGCTATTTAACGCCCCTCCCAGGGACGTATTTTATTGATTAACGCCCACTTCCAGAGCGTCTTTTACCATAACTACTGTCTGCCGCTTGCTCATAATATTGCCTGTGGATTAACGCCCTCCCCTGAGGCGTTTCATTTCTTATCAGCGCCTTGCATTAGGGCGTTTCTTTTCATCATAACTGCCTGTAATTGCTGCTTCACATATTGTCTGTGGATTAACGCCTCCCTCAGAGGCGTTTCAGGTTTTTAGTAACGCCTATAAGCAGGGCATTTATCTGAGTTTTGACGCCCTCCTGTGGAGGCGTCCTTTCTTTATAACGCCTCAGCTTAAGGCGTGTTTTCCTACCGTCTGTGAACCCCTCACAGAGTTTAACGACAGCCACGCTGCCGTGTTTACCTTTTGTCACGACCTACCGCAGGGCGTGTCTTTTCCTCCTGCTGTGAAAACGCCCTTCCCCAGGGCGTTTCTTTACTGTTCTTTTTCACATATTAGCTCTGATTCATTGCTTGGCATCTATCTTGATATTATATTGCTGTTTGGATTGTCTTGATTTGTTGGCTTGGTTGAGAGACCTCCTCTCTCTATCCTAGGATCCACACACCCTTCTTGGAATCGGGACTACCCTCCCTTGAGCATTCCGTCTCTTTGGACCGGAAATCCCTTTTCCAAGACCTCCATAAGTCCCCGCACCCGTGGATTCCCTCAGGGACGCCGGGCTGGTTGTACCCTTGAAGTACCTGGAGTTTAGAGAACCTATGCGTTGTTAAAGAGAGAGAAAAACTTAGTTGACCCGGAGGTTACACTTGGATCAAACTAGGTCTCATTTGGCAAAAGAGTGAACTTTCACAAATAATCCACCCTAATTCAAACATCAAACATTAAAATCTTGCGTTTCTTGCCAACCTTGTTTGTATAAACATAGTTGGGTGATTCGATTGCTTTGTTTGGATTAAATATTTTGTGTTAGTTCCTTCATTAAACATTCTCTCTCCAGAATGAAACTCCGATCAGGTAAAACCATCAACATGTCAGGCAACGGGTACTCTTATGATGATGAGAATGAGAACATATTTGGTCAATATGAGGACCCTCTCCAGGATTCTGTTTATTATGAGGGGAACTACCTTCCTCCTCACCCCCATTACTCACAAGTTCATGTGGTTGATACCACTACTCATAAGGCGGACCCTCGTCTCAAGTTCCATCTTCCAATACTTCGGGGAACCCTTCCCCATCCATTAATGTCACAGATTTGATCCAGCTCTCTCCCAGTTGGATGACTCCCAGCGGCAAGCCATTCAGGCCGCTTTAAAAGGGAAGTCGGTTCTTTCTTCTTCTTCTAATCTCCCTCCGGCCGTGAGTGGCCATCAGATTGTTAATGACCAGGCGGTCTTACATCCCCCCTCCTCTCGTCCACAAACGCCTACTGCGGCCATGCCGGCCCAGCAGGCGAGCTATTCAGCGGTTAGGCATCAATCCTTCCAACCTCCTCGGATTCTACGAACGCCTATACCGCCTTCTTTTGCTCAGAATCAGGCCCCGGTCGAGCCCGATACCAACACTCTCTTGCTTCAGAAGCTGGCTAGCATGGAGGAGCAGCTCAAGAAGGTTACAGCGACTAAGAATGCTCCAGAAATTTCTCTTCCTACGTTGCCAGTGTTCCATTTACCACCTTCTGAAATGCCGAATTTCTGGCGATATAATGGGACAGGCAACCCATTCATTCATTTAAAGGATTTCCGATATGAGACTTCCTTTTGGCAAGACAACAAGGCCTCCCTGGCCTACTTATTTAGGAGATCTCTTGAGGGGCCAGCCCTCGAATGGTTTTATTCTCTGGAGCCAGCTGATGCCGACGATTTTGATGTTATTCGAAGAAAATTCCTGCAAAAGTACAGAGACCGGGTGGGACCTTCCCTTTCTGTTACAGATTTAGTTACCGAGAAAATGAAGCCCGAGGAGGACTTCATTGTATTTGCTGATAGGTGGCGGTCTATGGCCGAGAAATTAAAGACACATTGTCAGAGCAGGAGCAAGTAAAAATGATTATTTCTAATGCAACTCCTCAATTCCGGCACATTTTGGCCATGAATCGGCTGACAACTATGGAAGAGCTCTATGAAAGAGCTCGTTATATACAAACACAAATGAAGGACTCGCCCATCATGGGCATGTTTGAGCCGAAGCCTCGGCTATTTAAAAAGAATACAAATGTCAACAGCGGGCCCACGACTGAGGCACTGTCACAAATGAGCAAGTTGGCGTAGTTGGCAACCCCCATCATCAAGCTAACCCACGTCCACCACCGCCTCCACGACAGAACCCTCATTTTAACCCTACTCCACCACCCAATTCGCGCCTCAGCGCTCCTTCGCTCCATCACAAAACCAAGCCCCCCGCATAGACCCCCCAGCTCCACCACAATACCATCAAGTGCCTCCGCCCAGCCAACTACGGCCAACAACAACAACGGAGACCGCCACTTGGCCCCAAAAGGGACCACTATCCTCCACTCCCTGAAAGTCTCCCCGATATTTTTAATGCCCTGATGGCCGCCAACTTGCTCGCCCTTCCAAGGGAAAGAACTGTGTGGCTCGCTAACGTTGACACATCCCGCTATTGTGCCTTTCATCGTGGCCCTGGTCACAACCTGGATCGTTGCTTCCACTTCAGAGATTACATCTACGATCTAAATGACCAAGGTGACATTAATTGGGATGAGATGAGACAATACATAGCCGCTATGAAAGAAAGAAGGGCTTCTCGGCAACAGCAAAATCAGCAACAACAGCAGCAGCTCCGCAGCAAGTTCAGCCACAACCAGCTCCAGCACCTCAGCAGGATATGGGGATCGTCCGCAATCCATTGCCGGAGCACGCTCCTAATCAACACGTGAACCCTGTCACGTCTCTTACGAGGTGGATAGAGGGCAGGGATGGCACGAAGAAAACGCCTCTGTCGGGGCATTTCACCATGATCCAACTCAACATCAAACTCCGCGCCTTTTGCGCACCACTCCTTCTTCTTCTGTCAATCTCAATCGGGACGTTCTCTTTTACGCCCCGTCAACCCATCTACCCCCATCAATCCCACGGCTCTGCCGGCTCGCTCTCTCCTAAACCGCTTACCACCTCCGCAACCTACCGCACCACCTTCCACCACCAATCCCACATCCGCGCCGTCCAGGCCACTCCTACTTCGCTCACCACCAGCACCCGCTACACCCCCTACCATTCCTACACCGGCAAGAGTTCCTCCGTCATCAGTTCAACCACCTTTTGTGCCACGATCTCTCCTTATTCCACCACCCGCCAATACTCCTCGCATTCGGATATCCCTCCCTTCTCCCACGCCTCCTGCGCGGGAATCTCCGTCAAATGTTCCTCCTACGCCTCCTACAGGGGCGCCTCTTTTATTGAATTCCCCTTCGATATCCCCTAGCAGGGTTTCTACTACCAACATTCCTTCTTCCTCTTCCAACCCTCCTCCTATTGTTACCCCGACAGAGGCGCGTCAAGGCGTAGCGCCGCTCCGCAGTGGAGGGATATTCCACCGTATTTTCCCACAGAGAGAGCTAGAGCCCGTGCAGGGCCCAAGAGCAAGAGCAGGAACAAGATTCAGGTGCTGGGACTCAGTATGATTTATTAAAGCACTTGGACCGCACTCCAGCCAGAATCTCCATTCTTGAATTAATCAAGAGGTCCACCACTCATCAGCTGGCCCTGAAGAATATCTGCAGAAGGTCATGGTCAATGAGACCTGCCGGTTGAACAGATAATTACAGTCTTGACCCCTGCTAGCAGTCAGCCGGCAATCACATTCCATGAACATGAGTTAGCACTCTACCGGCAAGAAAATATGCCCTATGTATTACGGTTGATATCAACAAAGTGGCGTTAAGCAGTGTTTGGTAGACACCGGTGCATCTATCAATGTGTTGCCGCCGAGCACTCTGAAGCTATGCAGTATCCCTGAGAGCCAGATTCGGCCATCCACCATTACTATCACGGCATATGACAATACAAAGAAACCCCCTGTGGGTATGATCACTCTCAAAGTCAGCTTGGGTCCAGCCACCATTACAGCAGATTTTCACATTCTGGATATGGATCCGACTTTTAACGGCATTCTGGGTCGCCCTTATATTCAGCAGCTTGACGCAGTGCCCTCTACAAACCATCAGTGCCTCAAGTTTCCGTACAAGGGCCGCATTATCAAGGTGACCAGCGTGCCGATCTTGCCAGAGGAAGACATTCATGTAGCTTCATCAGTTCCTTCCATATTGCCTGCCAACAAGCCGTTATTATCTGTGCTGGACGTTCCCCGTCCACGGCCGATGCTATCTGAGACTGTTACCACAGTTGCTATGACACCCCTGCCTTCTAAGGGGAAGAAGAAAAAGAACATGATTAAAACCCCTGGCTGGAACATTCTATTGAAAATGGGATATCAAGATGGCAAGGGCCTGGGTGCCAAGCTCCAGGGCAGGATTAGGCTTTTTAAGCCTCAAAAGATGATTGCACGAGGCAGCTTAGGCTACAAAGCACCGGGCAATAATGAAGGTGAGCCGTGGGCCGTTATGACATCCACTTTCAAGCCAGACCGCCAGCCGCTCACCTGGACTTTAAAGACACATTTTGTTACTGGTGGCATTCAGAATAATGAGCAGACTAACGTCATTACTTCATTACTTGATTGTCAAGATGTGCACGCCAGACAGTTTGCTCGTCACATTGCCCCACTAGCTACCTACAAAGCCCTGGAGTCTTTAAGGCCAGATAAAAGAAGAAAAATGGGCAATCCGAATGTGACTGGTACAGGTGGTTTGACATGAATGACATCACAATCTCTCTGAGCCGCCTGTTCATGCCGACAGATCCAGAGTGGCCGCCGCTGATTCAAGAACTGATTGAAATGCCAGTAGCAATCACAGATAAAAGGCAGATGTTAAGTGACTACACAGATACTGGGGAGCCAGATGTCCCTTTGAAGAAGGTTTTTCCGTGGATAGGCTGTGGGCCGGCCTTTTCTCCCTCACTTCTGTGCATCCATCTGTGTTGGCTTCTCTCTATTCTCGTTGGTTTGGTCACGTGCCGCGACCACCACCGATTACCATCAACTTGTCTCCCGATTCAATTCAGATTTCCCTCCCGATTGCTCCCTCGCTCCTCGAGCGATTTTCTAAAATCTCCATCTCGCCCCCTAGTGGGCCATCTTTGATTAAATCTTTCTCCAATCTTGCAATCTCCACTCTTCCTGCTATTTCCCCTTCACATTGCTTCTTACTGGAAAAAGAAAATAAAAACAAAGGAAAAGCTAAAGACGAAAAAAAAACGCCAAATCTCAACACTCCAATCCTCCATTTCTATTGAGGAGACCTCCTATTTTTCTCCCGAGTGCGTCCCAACCCAGGGGCCGCTCTTCCAAGATTCCTTGGTAAAACTCTTCTCCCCCTCTGGTGAGGGGCCCTCCTCTGTATCACCTCCTGTATCCGCTTTTTCATCTCCTTCCCCTGGTCAAGCTAGTTGTTCCTATTCTTCCTCCTTTCCTTCTAATAATAAAAATCAGGGGTTAGTTCCACATAAGAAGGCCAAGGGTAGGCAGATTCCCCGAAGATTTTTGTTGGAGTTGGCTGTCAGATGCCAAGCTTGTTTAGCAATCCCTGAGTTTGTGGAAGAACCGATCATCCTGCCGAATTAGAATATGAGGATGTCTGTTGCTGCTTATGAGGGTTTGGGCGTTTATGAAATCATGAATGATGAAGACCCTATTGAAGAGGGGGAAGAAAGTTATGAAGACTATGAGGACGAGGCTGATGCCTTTGCTAGTGGCATGAGACGATTCGACGAACCATCAGCCTCTGTAGAAGAGCCAACCAAAGAAATCAATCTGGGTACTGAGGAAGACCCTAGGATTATCCTCATCAGTAAGAATTTACCGCCCTCCGAGGAGGAGGCGCTCATTTTGGTTCTGCAAGAATACAAGGACACGTTCGCATGGAGCTATGAAGATATGCCTGGATTAGACCCTACGCTCGTTGAACACCGCCTTACACTTAAGCCAGGGTCTGTCCCGGTCAAACAACGGTTGAGGCGTTTCCACCCTAACATGGCTTTGAAAATGAAAGAAGAGGTCGATAAACTCCATAAGGCTAGATTTGTTAGAGTCGTCCTCTATCCCAATTGGGTGGCTAACATTGTCCCGGTTATGAAGAAAGATGGAAAGTTCGAATTTGCATAGATTTCTGGGACCTCAACCGGGCGTGTCCTAAGATGACTTCCCCCTCCCTCATATTGATGTTCTGATCGACAACACGGTAGGATTTGAAACTCTTTCATTTATGGATGGCTTTTCAGGTTACAATCAAATTCGTCTGTCTGAAGAGGATCAAGAGAAAACATCATTCACTACACCATGGGGTACATATTGCTATGTGGTTATGCCCTTTGGACTTAAGAATGCTGGAGCCACCTACCAGAGGGCTATGATGGCAATTTTTCATGACATGATTCATATTTATATTGAGGTGTATGTGGATGACCTGGTAGTGAAATCAAGGACAAGGATTGAGCACCCTGGGGTTCTAGCTAAGGTTCTACAGAGGTCACGAGAATATCAATTGAAAATGAACCCCAAGAAGTGCGTATTTGGCGTTTCTTCAGGGAAGTTGCTTGGATTCATTGTCAGTAAGAGGGGAATTGAAGTCGATCCCAACAAGGCGAGAGCCATTAGAGATATGCCTCCTCCCAAGAATTTGAAGGAGGTTCGAGGATTAATCGGGAGGTTGCAGTTCATTCGCCGCTTCGTCTCCTAGCACTCACAAAGGTGTAGGCCGTTCTACGAGCTTACCAAGCCGGAGTCAAGTTTAATTGGGATGACAAGTGTCAGGCAGCCTTTGACAGATTGAAGGATTATTTGGCCAATCCACCTGTCCTGAGGTCGCCAATTCCAGGCAAACCACTTATTCTGTATGTTTCAGTCCTGGATGACTCTGTAGGTGCTGTCTTAGCTCAAGTGGATGAAGAAAGTAAGGAAAGGGCAGCATACTACTTGTCTAAACTTCTTAACCCCTGTGAGCAAAGGTACTCAGCCATGGAGAAGACTTGTGCAGCTTTGGTTTGGGTAGTTCAGAAATTAAAACATTATTTCCTAGCTCACGAGGATCACCTCATTGCACGCATGAATCCAATCAAATTCCTCCTTGAAAAATCTGTCCTCACTGATCGATTAGCACGCTGGCAAAGCTTCCTTCTCCAGTTTGATATCACTTACATTCAACAAAAAGCTATCAAAGGTTATGCCATCGCCGAACATCTTGCTCATCACCCTCTACCTCATTTTGATCCTGTTAATTCTGAGTTCCCAGATGAAGAATTGATGTCCATTAATCAACCCCTTGATCCTATGTGGACGTTACACTTTGATGGAGCTCTTAATTCTCAAGGAAGAGAGATCGGCATGGTTCTTTTAACACCTAAAGGGGTCACCATTCCATTTGCTGCTCGGCTCACTTTCCCCGTCACCAACAATATAGCCGAGTATGAAGCTCTTTTGGCCGGTCTACAAACCGCTCATCGATATGGTGTCACTCACTTGCGGATTGTCGGTGATAGTCAACTCATTTTGCGCCAGGTGTTGGTCAAGTGCCGCACTATCAATCCTAAGCTTAAACCCTACCAGAACTCGCTTCAGCTTATGCCAAGCTCTTACCAAACTAATCTCGTTCACGTACCTCGCAGTCAGAACATTCTAGCTGATGCTCTTGCTTCTTTAGCTTCTGCCTTAGTCTTCCCTCCTGAGCGTGATTTCCATGTCCTCTGATTCATCAGCGTGACACTCCAGCTATTAAGGATCGTGCTTTCCTTGATATTAGGGATCAGGTGCTCGAGAAGGCCAAGCAGAAAGAAACTCTTAAAGGCAAAGAGGTCATGCTTTTGGACTGGGAAGAAGAGTTGGCTGACGAAGAGAAGCCTTGGTATTATGAGATTGCCAGATACTGTAATGATCAGTCTTATCCCGAGGAAGCCACAGCAGAAGAAAGAAAGCAATTAGAAGAGTGGCTCAACGTTATACTTTGGTTGGAGGTGTGCTCTACAGAAGAGGGCTCACCGGTGTTTTATTGAGATGCCTCGATGATGATGAATCTTGGAAAGTCGTGGAAGAGGCGCATTCTGGTGTGTGTGGTGGTCATGTGAACAGCCAGATGCTAGCTAAGAAAATCCTTAGGCTAGGTTTCTATTGGCCAACTCTAGAAGAGGATTGCTCTATCTACGTTCGTAGATGTGTTAAGTGCCAGCTGCACGCCGACAAGATTCATTCTCCTGCTTCTTCACTCCATCCTACGTCCTCCCCATGGCCTTTTTCCATGTGGGCTTTTGACATCATTGGACCTCTTGGTGACTCGAACCTCCTGACCAAGCAAAAATCATTCATTCTCACGGCAACGGAGTACTTCACCAAGTGGGCGGAAGCAGAAGCTTACGTGGAAATTAAAGCATCAACCGTCTGTAAATTCATCATGAAGAACATCATCACGAGGTTCGGCATCCCGAGCACCATCGTCACCGACAATGGACCTCAATTTATCTCTCAAGATCTCAAGGATCTCTGCAACAGGTATAGCATTGCATTGCATCATTCTTCTCCCTATTATCCGCAGGGCAATGGCCAAGCAGAGGCAACTAACAAAACTTTGATCAAGATCGTTAAAAAGACGTGTGAGGCTAATAAATTTTCGGACTGGCCGGACAAGCTGGTTGAAGCTCTGTGGGCCTACCGCACTTCCGTTCGCACTCCCACTGGGCAAACCCCTTTCGCCCTCACTTATAGGATGGAGGCAGTAGTCCCTTATGAGATTCTTATTCCCTCTCTACGAGTACAATTGGATGAGGAGCTCTCTATTGATGAACGTCGTGATTCACTCCTTGCCCAATTGGAACTCCTAGATGAGAAGCGTCTGGTCGCCGCTGAGCATGCGCGCGTTTATCAAAATAGGCTCTCACGTTTTTACCAAAAGAAAGTAATTGAGAGAAAATTTAAAGTCGGTGAAATGGTAATCAAGAGAATTTTTGTTAAGCCGAGCGGCCCCCGTTCAAAACTCCAACCAAATTGGGAGGGACCGTTCGTTATAAAAGAAGTTTTTCCTGGCAATGCTTATAAGTTAACTAATGCTGAAGGTGAAGAGTTAACTCACCCTTGGAACGGTTTGTATCTTAAGAAATATTACCCCTGATTTTCCAAAATCCATAAAAAATGAATATTTTCCAAAATCCACAAAAAATGAATATTTTCCAAAATCCACAAAAAATGAATATTTTCCAAGATCCAACAAAAAAATAAATATTTTCCCAAAATCCACAAAACAAAATGAATATTTTCCAAATCCAAAAATTAGAATATTCGCCAAAACAAAGCCAAAAAAAAATAGAAACCAAAAACAAACAACGAGGCTTTCAAAAAAAATTTGTCATGGCACACAAAAGATCAAGGCCTGAAAGGTCAAAATTCAGAATTCATTTATCAGTCTTGGTAACTTAAAATGGGGTTGACACCCGCACACACTACACGCTTTATTCTTGAACTCAAGCAGTGCAAAAATCTGATGGAAAGTCAAAACCTGACTAAAAGTGAAAGACAATACCCGTTCTTTTCTTATTCGGCCCATAAGGGAGGAAGGGAGACCTCGAGGCAGATGCGCCGAGCCTGTCCGCCGCCCTAGTAGGTGGAAGTCAAGGCCCAAAAGGGAGCAAATGTCACAAAAGCCCAAGTACAATTAGGTTTATTTTTCATCAATGCAAATCAATTCCAAAGTGAAAGTCAAGTTATGAAAAGAAAAGCATGTCAAGATGGCAAAGTCCCCGCAAGGAAAACCTTGGGCGTATGCGTGTATTATAACAGGCAAAAAGGCAATAAATTCCCTACGCCAAAGACTGAACCCCAACAGGCATAGGGCAGGGGAGGTAACTTTACTTTGAGCATCCCAGAACCCCTTATGGGCTTCCCCTATATTTTCTTCCATCCTTTCTATGTGGTAAAGTTGCGAACTGGCAGGATGGTCAAGACGAACTTAAGAAATTGCACTGTGCGAAACCTCGAATATAAGTCAACTTTGAGCACGTCGACTCCCTTTTTAATTATTCAAGAAAGATTAATGAATCCTAGATGGTGACCGTGTAGGGCCCGCGATCTGGATAGCCTTGACAATCTTGTTTGAAGTTTAATATAATTCACGCCTTTCCTTAAGGTGTTTTTAATTTCATTCACGCCCTTGAGAGGGTCGTCTTTATAAAATTCACGCCCTTGTTCAGGTCGTCTTTTCACCAAATTCGAAAATCCTTTCAAAAGTACACGCCGTCTGCGAGGGCATCTTTCACATGAGTCACTACCTAATCTAAGGCGCGTTTTTCAGGAAAATAACAAAAAAAATAGGAAAATACATTATTCATCCGTATGCTTGCATTCTGCCTGTGCATATCTCTTTTTATTGTTTGCATATGTGTGCTTGCATGTTGCATCTCCCTTTTACTGGTTATTTCATTTTTTACCTTATTTGATTAAAGGCTTGGCCCCTTGACCCGTCATTAAGGTCAGAATATTGCCACCCCTTGCTCATTAGGCAAGGGGCCAAGTCGAACAGATGAATTAACCTGTTTTGTTCAAGTGAAAACCGCAGCTGCAGATACAGGGCAAAAGCAGAGTAAACACGAAGGACGTGGAAAGAAAAGTACACAAACACAAGTCCACAACCACACAAGTGCTCAGGTAACAAAAACTCAAATCTCATATATATATATATATCATCATGTCTATCATGTACAGGTGTGAGGGTGGAGGAGTACAGGTACAAAACTCTCAGCTCTCGCCTCCACTCTCCTCTACTCTCCTACTCTCAACCTCCTCCTCACCGTCCCGAGCTAGTGCTGGTGGAGGAGGCATGGGCCCCCGTGAAGAAGCTGGAACTCGAGCCTGGCCCCCTGCCTCACTCCTCTCTCGAAGAGAAGAACCCGCAACAAAAGTGGAGCTAGTAAAGGAGTACCCCGCGGCCCGTGCTCGCTCACGTCCTCGCTGAAGACGCTCCTCGGACACTCGTAGCCGCTCCTGAGAAAGGATCAACTGAGTCCTCGAGTCGGCTAGCTCTCGCTCCCGTACTGCTACCTGCTCAAGGAACCGGGCACGCTCCGCCTGCTGAAGCTCCTGGAACTGGGCACGCTCCGCCTGCTGAAGCTCAAGGAACAGGGCACGCTCCGTATGGTGCTCCTCTCGCTCTCGGGCACGCTCTCGCCTCTCCATCTCAAGAGCCACCCGCAGCTCGGCCACGTCCTGAGGAAGCTCCTCTCGTCGCCTCTGGGACCTCTCAAGCTCTGCGATCCGCTGGTCACGGATCGCCAACTCGGTACGTACCGCCCGAAGCTGAGCCACCTGCAAAAGGGTAAGCAAATCATCAATTCCACAATAAATGCAATAATTCAATAATTTAACGATGCATGATTGAATTACTCACTTGTGAGCTCGACGCTCGGAAGCCCTCGTCTACGCAAATAAGAGCAGCTCGAAGCTCTTCGGTCTGTAAGAATGAATTTTTATCAGTACACAATGCTATATTTAATCAATGATTGAACTGACTGAGTTTGAGTTCAGAATTTACCCGTGAAGCAAGGTCACGCTCCGCTGCCTCGGCTCGTGCAACCGCTCCAGCTAGCTGCTCTGATAGCGCGGTCACCTCTGCGCTAGGTCCCCTCGAGCTGGAGGCCTCCCCTGGATCTCTCCTCACTATTCCCTGCTGGGCACGCTGCATTCATTAAGATCGTCAGTGGCTAATCATCAATAATTCAACAAAAAGTTTCATTTGCATATAGAAGTAATTTAAACACTCACCAGGGTCTCTAGGTCTGCCCGCGTGGCAGCTAGCTGGTCCTCCAGGCTGTGTAGGTGGGCCTGGGCGTCTATCACCGCTATGTCCCTCGCATCCTGCATCCACTACATGTTAGTCGCATGATAGAAACATAAGCATTTGCATTCAATTTAGAGATAAGTGCATTCATACATACCCCTAAGACCCTCATCTGGGGTCGGCCGGCGTGTACCTCCCAGTAGCGCCGGAGGTACTCAGAGCTGTCATTCGCGTGGGAGACAACTCTGATCCCGCCTCGCTGCCAGTCGGCGTACTGCTCCTCAAAACGTACCCGCCAGTCGGTCGTCTTGGTGCGACCACGGGTCTTCTTACCTATGCCTCGAGGCTCTCCGACCTCGATCCACTCCTGGGGCAGACCCAGGGTCCTCATCACCAACCTGAGCCATAACGGCTCGATCTCGCTCAGGCAATGCAGCCACAGCTCACACCCAAAGCGAGGTCGCCCCGATACAACCCAAGGTTGGCCCTCATCCGTCATACCCTCGTAAGGCCTCCACTGCACCTGCATTCATACATATCATTATCATTTCATCATAATCAGTTCAAAATCAATTCAAAAGAAATGCGTATCATTCATTCATACATACCAGCGAGGGAGGGAAGTCGCGGAACTCTCTCCGTAGAAACCACAACTCGTAGTCGAGCGGGGCACCGAAGACGATCGGTAACCAGCGTCGCGCCACGGGGAAGGATCCCTCAGCTCCGGGCCGTGGGTCAACGCGCCCCATCGGCATGTATAGGTGGCTCCACACCTGCATCCATGCATTGCATCAGTAAGGCATTCACATGCATCATAATAAGAAGAAAAGGAAAAGAAAAAAGATATGAAAATGAGAAAATTGCATACCTGAAGAAGAGGTGAGAAGCCACTGACGCTCGTCTCTCGTCCCGTCCCCGTGGACAAATCAGCCATCAAATGCGCCAGCAGCACTGCACCCCAAGCATAAGTGCCAACGGTCTCCAGGTCCTCGAGGATGCCCAAGAAGCGGCAGTTGATGACGTCGGCTTTCGTCCCCAGCAATAATCTCTCGAGCAGCAGCAGCAGGAACCTCCTCAGGTCTCGATCCGCTCTCTCACGGTCAGTCGGGTCCTGGCAGCATGCCGCTCTCACCCCGTCAGTCAGCCTCTGTGCAAACTCACCTAGGGTCTCCCCTGACCTGTGCCTGGCATCCCCCAAACCCATCACCGTAGTCAAGTCTGTACGGAAGATGGTCCTACACTCGCTCGGCACCACATAAACCATATCCAGCCCTAGTAACCTCTGGGCCATCCCCGTGTAGTCAGGATAGGTGAACCCACTCACAGCCTCACCATCCACCCTCAACCCCGTAATCCTAGCCACATCCTCTAGGGTAGGAACCATATGCCCCCAGGGCATCAGAAAAGTCTGGCTCACCCTATCCCAACGCTCCCGTAGAACCTGGATAAGTGCTAGGTCGGGTCTAAATGGCTCGATGGATAGGAAAGTACCGAACCCCATAGCGTCTACCCTAACCCTCTGGAAGTCGGGGAGACCCTGGTATGCTGCCCAGACCATGACCCATGAGATGCGGGTCCTCATCAGCCCCTGCATGCATTAAAAGAAAGAATTTTGCTTAATGGTTTGATTAATCATGTATAATTGCATTTGGTTTTGCTTGAGCATGTTTTGGAAGTCACGCCCCTCCTTGGGTCGTCTCTTAGTGAATTCACGCCCATTAAAGGGGCGTTTTCTTTTGAAGTAACGTCCTGTCAGAGGGCGTTTTTTATCTTTGAAACGCCGCTGTGCAGGGCGTGAGCATGTGGTTAATTTCTAAAAATCCTAAAAATGTTTTCAAATCACGCCGTCGGCTGGGGCGTTTTATTTTGAGGACCGTTCTGTTCAATTGGAGAGTTTTTGAAGAGACGCCCTCTGGTTTGGGCGTTTCTTGGTGAATACCGCCCTGGTGAAGGGCATGGCTTTCATGATTTTTAGATAATTTAAATAAAAATGATAGCATGCGAAATAATTAATGAAAAACATTTAATGGGCATGGAATTAATGGAAAATCATAATTTTTTTGAAGAAACGACATGCTGCAGGGCGTTTTTCATGGGGGTTAATTGATTTTCAGAAAATAAAATAAATTTACGCCCTTGGTCAGGGCGTTTCATTTGTGAATAACGCCCCCGTGGGAGGCGTGTCTTTTCTGAGTTGCAGGTTTTGCCCCCGAGGGCTATGGAAAATCAGGACAAAAATAAATAAAATAAAAATTTCGGAATTGGGGTGGGGGAACCTACCTTCTTGTGCTTCTGGGGCTGTGGCCGAGGCAATGGCCGCCTGGGCCGCCGGAGTTGACCCCGGGGAGCGATCGCCGCCGCGGGCGGTGGTCCCTCATCTTCCTCTCCTTCTTCTTCTCCACTTTCCTCTCCTTCTTCTCCTTCTTCTTCTTCGTCTTCTCCTCCTTCTTCTGCTCCTTCTTCACTGGCGCCGCCGACGACCACCGCCAGTTCTTCAACCGCGACGATGGCGAGCTCCTCCACGGCGGGTTCTTCTTGGGCGTGGGCGGCGTCGAGGTCGACGACCTCTGGGGCGCTCACCCTCTGGCGTTTGGCCATGGCTCGGGTTAGGAAGAGAGAAAGAGAGATTGAGAGAGTGAGAGAAGAGAACGAGAGAGGGAGATCGGAGGAGGGGTGGTCTCGGTTAGGGTTTGCAGAAGGGGGAAGATAGAAAACGGAAGGAGGAAGAAGAAAGGGGCCGATGACCTTTGGGTTTCGAAAAGAAGACACGCCCGAAAAGAAAGGCGTTTTTAATGGAATTCACGGCCAGGAGGTGGGCGTTTCATAAAATCAAACGACGTTGATTAAGGTGTTAATTTGTTTTGCATGGGGAATAATAACCGTCGTCAGACGCATTGAATGGGCGTTGATTGATGTGATGAAAGTCATCATTGCTGGCTTAGAGTAACGCCTCAGTGGGGGGCGTGTTATTATTATTAAGAAGTGACTATGGAAACGGCGTTACTTTTGATGGTTCAACGATTATACTCTTTGGGTTTGAGTATATTTACGCCGTGTTTAGAGTCGTTATTTAAGTCACGTCTACGGTGCAGGCGTTAACTGTGGCAGGTTGGTTGATTGAAGCGCCTTTAGGTAAGGCGTGCCTTATCGAATTTACGCCTTGCGTTGAGGCGTTATTTGCAACAGTAATGCAGGTTTTGGATGATTTTGATCATAATCACAGTGATGATTGGCTCAATCAGAAAGCAATCTCTATTATTTTGAAAGAAAGAAATTACAATGACTAATGAGCCACTTTGGGCCTTAATTTTCTCAATGAGATTACATAATTTTTCCACTGTTCTTTGTCTTCATCTAAGTCTTCTACAGGTTGATGAATTTTGCTTAGCTTCCACAGAGCTTGAATGGTGATAGTCTCCTCACCATCTCCATTACTGCCTAGGTCCCTTGATTTGATTGGAGGGAGATGGGAGATGTCTTCTAAGTGTTGCCTTGAAAGCCCAATTTGAGGAAGGCACCTGTGAGAGTTGTACAAAACGAAGTCCGAAGCGCCAATAAGACGAAGGTCCGTCCCGGTGGAGAAGCGTGCACGAAGTTCCTACATTTTGAATACACCCGGGGTGCAAGTAAAGAGATTCTTTGGCATTACCTTTAAGTGCTCCCTCCAATCCCCTCTCTTCTTGATTTGAGGAATCCGGTTAGTCACTCTATTGCTTATTCCTAATGAGCCGGTTATATAGGAGAGTGGGCTCTTTGAGAAAATTCTTGAAGGTTGTTGGGCTTCGTGGCATGGATCGAATTTGAAGTGTAGATCAATCCAACTAGAGAGTGCTAGCATGCACCCGTATATGGGCCTTCCCATGGCCGCCGAAGTGAGCCCGCTATAAAGATATGCTAGGATCGCCGGTCCAACTCTTTCTTCCTCCCATAAGCTCACCACTGCGCTCAATTGGGACTCCTCTAGGAAGTTCTCCGTGGATGGGAATAGGAGTGCTCCTGCTAAGCACACCACGAAGGCTTTGGTCACTCTTTCTATCTCCTCTTCCTCTTTAGCTTGATCCGCTCTCTTGTACACCCACGAGGCGAGTTTCAAGAGGTTAACTCCTTTAGTGACCTTGATTTGGTTCACTATATTTGGGCTAGGTATCAATGAGGTTAGCAACTCATGGGAGGAGATTGGCCTTGGCATGATGGCCATCTTTTCTTCTTCTCCTTGTTTCATCCTTTTCAAGCCTAGGATCGTCTCTACTTCTTCCAGCAAGATAGTGGCTTCAAATGTGGAAAATAAGAAGGTATGGGTGGAAGGATGCCATGTTTCAATTAATGCACCTATGGCAGCCCAATCTATGTGGATTTGGTCATAATGTTTAGCATGGGTTATCAACCCCAAGAGATGCCATCTAGCTACATATACCCTCATATCTGAAGTGAACTTGGAGAGGATGAGGGGCAACCATTTGATTTGGACATACCTTCTAGCTCCCGGAAGGATTGGGTAATCCTGTAAAGAAGAAACATGAAGCATGCAGCATGCAGTAAGCATATGAAATATGAGATGAAGTTCGGCAGAAGGAACAGTACAAAGTAATTAACAGAAAGATAGCTTACCTGGCTCAAAGCAATTCGATTGCTTATGTGCCCTTGTATTTCAGTAATCCTGGGAGTACATATCCTAGGTTTCTTCATCACTCTGTCCATCTCTTTTTTTTGCAGAAGAAGCTCGCGCAGAGGCTTGAAGAAGAACAGAAGCAGAAGAACGAAAGCTTGCAGAAGAAGAGGCAATCCGGTTGCAGAAGAGTTTCGAGGGGTTTGTGAAGGAAAGCCTGCCTTTTTATAAGGATTTGAAGAGTCCTAAAGAGTTCCGAAGATAGAAGTTTGATTGGGTTAAGGACTGTGTTCTTGATTTAGAAACGGGTGTTCGTGCTGAATTAACACCTTTGGTAAGGGCGTCTCTTTTCGATTTGACGACCTAACCTGAGGTCGTGTTTTATGTAACGCCCTTGATGAGGTCGTTTTACTTCTACGCTTCTGTTACTGTTTACGCCTTTGAGTAGGGCGTGTTTTAAATGATTAACGACCTACGGTCAGGCGTCTTTCATGATGATAACGCCCTGTTCTTAGGCGTGTTTTTCCTGGATTACGGATCTTTGACCTCTCCATGCTTTTGATGAACTTAAGTGCTATTATTTGGTGAAATTGTTTATGATTAAGCACTTATGATCATGTCATGTTCTGAATTGATTAATGAAAGCTAATAAGTTTCAAGTGCAGAAGTTTTGCAGGATCCAAAGCGTTTGGACCGCTCATGGAGTAACATCTTGTCGCTTTGTATCTGTTTCTTGTAAGCATTATTATTATATGATATCTACACTATTGTAGTATGTCAAGGACCTTGTGGTTCTGATAAACCTGAAATTCGAGTTCCCCTTCATCAAAAATAATGACGATTTTAGGAGAATCTTGATCGCACGGATAGACCGTTGAGTTGTTAAAGGTTTGGGACGATGGTTCCACTTTCTGAGTTGATGCGCGGACAAACGGGCTTCGGCTTAGTGTTAGCTCAGAGATATGGATTCTTGACCAGATCTAAATAGCTTAGCAATATTATCCTTGATTATTTTCTATTTTTTAGTTTGTTTTAATCTTTTCTTTTAGCCCAGCATGCATCATGTAGGACTTTGAGTTTCATGCTGAAAATCTTCATATTATGGCAATAATGAAGTTCACTCGCTCTCGATTGAGTTGACATGAGATGTTCCACTTCAAATCAAGTACTTCGTTCTGTTTGAAGCCGTTCAGGCTGATTCCTTGAAAGTGTCCCTTTTGTTGGATCTCTATCCCAATTCTCTTTACTTTTCTGCAAAATTTACCTTGGTTGTAGCACGTCCACGTTGGCTGGTAATCGCTCTCCAATGGTCTTTCCCTGTCGTGCCCACGCGCACATCCCCTTTATTTACTTAGTTAAATCTCCTTTTATCCAACAAATCGATGTTTCCTTGGAACCACTCAGAGTTGTTTCACTCAGAATCTTGGAAAGATTTCAAATGCTTAATGTTCTGAGGCGTGTCACATCACACCTTGGCGTCTCCTTATCAGCTCATTCCACTTCATTCCTTTCATTACAATTCATTCCATTTCCGTCTCACTCCCTTGCAAAGCAGACGCCAAGGCGGGGCAGCTGTAGACACGCCAAAATTGACGTTATGTTGATCAAATTTCATGTCATTATGTAAACGCCCCAAGTGGACTTCAATATTCCTATAACATGAAGTTTTTCTTTTTTTTCTGTGAATTTTATGCATTTTTCTGCATTTTTCGTGATTCACGACCTGTCATAGGGCCTTTCAAAAGAAAGGACGACCATACTTGAGGGCGTCAATTCCTGGTATTATCCGTTAATTTCTGGAATTATCTATTTTCAAAATAAAAGCATTTTCTAAGTAACGTCCTTCATCAGGGCGTGTTTTTAAGAAACGCCGTTATCTCAGGCGTGTTCCCTTGATGCTAAACCAAAGAAGTTCTTATTTCCAAAATTAAATCCAGGAAGAAACGGCCTTTCCTAGGTCGTGTTTTAATAAACGCCCTGTGGAAGGTCGTCAATTTATAATGATACGCCCTGTCTTAAGGCGTGTTTCACTCCAGAGTCCTTCCTTTTTTTGTCTTTCCCTCACAGTTCCCTACCATCCTTGGACTCTTGCTCGATCTTGATCCTTCCCAGGATGCCTCATTACCTGTTCTTATCACTTCCTTGTTTGATCATATCCGATTGAAGCTATAAAAGAAAATCTCGTTTGATCGTGTAAAAGGTTAACAACTCAAAGGGTTAAGAGGTTGATCATTCAACAGGCACGTTCTTCATCCTTTCTGCATCCAATCAAGCGCATGTTGCCTTCATCTCCACAGTTTTTTTTCCCTTTACTCTCGTCAGGGAGAGCAGGGTTCCATCTGTTGTTTTGTTGTTCATCTCCTCTTAACATCTCCTCATCATCACCCGGTCGTTAGTTATTCTATTGCATTAAGCATCATTTTTTATATCCTTTCCCTAGTTCTCTGCTAGGGGTTTAAAAAAAAAATAAAAAAAAAGAGGTGCGCTGTTGATGCCATTTTCATCATTTTTTGTTAGTTTGGATTGATACTATCTGCACCTTAGCTGATCCCCTCTCTTTTGTCCGTCTTTTATTGTCTTTTTTTTACAAGGTAATCAACTGAAGAAAACCCACTTCATCGGCCGGCCGATTGAAGTTGGAGGAGGAAATCCACACCATCCCGCGTTTCCATCTTTACTAGGTAATTGCGATCACTTTCCTCTTATTCATCTCCTCTTGAGACCCTCGTGTCTCTGGCGATCACACACTTCCACATTAGCACCTCGTGCTATTTTATTGCTTTCACCATTATATTGCTTTTTTTATATATATTAAAGAGCGGATTTTAATCCGATCTACAGCGTCCATCATTTAAGTGCAACACTCACCGAACCCTTTCCCCCCTAGCACGGCTTGCTTCAAAACTCAAAATGGATCAAAGAGGGGGAAAACCAAGCACCTACCAGACCGTGTTCACCTCCCTCCGCGACATCGGGCCCCTCGGGTCCCTCGGGGGCCCGAAGCGGCCCTTCCTCCTCCATAGACGCCGTTCCGTGCTCTGGCGCGTCCCTCCTTGGGCGAGGGGTCCCGCGTACCTCTCCACCTTCGCCGTGGTCCAGACCGCCGAACTCCATCGATCGAGGGGAAGAAGACAAAGACGGGCGAGCAGGTTTCGGCGGAAGGCGGGCTCGTTTGCGGGTAAGGCACGGAGAAGAAAGGCCACCCGTCGCTTTAAATTTGAATTTGAGGATTAAGACGCGTCCTCGCGCTTGGACGCGCCCAAAAGAAAGTGAAAAAAAAAAGGGAACAAAAAACCCTCCATGCAAAGTAGTTCCCTCCTGTCCAGGGCAAAGTCCCGTGAAGCGTGAACAACGTGGTGTGAAAGAAAGTGCAGGAAGGAAAAGGGCACACGACAAAAGGAACCACACGAAATCTATTTCATACAAATAGTCAAAAGTACATCATACAGTGAGGACGGTGGGGTGTACAAACAACTCTCTAACTCTCACCACCACCCTCCTGGTCATCTCTCTCCTCCCTCCTCTGACGGGGATCCCTAGGGGGCCTCTGCGACCTCTGCGAACTCTGAGAAGCCATGCTTGCCTCTCCAGGTGGCACCATGCCAGCCTCCAAGGTGCGGCGACGCTGCTCGGCCGAAGAAACTAGAAAGCTGCCCACAGAAAAGGAACCGGACTGACGAAGTCGCGCCCCACGCTCCTTCGCCCTCTGATACCGCTCCTCACTCTCCCGAAGTTTCCCCTCCGCCGTGCCAAGACTCAGCCGGAGCTCCGACACCTGGGCCACCAGAGCTCTCCTCTCGTCCCAATCTCGATATCGCTCTGCCATCCTGTACTCCCTTTCTTTCTCTATGGTCTCCCTATCCCTCTCCCTCTCTCTCTCCACGGTCTCCCTATCCCTCTCCCTCTCCTCTCTCTCCCTCATCGCCTCTCTCCTCGACAGCTCGAGGGCGATCCGCAGATCCACTACGTCGCGAGGAAGCTCCTCAGCCTCCCGTCGCCGCTCCTCCTCTAGCTCCGCAATCCGGGCGTCACGCTCTGCCACCCAGGCATCACGCTCCTGCTCAGCACGAACAGCACGGGCCAGGGCCTCCCGAATCTCGGCCACCTGTCAAAGCACGCATGCACCGTAAGAGAACAGTGATAGAAGGAAAGCAGCTAGAAGAGGGTCAGGGCTAAGCAAGCACTCACTCGAGCCTCGCGGTCACGCTCGGCCTCCTCAGCCCGAGCCACCGCATATGCCAGCTGCTCCTGGAGGGCAGAAACCTCCGGAGGAGGGCCCCGCGAACTGGAACCCGCTCCACCAGCCGTCCCGGCTGCCGCTGTCTGGTGGGCCCGCTGAAACACGGGGCAAACGTCAGTCAAACGCTAAGCATCAAAAATCTAGGTCACAAAAAATGCATTGCATAGACTCACCAGGATCTCCAACTCCTGTCGGATGGCCACTAACTGCCGCCTGGCGTCTGCCAGCTGGGCCCGCAGGTCGGCAATCATCTTGTCACGAGCATCCTGCATTGCACATAAGTTAGTGCCACATGCATATAGAAGGGTGAAGCCGTTTCATTTCACTTACCCCTGCCATACCACCCAAGGAGAGGCGGTCCCCGTACGTAGCTCGATATCGTCTCATGTAATCTGTGCTGTTCTGTACATGGGATACCACTGGGACCCCGCCCTGCTGCCAGTCTTGGTACTGTGCTGGGAAGCGCGTACGCCAGTCCACAATCTTCGCCTTCCCCTTGGTCTTCCGCCCGATGCGGGCCGGCTCTTCTACATCAACCCACTCCTGGGCTAGCCCCAACGTCCTCATAACCAGCCTCAGCCGAAGCGGCTCGATCTCGTTCAGGCAATGGACCCACACGTCCCGCCTGAAACGAGGAAGACCCGCTACAACCCAAGGCTGGCCAACGTCACCCATGCCCAGGTAGGGTCTCCACACCACCTACATCATCATACATACATCATATTAGTTGCCATTCAGTCACATAAGAAAACACAAAAAACCATACGCATCATACCATGGCCTCGGGATACTCACTCAGCTCCCGACGAAGTGACGCCAGCTGGTAGCCGTGGGGTGCTGCAACCACGACCGGCCTCCATCGCCGCGCCAGAGGCACGGCCCTCCTGTTCCCATGCCTAGCCCTCCCCATCGGGAAATAGTAATAGCTCCACACCTGCATCCATCATACATCATTGGTACAATAATTGCATATTTAACTGTGGGAATGCATAAAATAAAATGTTTACCTGGAGAAAAGGTGCGAAGCCACTGACTGTCGTCTCCTTCTTCGAAGTCTGGGAGAGATCAGCAATCAAATGGGCAAGCAGTGCCGCCCCCCACGCGTAGTGCCCCACTCTGTCAAGGTCCGCCAGAATCCTGAGGAAGCGGCAGTGGATGCCATCCCCCTTCGTCCCCAGCAGAAGGCGGCCCAGGAAGAAGAAAAGAAACCTCCGGAGATCTAGATCCACCAGCTCCCGCTCGCTCGGGTCCTAGGTGAAAGCTGCACGAGCGTCTCCCTCCAGTCGTGCCAGAAACTCCGCTCCAGTCTCGCTAACCCGCTGGCGTGGGTCGACGAATCCGAGCGCCTCCATGATCTCCACTCGGTCGACTACCCTACTGTCCCTGTCAGTCACGCTCGTCTCTAACCACAGCAGGTCCAGGGCACTCCCTCGGTAGTCGGGGTAGGTGACCCCGCTGACCGCCTCTCCGTCAACTCGTAGCCCGGTGATCCGAGCCACATCCTCTAGTGTCGGCACCATGTGCCCCCAGGGCATCAGAAACGCCCGGCTCGGCGCGTGCCACCGCTCCCTCAATGCCTGGATAAGAGGAAGGTCGACCCGGAAGGGCTCGATCCTAAGGAAAGCTCCAAAGCCCATGGCGTCCACACGCGCCCTCTGGAAGTCCGGCAGCCCACGGTATGCTGCCACCACTAGGGACCAGCTGATCCGTCCTTTCATCACACCCTGCACACCACAAAACCAATAAAAAATACATCAGCATCATGAATAATATTAAGCAATAACACTATATATTCTACTTATTTATTTTATGTTATCTTATCTTTAAAACATTTTAGGATTTTTATGGAGGCGTCCAGTACATTGGACGCCTCCTCTCTATTTTCCTTATTTTCTTTATAGAAAAACCCAAAACAAAAAATATATTAATAATATATATATTATTATGGAGGCGTCCCAGGTCCTGGACGCCTCCTTATTTTTAAAAATCCTATTTTATTATTTACGTAAATAAACAAATAAACAAAAAGAAAAAGAAAATGTGGAGGCGTCCAGGGCCCTGGACGCCTTCTTTCCCTCACTCCCCGGCCTTCTCTCACAGCCTCTCGCCCGTCCGTTTAGCCTATTGAACCACAGAGTGAGAGTTCCGAAGGGCTTACCGGGTCGTGATCGTCCTCTCCCACGTCCCCAGCGCCCGCAGCGGCCTCCGCGGCCAGAAGAGGCACCTCCATCTCCTCCTCCGCAGTAATCTCCTCTACTGCAGCCTCCTCGGCATCATCCCTCAGCCTCCTCGGACGACGAGCCCGTCATTTCCGCTTCTCTCCACCCTGGCTCGATCCTCCTCGCTCCATTGGGACTAAGAATGGGTCGTCTGGGGTGACGGGGTCGTCAGAATGAACAGTACAAGTGAGCGGGGGGGTGAGGCCCCCCCATATATATAGAAACCACTCTGATTGGGGCGTCCAGGCGCCTGGACGCCCCCACCTTTTTTGTTATTTTTTTCAAAATTCAAAAATTAGGGGTGTCCAGACGCCTGGACGCCCCCAAAACAAAAAAACCAAAAAAAATAATAAATAAAAATTTGGGGCGTCCAAGACCCTGGACGCCCCCAAAACAAAAATTAAAAAAAATTATAAATAAAAAATTAGGGGCGTCCAGGCCCCTGGACGCCCCCATAATAAAATTTTCAAAAAAAATATATAATAAAAGAAAAAAAAGAGATAAGCGTATGTATATAATCCAAACAAAAGAAAAAGAAAAAGAAAAACCATAAAAAAGATAATAATAATTAAGGGGACAAGGGTCCAAAACATCCATGCCAGATTTTATTCCATCAGAAAAGCAGAGTGAACTACATCAGGGGCTTATGCGCCTTAGGCCTTAACTTCCCCAGTTCGGTTACATAAGTCCTCCACAGCTCACATTCTTCCCCCACGTGCGCTAAGGACTTTCCCGCAACACTTGTCTTCCAGGGTGCTTTGACGGCCTTCGCTTCCTTCGCATCCGCTTCAGTACCCAACTCTCTCTTCTTCAAAGGAACGATGCCAGTCGATAGTGGGAACGAATGGCGTGGAATGCCGACCTGGAGGCAGCATCGATGCGCGTTATAACGGACAAACTCGGTCGCGCCGATCAGTTGAAGATCAACTTCGGGGGAAGGCCTCATGAGGAGATCAAGCGAAAGCAAACATGCCGGTGCGCAAGTAAAGAAGCCTTGTGTCACGGTGCGGAAGTGAGACCGCCAGTCTTCACGTTTCTTCAGCCACGGAACGCGGTTCACTACAGTACCACCGAACCCTAACACGTCGGCTATGTGATGAAGAGGGCTTTGTTGGAAGAGCTTCGAAGCGGTTGGCATTCCCTCACGGTGATCAAACTTGAAATGCAAATCCAGCCAGCAACTCAGGACAAGTGCGCAGCCAAAAGGAGGCTTACCCGTGCTCGAGGCAGTAAGGCCACTATACAGATAGGCGAGGACAGCGGGTCCCACCCTCTTTCCACGCCAGATCCCGCAGATAGCACTCAGTTGGTCTTCCTCCACCATGTTGTCGGTATAAGGAAACAAGAGAGCACCCGCCAGACAAATGGTGAACCCCTTCATGATTCCCTCCAAATAGTCATCGTCTGGTGACCCTCTCAGGGCGTCCATGACCCACTCCGCAAGCTTTTGGAGATCGATCCCCTTTTGAGTACGGACCTTTCTGGCTACGTCGGGCGGCATGAAGCTTCCAAGGACGCTTTCGGAAGTCCCCCGTGTCAGCATCCGCATAGCCTTCACCTTCCCATCACTCTTGAATTTCTTCAATCTGAGCAGAAGTTCCACCTCCTCGAGGAGGATGGTCACCTCGAAGGTCGGGAAGATAAAAGTGTGGGTCTGGGGATGCCAGATCTCCACTAGTGCGCCCATAGCCGCCCAGTCCATACGAATCTTCTCATAGTGTTTGGCGTGAATAAGGAGCCCCTGCAGATGCCACTTCGAGAGTATGGCCCTCATGCCGATGGAGATGTTGGAAGTTAGCTTTGAAAGCCATGGCAATTTGGAAAACTTCCTCGGGCCTGGGAAGAGTGGATATGGCTGGAAGATAAAAGAAAGAAGAAGAAAGGAAGGTAGTAAGAAGAAGGTTCACGTGGAGAAATTTGAAATGAATCAGCTTACCATATGCGACATGATCGTCCCACTCAAATGACCCTCGAGGTCGGAGAGTCGCCTAATCTCGCTAGTCCTGCTCCTCTTCATAACGCGGGAAGACTCCCCTTCCATCCTGAAAATCTCTAGATTCTCCTCTCTTTCCTCTCCTGAGCTTCCAAAACCTACCTTGGTGCTTTTGAATGAACTAGCCTAAGGGGAGTTCTTATAGGAAGGGAAGATCGCTACATGACGGAACATGTCACATCGGTGGTCATTGTCAAGATTTTGTCTGGATCTCCTTTGTACTGTGGTGCGATTCTGCTGTGATTCTGCTACTTTCTGATGTTGCTAACCTTTGCTAGTCTGTGCAGGTTTTACTAACGGACGTCTTTGTCCTGTCTCCTGTCCCACCTTTCAATGGTTGGTCTCACCATGTCATGCATCATAGTATACGATACCTACGCTACTAGAACATGTCAAGGACCTTGCGGCCCGAACAAATCTGGGATTTGAGTTCCCCTTCAACAAAAACAGTGATGATCCCGGAAGAATTTGGGTTGTATGGATAGGCCGTTAACTTGTGGTAGCATGGGGACGACGGTTCCACTCAGTGAGTTGGTGCGCGGATAAACGGGCCCCAGCCCAGTGTCGGCTCACCGGATCGGTATCCTGACCCGTTCTTAACAAGTTGACAATATTATCCTAGGCTATTTTCTATTTTAGTTTATTTTAAATTTTTATTTTAACCCAGCATGCTTTCATATAGGACTTTGATTTATTACGGAAGATCATTCAAGTGATTCGATTGTGAAAGCCGTTGTGTTTCAATTCCTACAAATATGAGATATTCCACTCCAAATGAAATAACTGAGTTTCCTTGAAACGGCCCTACGCTGCTCTTCCAAAAGTGACCCTTGTTTGGACAGACCCTCACATATTTCTTTACTTTTTACCTTGTTTGACCCACCTTGGCTGCAGCACTTCCACATTGGCTGGTAACCGCTCCCAAAGGTGAAACCTGCAGGTTTATGACCCAGGTACTTCCACACCGAGAAGTTGGTCTCCTTTATTTTTCGTGCCTGAGTGCACATTTCACCCTCCTTTATTTGATCTCCGTCCAAGCAACCGTCAAGACTTGAAAGACCTCCTTCAAGGTCGCCTCATTGAAACTTCAGGAAAAATTCCAAACAGTACGTTAGAAGCGTGTCTCATCACACCTTGGCATCAACTTATCACTCCGCTCCCACTTCATTTCACTCCACTTCGATACCATTCCACTACGTGTCGCTCCCTTGCAAAGCAGACGCCAAGGCGGGGCAGCTGTAGACACGCCATTCCTGACGTCTCCCGAGAAAGTCTCATATTACTATACAACGCCCCGCAACGGCTTACGCATTTTGAATCGCTCGAGTGCTTCCTTTTCTTGAGTCTTCTTCCGCCCTTTTCGGCATCCGGAATCATCTCGTCACGGCATTCGGACGGCATCAACACCAGTCAGACGCATCAGGAGGTTCCGGAACCAAGAAGGGTGTCTGCCGGGCGGCCGCCAACGCTTGAACTGAGGACCCGGGTGGGTCTTAATGGGGGCGTCCAGGCCCCTGGACGCCTCCATAAAAATAAATATAAAATATATATATATATATATATGCCAGTTGGCATAAAAAGACAAAACAAAATAAAAAATTATACATTAATGGAGGCGTCCAGGCCCCTGGACGTCTCCATAAAAATAAGCATAAAAAATATATAATGCCAGCTTTGGCATAAAAAGACAAAATAAATAAAAAATAATATATTAATGGAGGCGTCCAGGCCCCTGGACGCCTCCATCAACTCCCTCACGGGCGCCGCCCACCGAACGACGGTTTGCCGTGTGTGAAAAAAGCCAAATTATGGAGACGTCCAGGCAGTTGGACGCGCCCATTTCTGAATCACGAGGCGTCACTCACAAAACCACGCGTTGTGCCAAACCGCGTGCGGCCGTCGGTGGTGTTCGGTGGACCTGTTAGGGGCGTCCGGAGCCCTGGACGCCTCCACAAAAATATTCTAAAAAAATTAATAAAATAGAATAAAATATTAATTCGGCCCTGATGGAGGTGTCCAGGGTCCTGGACGCCTCCACCCTACGGAGCCCTATAAATAGAGGCCCACCCCCTCAGTTCTGGGGGAGCTTCGAAGAGATCCGATAGGCTGCTGGAGCCCAGAGGCTACCGGAGTCATTTTCTAACCCGTGGGGTCTTTTGTAGGTGGAGGTTCTGCCGGCTTCTTGGGTGCCCACGCTCGCGAGAGGAAGGTCGTCTTCATCCACCGCGCTTCCACGCCATCCCTACGCTGCCGGAGCTCCGCCGGATTTCACCATCGGCATATCCAATAAGCTAATCCTTTCCTTTTCTTCTTAGTTCTTTTGCATTCATCATCTCGCATCATCTATCCCCCTTCATAAGGGCGCCTCTTCTTATATACTTCTTGCATCCATCATCTCATTTTCCTCCTACTCGAGTCCGAGAGGGGTTTAAAAGACAACACCAACCAGGTGTGTGTCTTGCCATCATTTCGTTATTTTTATCGCAAGGATTTGAATACTACACCTTCATCTTTCTAATCCACTCGTTACTTGTTTGTCGTTGTTTTGCAAGGGTACCCAAGGAAAGCCCTTTCCGTCGACCGGCCGAAGGGGGAGGAAGAAGCAACCCGCCATCTCCCGCTCTTGAGGTAGGCGCGATCACTTTCTTTATTTTGGAGTCTTTCGGCCCCTGGCGATCACATCTTGTTCTCGAGGCCGCGGCGAGTCACTTCCCCAATGGCCGTTTAAATTCCCGTTCTTATACTCTCTTTATATTCTGTTGTATTCTGCTCATATTCTCGAGGCCGCGGCGAGTCACTTCCCCAATGGCCGTTTAAATTCCCATTCTTATATGTTATATTCTTATCTATTCATATTCTAGAGGCTGCGGCGAGTCACTTCCCCAATGGCCGTTTAAATTCTCGTTCTTATATATTATATTCTTATCTATTCATGTTCTCGAGGCCGCGGCGAGTCACTTCCCCAATGGCCGGTTAAATTCCCACTCTTTATATTCTCCTTATATTCTGTTATATTCTTATCTGCTCATATTCTCGAGGCCGCGGTGAGTCACTTCCCCAATGGCCGTTTCAATTCTTGCTATTTAATTTCTGCACCATTCCCGTCCCCCCGAGGTCGCGGCGAGTCACTTCCCGCTATGGCCGTTTAACCCTCTTATCTTGCTATATTACATTTGTCCCGCTCGCCCCACCGAAGCAATCTCCCGTGGTGGCCCCTTCTCTTTTCTCTTATTTCTGTGTTGCAGCAAATAAAAAGAAGGAGCCCGCGCGCTCCGCGTCCTCTTCGCACCCCGAACCGCGTGACGTCGCTCACAGCCGCAAGTGCTTGCTTGGTGTTCGAGTGTGTGCTTCAATAGATCTTTGTTTAGATTGAGCCGTTCTTTTTTACATCTGCAATAGTTTTGAATGGGGATTCATTCACCCCCCCTCTGAATCTGTACCTTGCACTCTAACAAATTATTGGGCGGAAGTGTGTCTTCCACGTGCCAAAATTCTAAAAACTTGTGGGGCCACAAGTTTTACGCTTGCTAGGATAAATACTAAGCCCAAGCATTCCAGTTCAGAAGATGAAGGATGAATAAGGAAGAAAGAAGAAAATAAGAGAGCATCAGAGAGCATAGTGTTCGTGAGAAGAGTTTCTGAGAAGAGTTTGATAGAAAAGAGCTCATTGCAGAAGAGAGAGAAAGAAAGAAAACAGAGTATCAGAAGTTGAGAAGAAGGTTGAGAGAAAAGAGAGGGAGAGTGGAAGGTGTCCTGGTCTCGACTTTTGGATCAAATCCAGAGTCAAATTTGCTCTAGAGATACAGATACATCTTTTATTTCTAGCATCATCTTTATTTATTTATTTCAATTCTCTTTTGAGTTATGTAAGTTGTGTAATCAGCGGATCAAGTTGTGAGGCAGTGGTGAGGATTTGATCCTCGGTCAGCAAACTGTGAAGCTCAGCAGATTTAGCAAGTTGTGATGCTCAGCAATTTGTAGGGATTTCATCCCCGAAGCTGTGGATCAGCGGATTTTGCAAGCTATTTGTCAGTTGAAGCCCTACTCAATTGAGTAAGGGGTGGACGTAGATCTCAAGCTCGAGATAGAACAACCTTAAAATTGATGTGCCTTATGTGTGATTGATCATCTCTTCATTCATGCGATTAGATGCATGTCTAGGAACATTTACTGCTGATCTGATTTATAATTTCTTCATCTTACATTTACCTATTGATCGATAACACAGTGGTATATCAAAAGGTATAGTCTGAAGGATAGGTTACGCCTATCTGGAAAACTAATCCTTGCGTGAGGAGATTCATGAATCAACCCTCTGCCAAGTACCATACTGAGTTGTCTGATCAATATCCTTTGGAGTTCTTCATTGTTAGTTCACATTTGTTATTTGATCTCCTAGCTGCTCATTCACTTTGTCTTAGAATCTTCATTCACAGCAGATGTTCTTTTTATTCCGTAATTAATTTCTACTGTGTGCGCATAATTTTGGATAGATCTATTCACCCCCCCCTCTAGATCTGTAATTCATCCATTTAACTATCACGTGGTATCAGAGCATAACTCTCCTTAAGGGCTCAACATCCTGGAGAGATCTAGGAAATGGATGCTAGAGGTCTTACAGCTGAAGATCATTCCACGAGTAAGCCACCATTCTTTGATGGATCTAACTATGCTTATTGGAAGAATAGAATGCAGGTGTTCTTGCATGCCAAAGACTATGAAATCTGGAAGGTTGTCAACTGAGGTCCATTCGAGCTCCCTGAAGATGAAGATGTATGGACTCAGGAACAGATCCGAAGGTCAACCTTGAATTGGAGCACTGTCAATGCTATGCAATGTGCTCTACATCCTACTGAATTCTCGAGAGTCTCCTCCTATTCCACTGCGAAGGAAATGAGGGACAAATTGGAGGTAATATATGAAGGAACATCTCAGGTACGAGAAACTAAAGCTAACATGTTAGTATCTGAGTACGAAGCATTTAAAATGAAATCTGATGAAACTATCTCCGAGATGTATGCCAGGTTGATGGTACTCACTAATGGTCTGAGAAGTTTAGGCAAGATTTATAGTGAGTACGAGCTAGTAAGGAAAATTCTCCGATCTATGACACTGATCTGGCATACGAAGGCAATTGTAATGGAAGAGTCCAAGAATTTGGCAACTACAACAGTTGATGAACTCATCGGTTCCCTCATGACATATTAATTGAATCTCAAGAGGGTCAATGAGTCCGAGAAGAATAAAAAACCCCTGGCGCTTAAGGTAAACTCTAGTACCAAAGCATCTTCTAGTGAACATAGCTTTTCCAATTCTGAGGACGATTCAAGTGAGTTTGCTATGTTAACTAGAAAGTTTAAGAAATTTCTGAGGAGAGAAGGTAAGAGTTTCAGACGAAAATATTCCTCAGGAAAGAGACCATCAAAATTTCAATCTGATAATATCAAAAAGACTGATGGCATTGCATGTTACAATTACAGGAAGTCAGGGCATCTTAAGACAGATTGTCCTGAACTGCAGAAAGAAAAGTAGCCCAGGTGGAAGAACAATAAAGGAAAAGTGACGTGACACGACCAGGGATGCCACGGGGATGGCTCGAATGCACCTAGGACTGCTCAATCGTGAGTGGTACAAGGCGGAGGTTTGACTCGAAAGTCTCCTCACACAAGAACGGACGTGTTCCATATTGGCCTAACCAATCCTTCCGGAAACGTCTTTTGATATACCACTCACTGCCGAGAACTCACACAGCGGGGGTGACACTATAAGCCTAGGACCTAGACTCGCAAGCAGTACAATGGACTCGGCAAAGTCGCACAAGCGGGCTCACCCGCGTGGCACACACTCGGGCCCTTAGACGGACCAGCGATAGTGGTGAGGGTCTGAAGTTTGGCCTTGTCGTTCCGGGCATATGACTAGCTAGGGATGGACCCCTAAGGGCCTGGGATGCCCAATTCAGCGGGCGGCCAGCACGCTGAGGGCGTGGGATGTAGGGTCTCTCTCACAACTCAGCCCGCGGTGGCACTCAATTAGATGACTATTCGGGATCGGGCACTCGCCTCACCGCCGACGGGCAACTTAGATGCAATAATAGTCAAGCAAAGAAATGAAACCAGCAGAGGATGGGGGCCCAAATCTCACATGTTCAGCGTGAAGACGCTGACCCCGGCCGGAGACGAGGGCGAGCGAGGAAGCGTGGGCTTACCCGCACACCGCACCGAGGAGGCTTCAACCTGAAATTGATAATTACATGCACTACACCTCTCGTAGGAGGAGGATCTCGGGGTTGGGGTTAATGGGTTACAACCAAAACTACCTCCATGCAGGGAGGGGCGGTCAACCGGCCAAGTGGGGTGGGGAGTTTAAACGACGAACGCTGACCGGTCGGACTGATTTTTGACCGGACCGAACTCGCAGGACAGCAAGCCGATGTCGGAGGCACCATGAACTCCTTCAAACTCGAATGGAGGCGGGACCAGTGCCGAAATGTCCTGGGTTGGCCCATGTATGCGCTACAGAGATTGTGGGTTGATCCGAGGCCGGCTGTGGTTGGGGCGGGACTGGGACCAGAGCAGGTCGGACCTGGTTCTATCTATTCCAGAACCGTAGGTGCTGAAAGAAATTAACATTGCGAGCACTCTCGGGGTCCGATGAGGGCGGGACCAGAACCGTTGTGTTCATGGACGAGTCTTCTTCGAGCAGAGACCAATGAGGCCCCCAGAGAAGGTCGGAGCAGGGCATGAGATCCAGAAGAGTGGGAGGGGGTCAGGTCAGACTCAGGTGGGACTAACCTGCGCACTCCGAAGAGAAATTTTGAAACGCCATGCTCCGGGGTCCAAACGGCGCCCTTCTTCTTGGGACTGACAGAGGAATTGGAGGAGAATATCTCAGACAAAGAATCACATCCAAACTCACACAGTAGCGGCCGTGGTCGTGATTCCACTCAGGCTCAGGTTCCCTGCCAGAGCAGCTTTGCGCAGTCGGGGGAGAATGGTTCTCCCAGGCAGCACAAAGCTTGGATGGAGGCGGGGTCACCTTTCCTGTGAAGATACTTGGATGACCTTTCTATCAATATATGATATGCTGCTTGGATCCTTGTGGTGATGTCGTGGTCGAGTTTGCAACTCGAGCCTCTGCTGCTGCTTGCGAACTGGACTGAGTAGGTTGGTGGTAGGTGTTGATAGGGGTGGGAAGGGGTGAAGGGACTACAATGGGGTGAGGGGCTAATGGATGTGGAAGGTAGAGGGGGGATGTTGGGGGGTTGATGGGGGGTTGGAGGGGCAAGGGGGAGGGTGGAGCTTGGCCTGGAATGGTGGAGGTGGCTGGTGGAGTAGAGGGGCGGCCTGACCAAAGGTGGGAGGAGGGTGGTGGGATGGCCGACCAAGGCAAGGGGAGGGGGTGGTGAATTTCGACCAAGGGGTGGTGGGGGAGAGGGAAAGGCTGGGGCACAGCCCTCAAGGGGTGGAGAATTCAAATTTTGGGCTTGGGAATGGTGGGAGGGGACTTGGGGAAGTGAAGGGTTGTGTTGGGAAGTGAAGGGGTGTATGGGGAGTGCCAAGGGTTGCCTTGGAAGGGGGGGGAGTAATGGTGGGGTTAAATGGGGTATGGGGAGGGGAGAGGGGTCTTAATGGGAGTGAATGGGAGAAGAGAGAGAGGGATTATTGAAATTGGGGGAGGGGAGGAGAGAGAGAGCTGTTCACCCTCTTCTAGAGAGAGAGAGGGGGAGAGGGGGAGCTTCTCACTCCAAAGAAACACTCAAATTTCTGGAATTCACTCAAATTTTCATTGATCATCAAAGGTTACAAATGAGAGAGGGGAGGGGGCCATTTATAGACTCACATAATTCCTATGACCAGAATACCCCTAAAGAAATGACACATTGACCAGACTACTCCTATGAAGGGCGCCCCTGGGCCTAGCCCGCTTATTTGGGCCCATTTAACCAGACTAATCAACCTAATGACACTTAACTTAGGTAGATGACTCACTAACCTAGGTACTTGACTCAAAAAAAGGAGAATTACACAATTATGACTCAAAAAATATAAAAATTACATGCCATGGCTAAGAAAAATGTGACGAACATGATGGAGCACTGTCGGCGAGCAACAGGATCCTCGAAAAAATATGAAATGGTCGAGGATGTCCCCATCAAAAAGCCATGGTGAGCACATGGAGCGATGAAGAGGAAGAAAGTCAGAGCAGCTCATCTGACAGTGAGGATGAAGATAAACTGTGCCTGATGGCTAGTAAGGAAGAAGAAGAGAAGGAAGATGATGAGGTAACTTCTCCTTTTAAAAACTATACATGTAGTGATTGGGAAGAAGCTTATGGAGAGATACTAGATAAATATGATGATGTTCGTAGGGAGAATAGGCATTTTAAAAGAAAAATAAACTCCCTTGTTAATGATACTACTCAGAATGATAGGATTGCATGCTTAGAGATAGAAAACAGTGATTTGGAAAAATCTCTTGCTGAAATAGAAAACTTTAAAACTGTCTTGAATGAAATGAGATATGAAAATGAAAACTTGAAAAACACCATTGATGAATTGAAAATTAAAATCCAAAGATTTGAAGAAGAAACAAAAATTGCAAATGAAAAATATGATGCTGTAAATGGTGTGAATGAAGAACTGAAGAAAACAATTGAAACCTTGGAAAAAGAAAACACTGATAAACATACCACCCTTGAGGGCATGACTCAAGGTACATAAAATTTGAATGCCATTCTGGGAACCAAGGTCAACTTTAGAAGAAAAGGATTGGGTTTTAACCCAACTGATAAGAAATGGTTTGATGTTAAGACCATTTCTTTTGTTGCTGAAAAAGGAACATCAAAATCCAATCCTTTGATAAAAATGAATTGTGAAGTAAACCACAATAAAAAATCTATAAAATAATAATAAACAAGACAAGCTCAGTGCCAAGAACAAGGGCAAAAGGAAAGTGGACATGTCTCGAGGTCCTCGCACACATACCACTGCACCTAAGGCCAAAGATCAGGTTAGGGGTCAACCAGTTAAACTCCAAGTCCAAGGGAAACTCAGAACCAAAATAACCAAGCACAACAGAAAGGTCGATGCAACAATCAACTTGCATCGACGCCCAATTCATCTGGGTCTCACACTTTTAGAAGCCAAGGTCAGAGCAGGGGCATCTCATGTCGATGCTACTACTATAGTGCACCGACCTATCCATCATTCCAAAACCCCTATCTTCACAACTCTACTAGGAAAGGTCGAGGTAGCCTTTATATAAGGTCGATGCTACATAACATTCAGAATTCCCATCCTAATTAGATGCATCGACCCTACCATTGGAATGCTCCTGTGTAGCCTAGGTTTAGAACTTCTATGAATCAGAATTCTTATGGATTTGTCCATTCCAGATTTGTTCAACCTAGGATCTCCAGTGCATACACACATCCCAATGCTCGTTGGACCAACTATTGGCACAATGACTCTCATGCCTTTAAAAATAAGAATGCCACACCAGAGAAAAAGATGATTAAAAATCAGAATGTCAACAGAAGATAGCACAAACAAAAAGTTAAGAAATCCACAACACAAGCTAAACACAAAATACAAATGTGGATACCCAAACAACTACTATCTTGCTTAAATGATGTGACTGCTGCTATGGGGCCTAAACAGTCTTGGGTTCCAAAATTTTCTGTCTGATTGTGTTTGCAGGTATGCTTGGCAGCCAACCACAACATGTGGTATCTTGACAGTGGCTGCTCCAGGCACATGACTGGGGACAAAGGAAAGTTCTGCTTATTAATGGAGAAAGATGCTGGTCATGTTACCTTCGGTGGTAGTACAAAAGGGAATATCGTAGGGTCAGGTAAAGTTGGTAAGTGTTCTTCCTGCTGCATAGAAGAAGTATTACTGGTTGAAGGACATGCATGTAATCTTCTTAGCATCAGTCAGTTATGTGATAAAGGCTATAAGGTTGTTTTTGACTCACTTGCATGCACCATTTTTTAACCTAATTCTGAAAAAATAAAATTCACTAGAAAAAAAAGTCAATAACATCTATATGGTTGATTTAGATGAAGCAGCATATACAAATCTATGTCTTACTGTAAATAAAGAAGACTTAGCATGTCTTTGGCATCGCAAGTTAAGTCATTCTAGTTATAATGTGTTGCACAAATTAAATAAATTTAGCATTGTAAGAGGTCTACCTGAAATATCATTCAAGAAGAACAATAAAATCTATGAGACTTGTACCCAATGTAAACAAACTAGGAAGTCATTTAAATTCAAAATTGAGAACATGTCTTCTAAACCATTTGAGCTGATTCATATGGATCTGTTTGAACCTTCTAGATCAGCTACCTTATCTGGTAGAAGATATGGATTTGTTTTAGTAGATGACTTCTCTAGATATACATGGGTATTCTTTTTGACTCACAAAAATGATGCTTTTAAAGAATTTCAGGTTGGAGAGGGGGATTTCTGTAGCCCATTTAAAGAGCGGCCGAACCAGATCCAGCAAGACCAAATGAGGCCCAGCTCATCTAAGTGACCGCCCCGCAGTGCCCACTTAGCATAAAAGCCCAATAAGATCACTCGGGATCAAGCCCTTCCTCGACGGCCCTTAGGCTCGGAAGGCCCGAGCGTCGGTCCGGTCGGAGGAAGACCCAAGCCTGACCTATCCCCCTCGCCGGGATAAAGGCTAGCTCGTCTGAGCTATGCTTATCGCCCAGATAGGGTTGGCACTCTTCATGCTTGGGATGACCGACGATCACTTATCCACTATGCCGTTAAGAGCCCTTTATGAGCAGGAGTTCACAAAGATAAAGGATCCACGAATCCTCAAGGTTATAAAGAGCCCATGATGAGGACGTAAAGAGCCCACGTCAGGGATGTAACCCCCACCTGAAACTCCTCAGCTTACGGGACTCATGCGGCTGACACACTATTTAAACCTCGGACTCCCTCCAATGAAAGGTAAGGCCAACACACGCCTAAAATTCCCTGAGCAGGAACCACTTCACCACATTGGTGTAGAGAGATCTCGTGCACCTCATTCCTCCTCCCTTCATAGCTTCCACCATAGCTCTGCTGACTTAGGCATCGGAGGGTTTTCCCCAAGGAACCATCCCTGGGCCCCCTGATCCGTTTCCCTTCCTTGCAGTTCACAGCTCGGTGATCATCTCCTCCAGCTCAGGACAAGCGCGAGATCGCCCCTCTTCATCTGGCGCCGTCTGTGGGAAACGACCAAAGAGCCAGTATGGTGCGAAGAAGTTCAGGGAGGAGGTCCGTCGGTGGTAGGGGAAAGGCCATGGTGGCAGTAGGAGAAGGTCCCTCTCAGGCCTCACAAAATCCTCCCTCCAACGCCAGCACCCCAGCCGACAGACCACCCCCTCCTCCCGCGGCGGTAGTGCTACCACCCAATGGGGGCGCTGACGCTTTCCAAGCCCTCAACGTAAAACTGGACATCCTCGTGGAACTCATGAGGACCCAGGCGGCCAGGGAAGGAAGGTCACGCACCCCCCTGGAGAGCCCTCCCCGTAAGAACGCGTCCCAGCACACTGCCAGAGGCCGCTTCACCCTTCGAGGCCGGCAGCTTATTCATAACAGGTCAGGAGGACCTTCACAAGCCCCTCCTCCAGAGCAAGAGGCTTCCTCCATGCCGAAAAGGGGGAAACGTGGGGCATGCCGTCCAAACCCAGAGATCGAAGTCCCTGGGGAATGCCAAGACAGCTCCCCCAATCCCACGACACAGCGACAGCCGGAATTATCCCTCCGACTACGAGAGTTCGAGAGGCATTTCGCAGAACAGGAGCGCGCCATACGCGCCTTGCAGAAGATCTCTCCAGCAGAGGACAAGGATAAATCTCCGTTCTCTGACTATATCTTGAAGGCAGAGGTATTTCCTAGAACCTCCATTCCGACCTTCAAACCTTTTGACGGCCAGGGCGACCCGGCCAACCACTTCGACAGCTTCGACGCCCTGATGACCCTTCATGGGACATCCGATGCCATCAAATGCCGAGCCTTCGCGACCACCCTGGTCCAAGGTGCCCAAGCGTGGTTCTAGGCCCTCGCCCCCGGATCCATCCGGGACTTCAGGCAATTCGGGCGAGTGTTTAAGGAGAGCTTCGCCAGCAGCGGCCCCCCAAGGTCGGTAGCGAGGCTATTGACTCTCAAACAGGAGCAGGGAGAGAGACTTCGAGCTTATATCAATCGATTTAAGTCGGAAGCCCTGAGGATCCCCAGCCTGGATGTTGCCTCGGCCCTAACCGCGCTGATCGGAGGCACCCACGATGAGAAACTCAGCCGTGAACTTGTCCTCCACCCTCCCTCGACCCTTGCTGAGCTAGTGACTCTGGCTTTGCGTCATGCTGAGTGCGAAGAAGTCCTCAGCGCATGCCGAGGTGCAACCGGCTCGGGTCGGGCGGGCGACAAGAAGCGAGCACCCGAGCCAAGCTCGGGCCCAGGAAAAAGGAGGAACCAAGACGGGGAGCGCAAAGAATCATCCCGGAAGTACGAGCGGTACACTCCTTTAACCACTCCGGTGTACGAGATCTATGAAGACATCAAAGGTTCGGGCCTCCTCCACCAACCTGAGTCGATGAGGTCAAAGAGCCGCAATCACAGCAAACACTGCCTGTTCCATAGCGACCACGGGCATCATACCGGCGATTGCCATCAACTCCAGGATGAGAATGAGCACCTCGTCCTCCAAGGACACCTATCCCGGTTCGTGGTCAGGCAGAAGGAAGACCGAGGCGCCCTAGAGGAGATTGATAACGCCCCTCGCGGGGTCCACATCAACATCATCGCTGGAGGAGCTGCATCAGGAGGAGATAGTAGCCGAGGAAGGAAGCGTCATGCTGAGCGGGCGAGTCGAGCCACTAAGCCTCCCAAGGCCCCACCAAGTGAGCCACAGGTCATAGTCTTCTCTGACCAAGACCTGGAAGGGCTGACCACCCCGCATGATGACGCCCTAGTTATTTCAGCTATAATAAACCATTGTAACGTAGATAGAATTCTAGTTGACAATGGAAGCTCCCCTGATGTATTATCTTATGAGTGTTTCCTTAAGATGGGGGAGAATCTGTCTAAACTCCGCCCGATCCGAACCCCCCTTTATGGGTTCAATGGCCAGGCCACTTATCCCGAGGGAGCCCTAAGCCTGCCGGTTACTCTCGGCACCCCACCCAAGACCGTTACGGTCATGGTGGACTTCATAGTGATCAAGGGTATGATAGCATACAACGCAATCTTCGGCCGAGGAATCCTTAGCCGAACGAAAGCGGTGCCCTCTACCTATCACCAAAAGATGAAGTTCCCACTAAAAATGGGGTGGGGGAAGTCCGGGGTAGCCAGGCGATGGCTAGAAGGTGCTATAATATCTCGGTCAAAGTCACAAGGCTAGACGGGAAGAATAAGGGCCCCCGAGAAGTCGAGGAAAAACCCGCAACCTCCGAGCCTGGAGGTGAGTTGCTAACAGTTTTCCTAAACGATGACCCGACCCTAGGAGTGAAGATTGGAGCTGACCTACCGTCTGAGGTGCAGCAGTAATACAAAGAATTTCTTTCTAGGTACATCCGAGTCTTTGCATGGTCTGATGATCAACTCCCCGGAATACCGAAGGAGACGGAGATGCATAAGCTCAACCTCGACCCGACCGCGAAGCTCGTACAACAAGGCAGAAGGAAGTAGCACCAGAAAAGTAGGCGATCATCAAGGAGCAAGTCATCAAGGATCAGAAGACTGGTCTTTTTTGATGGGGACATCTCTCGCCCTTCATATTTTTTTACACTTCGATTGCTTGCTAGCATAGCTCCATTGTGTCCGTCATATTTCTCTAAATCGAGTCATGTAATTTTCATATTTTCTTTGAGTCATAATCATGTAATTTTCTTTTTTATTTGAGTCTTGTACCTAGGTTAATGAGTCATTTCCCTAAGTTTGAGTCTCATAAGGCTAATGAGTTTGCTATTGGGCCTATTTCTTTGGGCTAGGCCCATGGGCAACCCCCCTTCCTTCGGTTATTTGTTAGTGTGTTAAATGTCAGGGTCTTTTGTGAAAATGTGAGTTGCCTATATATAGGACCCCATTTCCCCCATTTGTAATCAATCAATGAATCAATCAATGAAAATGCCATTTGAGAGTTCAAAGCTTAGTTTAGTGGAGTGAATCCAATTGGGTGAGAAGCCCTAGGGTGAGAGATTCCCCACCCCCCTCTTCTCTCTCTTTCTCTCTCCTCACTAAGGGGTTCGCCCCATTTCCTCTCTCCTCCTCCTCCCAACCACCTCCAACCCCCAACCACCTCCATTAGAGCCACTCCACTTCCCATAGCCACCATTACTCCACCCCCCTAGTTCCAAGGTAGAATCCTCCCCATTCCAACACCATCTTCCCTATTCCAACAAAATCTTCCCCATTCCAACACAATCACCCCTCTTCCCCACACAATCTCCCAGCTTCCTAGGCCATTTTGAATTTGAATTCCCCTTCCCTCCAAGTGTTTTGGCCGCCCCTCTCCCATCCCCATTAGGCTAGGTCGCCCCCCTCTCCCTCCATTCTCCTCCACTCTTGCACACCCCACCCCTCTTCCTCCTGCTGAAACCTGCGACCTCCCCTTCTTCCTCCACCTCCCCTCTACCTTTAGCACTCCTCCATACCTCCCATACCTCCCCTCCACCATTCTTCATCCACCCCTTGATGTGAAACGAATTAACGTCGGGCATAAAACTGACTCTTCTTTCATATTTCTCCAAATTCTTTTATCAGCCCGGTTCTGGAATCTGTGACCAGCAGCTGTTGAAGTGGCTGTAGATCGCACTCTGGAATTTTGCCGGAGGCGCGGTTGGTGCCGTTGGCTTCATAACAGGGTAGGGATGCAGCACAATTTTTCTGAATTTTGGTTCCGCCCGAACCTGGTCGCCACGGACGACTGAGCGGGGACCCCGTTCTGGTTCTGTGCAGGGGCAGCTTCTGAACAGCGGCTTGACATGGACACCACGAGCAATCCCGAACTCCGTTTGGTGCGCAGCAGGTGGCGTTGGAATCGTGGGGACGACTACTTTCCAGCGGCACTGGTCTCGCCTCAGTCGGATGTCGGTGTGGACGTGCAGGTCCCGTTGAGTGGGGACGGGTCGGAGGAGGGGATCGGTGGACAGAATGACCCAACAGTGGTAGGAAATTGATAACTTCACACCTTGAGCTCCGATCGACGAACCGCCTTCTGTTCCTGAGAGCTGACAGAGAGGGGAGGAACTTTGCTGAACAGCTCGGAGTCGGATTCCGTCAGGGTTGGGCGTGGTGGTGGTCTTCCTCAGCTTCTGGTCGGGTTCAGGAGCCTCCTGCGCAGTTGTGGGAGATTGGCCACTGCCGATGCTCACGAACTCGGAAGAGGACGATTCCACCTCGCCTGGTCAGAAGACTCGCCAACGTACGTTTTTGATGAAGAACCCGGAAGCCGATTCTGCCTGGAACTGCTCCCAATATTGACTGCAACTCGGGCTTGATTTCTGCCTGCGAATGGAGCTGATTGAGGAGGGGGGATTAAGGGGGATGGAAGGGATTTGTGGGTTTGGGTTAAGGGAGGGGGGGGGGATGGACGTGGCTGGGGTTGCAGGGGGGTGCTTTTGGGAGGTGGGGAGGTAATGGGGTGGTGAGAGAGAGAGGAGGGAACACCCAAATTCGAAATTGGGCCTTGGGGAGATGAAAGGGTGCCTGGGAAGACGAAAGGTTGTGTGGGGAAGGGGAGAGAATGCCTAGGGAGTGGGAGTTCTACCTAGGGGAGGGGAGGGGACTTAAATGAGGGGTATAGGGAAGGGGGAGGGGTCTTAATTAGAGGTGAAAGAGAGGAGAGAGAGTGGATTCCGAATTTGGGGTGGGGATGAGAGAGAATTGGAGAGAGATAGAGAGAGAGAGAGAGAGAGAGAGAATTAGACGAAGGGCATCACTCACCCGTGGTTGAGGAAGGGAAGAAGTGGGCATCGCACCCGTGGAGAGGGAAGGAAGAAAAGGCACTAGCGGCCATGGGAATTGCAGGGGGGTGAAGGGAAGAAGATAAGGGAGGGGGAAAGGTCCCCCTACGTGGGACTCACATGGGTTCCAAAAATAGATCTTCATTCACTGTTTTTCCACTGTGGGATACAAGACTCTTATATAGGCATACAAGGAAGATTAAGAGACACTTACCACTTAGTATCATGACTTCCTAGGAATACTAAAAGACACCCTATCGGAAACATCAAAATACATAATAAGACTCCTTAACACTTAATACCTTCTTATCATGATTCCCTAGGAATACTTAAAGACACCGAAAGACTAAAATACATAATAAGACTCTTTTATTGTGAATAAAATTTCATAGAGATGACCCATTAGGCCCATGTATACGGCCCAATAAAATGAGACGATTAGCATGGAATGGCCCATTTGATTGCATTTGTTGATGAAGCTGCTTGCCGATCACTCGGAGATGCTTGTTCCGTCAAACTTCCTGACTCGGAGAAGGTTCAGCTCAGATTTTGTGTAAACTGTCGATCTCATCAAACCCACAAAGCTCGTGAATTTTGAATCTTGAACTGAGATTTCCATCATACTCCTCCGCTTGGAGGAGGTTCGACCTCGAACCTCAAAGCTCAGGATCTCGGTCCGATGGGACGGCCCGATTCCCTAAGCTCTGATACCACTTGATGTGAAACGAATTAACGTCGGGGTATAAAATTTGTAACTCTGGCCACTGACCTCTGATTGCGGTTCCGTCTTCTGATCCCGGTAGCTGACTTGAGGATGGAGAACTTTGATGAAGATTCTGGAGCCTGAATCCTTCAAGAAGAGGTCGTGGTTGCTGCCCCAAACCGCTTCAGGTCGCTGTCAGGCCTTCTCTGCGCAGTCGGGGAAGAAAGTCCCTTGTGGGCGGCCACGAACTCGGATCGACACGATTCCAACTCGCTTGCGAAGAGGACTTGTGGACGATCAACTTTGCTGAAGACCTTGGATGCAGACTCCACCTGGAACGAGCTGGAAGTTACTCTGCAAATTGGGCCAGAAGCTGCCTGCGGGTTTGGGATGGGCTTGTGGAGTGGGGGCTAAGTTTAGTGGTGGTGTTTGTGGGTGTAAGCTATGGGGATAGTGGGTGGACGTGGTTGGGGTTGCAGGGGGTTGTCTTGAGGCTGTGGAAAGGGGTGCAGTGCGTGTATGACGGGAACGGAGGTAGCGTGGGCGTATGAGGTAATAGCGTGGCCGGGAGGAAGAAGCTTAGAGGGTGAGGCAAGGAAGGTAGACTGCCGCAGCAGTGAAAGATTGGGTTAGAAGACAGGAGGAACTGGGGAACGGGAAGTTCGGCCAAGCTGTGGGGGTGAGCGGAAGATGCTGGTGGCTGGAGGAGAAGGGAGGAATGAAGGGCATCAACACCCGTGGCAAGGAGGGAAGAAGTGGGCATCGCACCCGTGGAGAGGGAAGGAAGAAAAGGCACTAGCGGCCATGGGAATTGCAGGGGGGTGAAGGGAAGAAGATAAGGGAGGGGGAAAGGTCCCCCTACGTGGGACTCACATGGGTTCCAAAAATAGATCTTCATTCACTGTTTTTCCACTGTGGGATACAAGACTCTTATATAGGCATACAAGGAAGATTAAGAGACACTTACCACTTAGTATCATGACTTCCTAGGAATACTAAAAGACACCCTATCGGAAACATCAAAATACATAATAAGACTCCTTAACACTTAATACCTTCTTATCATGATTCCCTAGGAATACTTAAAGACACCGAAAGACTAAAATACATAATAAGACTCTTTTATTGTGAATAAAATTTCATAGAGATGACCCATTAGGCCCATGTATACGGCCCAATAAAATGAGACGATTAGCATGGAATGGCCCATTTGATTGCATTTGTTGATGAAGCTGCTTGCCGATCACTCGGAGATGCTTGTTCCGTCAAACTTCCTGACTCGGAGAAGGTTCAGCTCAGATTTTGTGTAAACTGTCGATCTCATCAAACCCACAAAGCTCGTGAATTTTGAATCTTGAACTGAGATTTCCATCACCCCTCCCCCATATACTACCCCCTTCCTCTTCTTTTAGGTCATTTGAAGGCTATGTCATCGTTGTTGCTGGCAGTCCAGAAGTAGCAGATGAACCAGCAGCTTGAAGCAGCCACCACGACAACTTCCTAGCGAATCTGAAGACCCAAGAGGCATCCCTGGAAGCGTCTACCTATCTTCTTCGCGACGGCAGTGATTTCGTCTCCATCCAAGCTCCGAGCCGTCCGGGAGGTCCGATCTCCCACAACTGTGCAGTGCTGCCTCTGCTGAGGACCTGAACCGGATTAGAAGCTCTACCACGACGAACCCCGGAGGAACCAGCTCAAGAGCTCTTCTGGAAAATTCTTCCTTGTTTGGTCTGCTTTCATAATCAAGAAACGGAACTTCGATCGGCATTCACAAGCCAGAGTTATTATTTTTCTCCCTCAGCCACGCGATCCTGCTACCCATAGTCTGCATCAACCAGTCACCATTGTTCTACGTCCCCTGGTCTTCTCTGACATCGGTTGGCTTCCCCGTTAGTTTTTCTACGTAGAGGGCTCGTCCACAATTCCAACGACTCCAGCAGCGCTTGATTCCGAGTTCGGGAGCCGTCGGGGCATCCTCTGCAACCTGCTGTTGGAAACCGGGAACTGCCAGTCCGAAAGTCTGCCTCCCTGTTCGGGCCACCACCCAGACCAGCACCAGTGACAGAAGAAATTAACAAAAATTGGGCAACTTCCCCGGCCTCCTACAAAGATTTCCCAGGTGGTTTCATCCCCAACAAAATTCGGTAGCAGCTTCAGTCGTCATTTCTTCAGTCACCTGTCAGCACTCACAGAACTGGGCAGAATCAGCAACCTCCCGTCTTCGGTGTCCCCTTCTCACATTCCCCTCCCCGCTTGGCCGGCTGAAGGCCCCTCCCTGCGTGGAGGTAGTTTTGATTATAATCATCATTAACCCCCTCCCCAAGGTCCCCCTCCTGCGAGAGGTGTAGTATTGTAACCATTTGAGCAGGCCAAGCTACCCCGACGCGGCGTGTAGGGATCCACTCGCCTCCCCGCTCGCCCTCGTCTCCGAGCGGGACCGGTTTCTTCAAACCGGTCGAGTAAGTGCTCAAACCTAACTCCAATTTAGTGCTTGTCTTTCAATATTAGTTCATGTTCCGCTGGACGTGAGAGGGAGAGCTCGGTCCTCAAGCCCCATTGTCTTGAGTGATCACCGTGGGAAAGAGAGTACCCAGTGCCTTTGGCACTTTGTCGGCCCCATTGAATTGGGCATCCACACCCATTGGGTATCAAACTTTGGTCTTGCTGGCCCTCTACCAGCAAGGGTCCAACCCCACATCCTCTACTTGGCATCGCCAAGTCACTCTGGGCTTGGGTGAGCGACGAGAGAGCGGCGGCCCAAATTGGCCTATCTAGATTGTGAATGTGCTTGCTTGCTTAAGTCCAAGGGTGTGTCACATCGATTGGTATCAGAGCAAGTTCACAACTTGTCTCTATCAAGTTGGTCATAGGCCATGTTTATGCATTTAGAGTCCTCGGTTGCATCTCCCATGTCCACTAGAATGGCCGCTTCATACCCGTCATATCCATCCCCATCAACTTTCCCAAGAAGCCCAAATCCTCATGGAAGTTCCATTGCCAACAAAGTGGGTAGCAACACATCTATCATAGAAGCCCTACCTAATGTCCTTAATCGGCTTGAAGATATCATGTCTCGACTCGACCGACTTGAAGGAAATAGCCGTGCACCAAGAGTGAATGAGAGTGACCTTTGGGGAAATCTAGAAACCATATTTTTAGAACACTTGAAAATCAAAACCCCCGCCTTTGATGGATCCAACAGCCCAAGCCTTTACCTAGATTGGGAGATTTCCCTAGACCAATTCTTTAAAAGTTGCCCCTTGAACGAAGGAAGGAGAATGAGGCTAGCCAAGACACACCTCTCCAAATAAGCTAAAACTCATTGGTTAGTTGTGGAAGGTTTAAGAAGGATCCGCAGGGAGGCCCCCATTAGCACTTGGGATGAGATGAAGGTCGAGCTTAGGAAAACCTACACTCTCCAACCCTCTCCCTCCTACTCAAATCACAAAAGCCCAAGGAGCACTTCAACACCTTCATCCCCACCCGGTCAATCCAAGACCCCAATCACCCATTCCCCACCACTTCCCATCTCTCATACCCCAACCACTACATTTACACCCCACCTCCAAGTCCACACCACAACCATAGGTCCCCCTACCCAATTGAGCCCCATGGCCAACTCTCCACCTAGGCCCATGGTAACCCCCACCACTACCTCTCCATCACCCCCAAAAAGGGACACCCCTCCCAAAACCCATCAACCCAAACCCCTTCAACTCACCCATCTTCCTCTCCCTACCCCAATCCAACCCCCACCGAAGCCTCCACTACTACCATTACCTATCCTAACCTAAGTTTCCCACTACCTATCACCCCGGATACACCATGCCCCAATCATCACCACACCCTTAAAAGCCCCTCTCACCTCCTTGGAAGAAGAACCCATACCCCACCCCATAATGGTGAACACTCCAAACCCACTCTCCACCTTGGAGGAAACCCAAGTCCAAGTTGAAGAAGAAACGACACACGAGGGTCTTCGCCTTATATCACCATCTCTAGTTGGAGTCAATCTCATCTTAGGGGAACCCCTTGTTAGTTGGCTAAAGGAGAGCCCAATAAGAGAGATCACGGCCCACGATTTCCCACCTATGAAGGAAAACCATCCCATAGTGCCCATCTCCTCTTATCACACCACGATCCAAGCATCTTATCAAGTAGAGACCTTAGAGGATTTTCTTAGAGACTTAGCTTGGCAAATTGAGTTCACTAGCATGTTGACCCCTATGACCGAACAACCTAGGAGCCTTGGCCTCCTACACCATTGCATCGGGTCAATCACCTCGGTCTATATCATTGGTTGCTACACTAGCGACCTCCTTTTCCTTCTCCCTATGGTAGAAGAACCCATCTCGATCCACTCCCCTACCATTGAGATCCCAAATACTTTGATCGGTCAACCCACTAGAAACCTTGGCCCAATTACATTGGAGGAGGATGACTCACAATTTGGGAACCTTGAAGACATAGAGTTCCTCCCTCTAGGAAGACCTTTCCACGACCCCTTTGATCCCTTCCTATGGGAGTCTAGTTCCCTATGTGACCCATCCACCCTACTCACCACCCACCTTTCCCTATCCCAACCCACCATGTTTGACCCAATCCACCCCATCCTAGACCCGGGTGACACCTTGGGAGTCATGACCTTGGGCCACATATCCCTAGGTAATAAGGTTTTTCCCCACCCCATGATGACCACCTTCTTAGATCCATTCGATCCTTTCCAATGGGAGTTCAAGGGTTGTCTCACACCTATACACATGGAAGTCACCTTTGGGAAAAGCATGCATGTGTCTAGGCTTACTACACCAATTGGCATGAACATTATGTTGGGTCCATTCATTCATATCACCCACATGCCAAGTAGAAAGCATGAGTGGTCCAAATTTGTATGTAGTGGTCCACCTTCACTCATCATGGGTCAAAGACATGATAGGAGCATTCAAGGATGTCCAGGTCCCCCGACATTTGTCACCACCATTCATGACCGGATCACCTACGGATGCCCTGACCCTCCGACCTTTGCTAGGATGTCCATGCATGATAGAGCCACATATGGTTGCCCCGGCCCACCAAGGCCCATCAAGGTCCATATGGCGTCATGGCATTATAGGTCCATCTATGGGTGTCCTGGTCCACCTTTGCACACCATACTTTTCACACCAACATCGCATCATAGTGCATGGCATGTGCATCCCAGCAAGCATTCAGCAACGAGCGGTGAGGTTCATAATGAGCGGGCAAAAACTCGTAAGTGCCACTTTGAATTCCAAGTAAGCAACCTTATGATGGTGGGTTTGGAATGGCTCTACCTTAGGGCCACCTCCAAATCGAGGGCACGAGGACTTGGACCTTTCATGTTCCAAGTGGCTTTGGCAACCTGGCTTACGGGTTGGATTTACTCATAGGATTTTGGGATATACCTCACTTTTCACGTAACGGATCTAGCACCCTCTAAGGGCACCGCGGTAGATCCTAGTGAGCACCTTGAACCTACCCCCATCTTTGTGAGCGACACCCTCGGAGAGCTTCCACATAACAACTTGAGAGTCCGACGTGCGCACACGGAGGCAATACTGGGCAAGCAAGGTACTATCATCGGCAAGAGAGTGTGTCCAAGCCACCTTGAGAAGTTGAAGCGTCGTCCCCTGGTTGTGAACGCGAGGTTGAGTTGGAGGTTGTAGCTTGCTCGGAGTTGCGTTGGAGGACCTCTTCCCCGGCAGGACTCATACTTGACGGAGTCGAGTTCCTCGCACCCCGGGGGTATGATGGGGGCATCTCTCGCCCTTTATATTTTTTTACACTTCGATTGCTTGCTAGCATAGCTCCATTGTGTCCGTCATATTTCTCTAAGTCGAGTCATGTAATTTTCATATTTTCTTTGAGTCATAATCATGTAATTTTCCTTTTTATTTGAGTCTTGTACCTAGGTTAATTAGTCATTTCCCTAAGTTTGAGTCTCATTAGGCTAATGAGTTTGCTATTGGGCCTATTTCTTTGGGCTAGGCCCATGGGCGCCCCCCCTTCCTTCGGTTATTTGTTAGTGTGTTAAATGTCAGGGTCTTTTGTGAAAATGTGAGTTGCCTATATATAGGACCCCATTTCCCCCATTTCCCCCATTTGTAATCAATCAATGAATCAATCAATGGAAATGCCATTTGAGAGTTCAAAGCTTAGTTTAGTGGAGTGAATCCAATTGGGTGAGAAGCCCTAGGGTGAGAGATTCCCCACCCCCCCCTCTTCTCTCTCTTTCTCTCTCCTCACTAAGGGGTTCACCCCATTTCCTCTCTCCTCCTCCTCCCAACCACCTCCAACCCCCAACCACCTCCATTAGAGCCACTCCACTTCCCATAGCCACCATTACTCCACCCCCCTAGTTCCAAGGTAGAATCCTACCCATTCCAACACCATCTTCCCTATTCCAACAAAATCTTCCCCATTCCAACACAATCACCCCTCTTCCCCACACAATCTCCCAGCTTCCTAGGCCATTTTGAATTTGAATTCCCCTTCCCTCCAAGTGTTTTGGCCACCCCTCTCCCATCCCCATTAGGCTAGGTCGCCCCCCTCTCCCTCCATTCTCCTCCACTCTTGCACACCCCACCCCTCTTCCTCCTGCTGAAACCTGCGACCTCCCCTTCTTCCTCCACCTCCCCTCTACCTTTAGCACTCCTCCATACCTCCCATACCTCCCCTCCACCATTCTTCATCCACCCCTCCCCCATATACTACCCCCTTCCTCTTCTTTTAGGTCATTTGAAGGCTATGTCATTGTTGCTGCTGGCAGTCCAGAAGTAGCAGATGAACCAGCAGCTTGCAGCAGCCACCACGACCACTTCCCGGCGAATCTGAAGACCCAGGATGCATCCATGGAAGCGTCTACCTGTCTTCTTCGCGACGGCGGTGATTTCATCTCCATCCGAGCTCCGAGCCGTCCGGGAGGTCCGATCTCCCACAACTGTACAGTGCTGCCTCTACTGAGGACCTGAACCGGATTAGAAGCTCTGCCACGACGAACCCCGGAGGAACCAGCTCAAGAGCTCTTCTGCAAAGTTCTTCCTTGTCCGGTCTACTTTCAGAATCAAGAAACGGAACTTCGATCGGCATTCTCAAGCCAGAGTTATTATTTTTCTCCCTCAGCCACGTGATCCTGCTACCCACAGTCTGCATCAACCAATCACCATTGTTCTGCGTCCCCTGGTCTTCTCCAACATCGGTTGGCTTCCCCGTCAGTTTTTCTGCGTAGAGGACTCGTCCACGATTCCAACGACTCTGGCAGCGCTTGATTCCGAGTTCGGGAGTTGTCGGGGCATCCTCTGCAACCTACTGTTGGAAACCAGGAACTGCCAGTCCGAAAGTCTGCCTCCTTGTTCGGGCAACCACCCAGACCAGCACCAGCGACAGAAGAAATTAACAAACATCGGGCGACTTCCCCGGCCTCCTACGAAGATTTCCCAGGTGGTTTCATCCCAAACAAAATTCGGTAGCAGCTTCAGTCGTCATTTCTTCAGTCACCTGTCAGCACTCACAGAACTGGGCAGAATCAGCAACCTCCCGTCTTCGGTGTCCCCTTCTCACATTCCCCTCCCCGCTTGGCCGGCTAAAGACCCCTCCCTGCGTGGAGGTAGTTTTTGTTGTAATCATCATTAACCCCCTCCCCAAGGTCCCCCTCCTGCGAGAGGTGTAGTATTGTAACCATTTGAGCAGGCCAAGCTACCCCGACGCGGCGTGTGGGGATCCACTCGCCTCCCCGCTCGCCCTTGTCTCCGAGCGGGACCAGTTTCTTCAAACCGGTCGAGTAAGTGCTCAAACCTAACTCCAATTTAGTGCTTGTCTTTCAATATTAGTTCATGTTCCGCTGGACGTGAGAGGGAGAGCTCGGTCCTCAAGCCCCATTGTCTTGAGTGATCACCGTGGGAAAGAGAGTACCCGGTGCCTTTGGCACTTTGTCGGCCCCATTGAATTGGGCATCCACACCCATTGGGTATCAAACTTTGGTCTTGCTGGCCCTCTACCAGCAAGGGTCCAACCCCACATCCTCTACTTGGCATCGCCAAGTCACTCCGGGCTTGGGTGAGCGACGAGAGAGCGGCGGCCCAAATTGGCCTATCTAGATTGTGAATGTGCTTGCTTGCTTAAGTCCAAGGGTGTGTCACATCATTTTTAGATCAGTCCTATACCCGACATGGCTGGCTAACGTCGTCCTAGTGCCAAAAGCTTCAGGAAAGTGGCGGATGTGCATGGACTTCATCGACCTGAACAAAGCCACACCAAAGGACTGCTATCCATTACTGAGCATCGACCAGCTGGTTGACTCAACCTCGGGCAACGAGATACTCAGCTTCCTGGACGCCTATTCAGGTTACCACCAGATCAGAATGGATCCAGAAGACATCGAGAAGACCGCCTTCATCATCGACTTCGGCGTACACTGCTACACCCGGATGCCTTTCGGGTTGAAGAACGTCGGAGCCACATACCAGAGGCTGGTCAATCATATGTTCGAAGGATAGCTCGGCCGGAACGTCGAGGCCTACATTAACGACATGCTCGTCAGAACCCCCAAGGCCGAGGACCACTTCGCCGACCTATCAAAGACTTACGACACCCTCCCGAGGTACAATATGAAGCTCAACCCCACCAAATGTGCCTTCGGAGTAAGGTCCGAGAAATTCCTGGGTTTCTTGGTGACCCAGCGTGGGATCGAGGCCAACCCCGACAAGGTCCAGGCCATCCTGGACATGCGTCCACCCACCTGCATCAAGGACGTTCAACGCCTTACTGGGCGCATTACTGCACTCAACCGACTCCTGTCTCGAGCAGCCGAACGATGCCTACCCTTCTTCAAACTGTTGAGGGGGCCCAAAATGGCATCTGCTACGTTCGCATGAGATGAGGAATGCCAAAAAGCATTCGCTGAGCTTAAGGAGTTCTTGGCTTCACCTCTAGTGCTGTCCAAGTCCGTCCCAGGTGAAGCCTTATATCTCTACCTCTCGGCAACTCTATCTACGGTTAGCTCGGTCCCGATCAGAAATGACTCGGGAGTCGAGAGACCGGTCTACTACACTAGCAAGGTGCTTAACGAGGCCGAGAGAAGGTACCCTGCAACCGAGAGACTCGTGCTAGCATTGGTTACCTCGGCCAAGCGTCTTCGACCCTACTTCCAAGGGCATCCTATTATCGTGTTGACCAGCGAACCATTAAAGAGGATCCTCGCTCACCCTAAAGCCTCGGGGCGCCTCGTCAAGTGGGCCATCATGCTCGAGGCCTACGATATATCGTACCAGCCTCACTCGACTATCAAAGGACAGGTGCTCGCTGACTTCATCGCTGAGAGCACCGTCCCAGCTGAAGAAAAATCTTCGTCCACACCCGGGCCAACCTGGGAACTGTTCGTCGACGGATCCTCCAACTCAGCAGGAAGCGGCATTGGAATCCTCCTGAAGTCCCCCGAAGGAGCAGAGCTGCAATACGCCTTGAAGTTCAACTTCCAGGCATCCAACAATGCCTCCGAGTACGAAGCCCTTATCTCGGGAGCCCGCATGGCCCGGTGGTTGGGGGCTGAGCGAGTCAGAATTCACACTGACTCCCAACTGGTCGCTAGTCAGGTTAACAGCGATTACGAAGCTCGGGAAGCACCGATGGTCAAATACCTCTAGCTGGTCAGAGCCGTGGCACAATAGTTTGAGAGTTTTGAGGTAGTCTGAATAGGTCGGGAAGAAAACTCCCGAGTGGATGCCCTCTCTCGGCTGGCCTCCTCTCTTGACCCGGAAGGTACTCGATCGGTCCTTTGCGAAGAGCTAGAGCGACCGAGCATTGATTCGGAGCTCATGGCTGTTGACTCGGCCTCCCCAAGCGATTGGCATACCCCCTACCTGTCATGGATCCAAGACTCTCAGGAGCCTCCTGACCCTCGGGAAGCTCGGAGATTGAAGTACCAAGCTCGGCGATTCGTCATTCTGGACGGCACTTTGTACCGCAGACCCTTCTCTGGTCCCCTCCTGAAGTGCATCAGTACGGACGAAGCCAGCCAAGCGATTCGAGAAGTTCACGAAGGTCTATGTGGAGCGCACCAAGGAGGAAGGTCGCTCGCCCGGATCCTACTTTGATAGGGTTACTGGTGGCCCACTCTATAGCGTGACTTCTCGACCTATGTACAACAGTGCGACCGATGCCAGCGATTCGACCACTTAGTCCATCAGCCAGCATCGGAGCTCGTCACCCTAGCCGAGCCATATCCTTTCGCTCAGTGGGGGATTGACATCCTTGGGCCGTTCCCTATGGCTCAGGCCCAGAAGAAGTTCGTCATCGTCGCCATCGACTACTTCACCAAGTGGATCGAGGCCGAAGCCACAGCTAGGATCACCAAGACAGTCGTCTGGAGTTTCGTCTGGAAGTCGATCATCTGTCGCTACGGCATCCCCCGGGTGATAGTGAGTGATAATGGCCAGCAATTTGATTCTCATTATTTCCGAGACAGATGTGCCGACCTAAACATTCGTAATCACTTCACTTCGGTCGCCCACCCAAAGGCTTACGGACAGGTCGAAAATGCCAATAAGACTATCTTAAAAGGCATCAAGACTAGGCTCGGTAAAGCCAAGGGCAGCTGGCTTGAGGAATTGCCGAGCGTACTTTGGTCGCACATAACGACTCCCAGAACGGCAACCGGTGAGAGTTCCTTTCAACTGGTATATGGCACTAAGGCCGTGATCCCATTGGAGGTTGGCAATCCCTCCCTACGAGTCATCTACTTCTCGCCCGAGGCAAACGACCAAAAATTGCTCAAAAACCTCGACCTAGCAGATGAAGTCCGAGAGATTGCCAACATCCGAGCAATAGAGTATCAACGCCGCCTCACTTGATACTACAACACCAAGGTTCGAGACAGACACTTCCAACCGGGAGACTTTGTCCTCAGGAAAGCCGAAGCCTCTCGACCACTTGAGGCGGCGGGCAAGCTATCCCCTAACTGGGAAGGCCCCTACCGAGTGGTCGAGACGCTCGGGAAAGGAGCTTACCGGCTATCTACTATGGAAGGAGAACCCATCCCTCGGACCTGGAACGTGACTACACAACGCAAGTTCTATTTCTGAACACCGAGCATTATGTAAGCAACATGAAATAAACAAAAGTTTCCTTTCCTTTTTTATTCAAACAACTCGCTTGTACATCAGAAAGGCCGAAGCCAAGATAATACATGTCAAAAATAAACAAAATCCATCTGGCGCCGCCGTACGAGCCCATCGCTCGGCTGACTCGGTTAACCTTCCTGCGTCCAGCCACTGACTCTGCTTCATGCAGAAACTGGCTCGGATTAAGTATAGTCGACCCCGTTGGCTCAGGTAACTCGGAACAAAGGTGATAGAGGGACTAGAAAGGAGAAGTGGCCTCCTCTTTGCCAATCTGCCAACTCTTTGGAAGGCAGAGAGTGCAGGCACCCACCAAAGAGTATAGGAGGAGGGAGAAAAATAAACCAGTAGAGCTGGATGAGGAGGCAGGGGAAGGCCCGGAAAGGAGGGAGCTTATTTGGTTTCTCCCTCCCCTCGGGATGGAGTCAGCGGGTCAGGGACAGGGGTTCGACATGCCCCAACATGTCGAACCTTCTCCCCGAGTAACCTCCTCGCAAGCGTCGTCGGAACTGATAAAAGAGGGCGACATGTTTCCACACGTCGAACCCCCTTTAAATCCGCCCGCCAGTCGTCAAACTCCCTTCAAATCCGAAGTAGCAGGGACTCTCTACCTTCCTTCATCGACAGCTTCGTCTTCCAGAGCGTCTTCCATGCTTCAAATGTAACGGCACAGCGCTACGTGAAGAAAGAATGAGGAAAGACTATCTAGGAAAACCCTAAGCGGTGGAGAGGAAGGGACACCCTTCAGACCTTTTATAAGCGAAGGGAGGCTATTTGCCTTAAATGATTCCCCCCTCGAAAACACGCCAAAGGGACCTCCCCTACGAACGGTCACCTCCAACTCCTCGTTTCCGCCCCAGCGGGACACACGAAGCGGCCAAACATTCAAAGTATGAGAAAATGGAAAGACACCCTGTCAGATAATCACCCAACCATCGTGTGAGATCCATGCAGAAAGTATCAACACTTCCCAACTACTGCGGATACGCTGGTTAAATCACGGTAATGGCAGAAAAATATACAGCGAAATAGATACATTAGGCCTCTGGCCCACCCTGAAGCTCGGAAGTGGAAGGCTCCGATGGTCTACCCCCGGTATCCTTGGCGACGGCCAACCCTGGCACTGACCCCACCGGCGTGGGAACTGTCTCGGTTGCCCGCCCTCCCGAGGCATCCGGAGTTGGCGACCCCTCGGATGAAGAGTCCCCCTAGTCTCTTTTCTCTGATGCCGAACCAGAGGAACCGGAGGACGACAAGTCCGAGTCATAGCATTGCCCAGATGGGAAATTGATTGCCTCGGACGCCTGCTCCTCCGCGTAAGAGATGGCCTGGTCATAGCCTTGCTTTAATCCCTTGCGGATACTCCTGCGAAGTGTTGACTCATAGTAAGGGAGGGCATCCTCTGTGAGGTCGACCCGGTAGGCCTCTGAGCGTTGGTATTGCTCGAGTGCCTCCGCTCCGGCCGATCCCACCCTACTAGTGAGCTCGGCCTTCTCTCACTCCACCTCAGTCGATCTCTCCTCTGCTTCGGCCACCTGCTTCTCCGCCTTGGCCTAATTGGCCTCGACCTCCCACCAGACACGCGCTGCCTCCTCTGCCCGGTCCACCAGCTCGGCGCGCTCAGCCTCCCACCGGCCATCTAACTCGACGTGAGCCATGCGCTCCTCCTCAAGAAGCCTGCTCTTCCTCTCGAGCGATTCGCGGGCCCTAGCTAGTTGCTCGGTCAGTGCCCGGGCCTCCGCCTGGCTCGCCCGCGCCAACTCCCTAACTGAGGAAAGCTCCTGCAGAAGTCGGCGAGCCGAGCTATCTTCCTATCAGATCCACCAAGGGTCCAGGCAAGGTTCGCCCGCTCTAACTCCGACCGGGCATAAACTTTTTCCAGAGTGCCCCCCATCTGGGCCAGGGTCAAGCCGCCCTTCATAACCATCTCGAGGGCCTCGGGCGGGGAGTGCTGGCTGTCTCCCCCCTTCACCTTCGCGACTATACCGCGGCATACCTAGTACAGAGGGCCCCGGATGCCGAGCCTCTCCAGGGCCACCGGAATAGGGACCCCCTCCACGATCGACGCCCCGCCGGTCGGCCCAGGTCGAGATGTGGCTTCGTTCGCTCCTCGTGCCTCGGTCGGTTGGGGCAGCGTCGCCTCTTCTTGCGAGCCCTAAACCTCGACCGACTCGGCCCCTACGCCGCCACCCGAAGCGTCGCCCACCTCGATCGATGCCCCAGTCTCGGTTGCAGTCCCAGAGTCGCCCATTTCAACTCCGACCCCCTCGGTTCCTGCTAAGGGGAGAGCCGATCTAGCGCCGCCGCCACCAGCAGAAGCGGCCCCGGCCCCCTCAGCTCCCGCTGGGGGGAGAGCAGATCCAACGCCGCCGCCCCCAGAAGCGGCCCTGGCCTCCTCGGCCCCCTCTCGCTTAGCGGATGGGGGAGCCGGCCCAACAAGGTCGGTCTTATCTCGCTCGGGAGAGGGGAGTGCCACTGAGCCAGAGTCATCTCCGACAGCGGGGACGGACCCGGCCTTATTGGCCCACTTCTTGGCCTTCACGGCTTCCCGTATCATGCCCTCCATGGGATCCTTGTGTTTGGCCCCCCGCGGCCTGGAAGACCCCTCCTGGGCCATCCCCTTGCCCTCATCTCGGGCTCGGGAGCGACCCTCGGGGACGACCGACTCATCGGCAGCCGAGTCACCGCCAAGATCGATCACCTCTACGGCCTCCTCCAAAGCCGGCCGCCTGACGTCTACAAAAAAAGAAGACATGATCAAGATAATAAGATATGGTTTCATCATCTGACAAGAAAGCAATTTTATGGTGCCTGTACCTGTCGGCTTCAGCCGATGAACTAGACACCGCTCGATGTTTGCCGAAGTCACCAGCTCCTCTGTAGACTGGCGATGCTTTAGCGAGATGGCCGCATACTCCTCCACATCCGAACAGAACTCTTCTTGCCTCGGAGGGATGTTCGGATGGAAATTGGGGATTACGGGACACCTCCAAGTCTCCTCCATCGAGGAAATTCCCACCCAGAAAAATTGAGTTTTCTATCCCTTGTGCAAAGAATCCTTCGCGGCCAAGGAAACACAGCTCCTATTCCACCTCGCTTGGATGAAATCGAAGCCCTTCCCAGCCGAGGGATGCACCTTCAACTCAAAAAAATAATGAAAGAGGTGCAAAGAAGGAGGAACCCTGCATTGGCGGCAGAGGATGCGAAAGGAAGAAGATAAGAGTTGGCTACCAACTATACAGGCGCCAATCGAAAGAAATCAAGAAGCTTAAGAACAAAGGGCTCGAAGGGAAGGCGGAACCCACCCTTCCACGACAGAAGGAAGGTGCAAATATGGCCCGTACGAGAATCCAAGCTCGTCTCGTGTGGAGCAGCCACAACAAAGTAAAGCTTATAGGGCAGGCGAAACTGGTGCTCCAACCGTTTCACCTCTGCCTCCCCCAGCTCGCTGCAGTTTGGAGCCGACGGTAGTACCGTCGCCCTCACCGCAGGCTCGCCCTCCCACTCTTCAATCTCCAAACGCTGATCCGCCATGGAATCTGGAGATGAACTTGAAGAGAGATGCTCCCGGGACTCCGAAGACTCTGGAGGAAGAGGAAGCTGTCGGACTGCCTCCTCAGTTATCTCCGCCAACTCTGTGAACGCCACTGCAAGCCTCTGCTCTTCCATCGTGTCCTCATGACGCATCAAAGAGCCCAACAGCAAGCATGAAGGAGAGCAAAAACCCTAAAGTGGAGGGAGTCTGGAACGGCAACAAGCACACAACGCCTATATTCCCACACAGAAGGCGGCGCGTCGTTCCAACCTCCAAGAAAAAGGGGCCCCTTCATTTCAAATCTATCAGGATTATCATTATTACGGGCCCAGGTGACCATGGCACGTGGCTTCTTAACACCGCCAGATCTCCACCCACCCGAGCCACGCTGGTCCAAAACCCTAACAACTACTCTTTCGAGCCTACCAAGGCTCGGGAGTAGGAGGGGGACAAGTGGAGAGGGAGATTTCTGTAGCCCATTTAAAGAGCGGTCGAACTAGGTTCAACAAGACCAAACGAGGCCCAGCTCATCTAAGTGACCGCCCTGTAGGGCCCACTTAGCATAAAAGCCCAATAAGATCACTCAGAATCAAGCCCTTCCTCGGCGACCCTTAGGCTCGGAAGGCCCGAGCGTCGGTCCGGTCGGAGGAAGACCCAAGCCCGACCTATCCCCCTTGCCAGGATAAAGGCTAGCACCCCGCGCCCACTCCGACCGAGCCTCGTCCGAGCTATGCTTATCACCCAGATAGGGTTGGCACTCTTCATGCTTAGGACGACCGATGATTACTTATCCACGCTGCCGTTAAGAGCCCTTTATGAGCAGGAGTTCACAAAGATAAAGGATCCACGAATCCTCAAGGTTATAAAGAGCCCACGATGAGGACGTAAAGAGCCCACGTTAGGGATGTAACCCCTGCCTGAAACTCCTCAGCTTACGGGACTCATGGGGCCAGCGCACTATTTAAACTTGGGACTCCCTCCAACGAAAGGTAAGGTCAACACGCGCCTAAAATTCCCTGAGCAGGAACCACTTCACCACATTGGTGTAGAGGGATCTCGTGCACCTCATTCCTCCTCCCTTCATAGCTTCCACCATAGCTCTGCTGACTTAGGCATCGGAGGGTTTTCCCCAGGGAACCATCCCTGGGCCCCCTGATCCGTTTTCCTTCCTTGCAGTTCACTACTCGGTGATCATCTCCTCCAGCTCAGGATAAGCGCGAGATCGCCCCTCTTCACAGGTATTTTTCAACAGAATAAAACAAAATGGTGAACAATCTATATCTAATATTCTGTCTGATCATGGTGGTGAGTTTGAGAACTCACAGTTTGATGATTTTTACAGGGACAATGGAATAAATCACATATTCTCTTCACCAAGAACTCCTGAACAGAATGGAGTGGTTGAAGAGGGAACATAACCTTGGTGGAGATGGCTCGGACTATGATGGTTGAAGGCAACCTGCCAAGAAGGTTTTAGGCTGAGGTAGTAAACACCTCTTGCTACATAATTAATAGAGCCTTGGTAAGACCTTCTACTCAAAAGACTCCTTATGAGATATTAAAAAGTAAGAAACCTTCACTAGCTCATTTCAAGGTTTTTGGATCAAAATGTTTTATCCATGTTAACTCAAAAAGAGACCTTGATAAATTTAAAGCCAAGACTGAACCAAGAATTTTTCTGGGATATTCTGAAACTTCTAAAGCCTATAGAGTCTACAATGTTAAATCTCAAATTGTTGGAGAATCACCACATATTGTGTTTGATGAAACCTCTATCAAATCTGATATTCATTTCTGCAGGGACAAAGATGATGGAGAAATCCTAGAAACTAAAGAGGAGTAGAATGGAGATCAAGCTGATAAAGGTGAGATTGAAAGTTCAGGAGTTTAGGGGGAGGTAAATGCAAATCAAGATAATCAGCTTACCAATAATAGGGTTCTTAGAGATCATCCTTTAGAAAATGTTATTGATAATCTGCAGGAACCCCCTAGGACTAGATCTCATTTCAGAATAGAGAATGAACTTAACTCATTTGCTCTAGTATCACAAATTGAACCCAAAAATATTGAAAATGCCTTAAAAGATGAACACTGGATAAATGCCATGCATGATGAATTTAATCAATTTGAAAGGAACAAGGTATGGCACCTAGTTCCTAAACCTACACATGGCTTAATTATAGGCATAAAATGGGTTTTCAAAAATAAAACTGATGAACAGGGAAAGTTTGTTAGGAATAAGTCTAGGCTAGTGGTACAGGGGTACAATCAGGAATTTGGGATAGACTTTGAAGAGTCATTTGCTCATGTTGCCAGGCTAGAAGCCATTAGGATTCTTCTTGCATTTACATGTCGCCTAGGAATAAAACTCCAGTAGATGGATGCCAAATCTGCATTTTTAAATGACTTAATAAAAGAGGATGTCTTTGTCAAACAACCTCCTGACTTTGATTGTCTTGATTTTCCTGATCATGTGTATAAACTAGATAAGGCTTTATATGGGCTGAAGCAAGCTCCTAGAGCCTGGTACGACAGGTTGAGCTCCTTCCTCACAGGTAAAGGCTTCTCAAGTGGTGAAGTTGACCAAACTCTATTCACTAAAGTAGATAACAAGGATATACTTGTTGTTCAAATTTATGTAGATGATCGATATAATCTTTGGGTCAACTAAACCATCCTTGTGTGAGGAATTTTTAACATTAATGACTAATGAATTTGAAATGATCTTAATGGGAGAACTGAAGTTTTCCCTTGGATTGCAAATCCATCAGATTTTTGAGGGAAGCTTCATCAATCAGTCCAAATACATTAAGGATCTGCTGAAGAAATACAAGCTGGAAAACCTCAAGTCTATTACTGCACCAATGGGTACATCAACTAGTCTTGATGCTGACCCTAAAGGTAAATTGATTTATACCAAACTATATAGAGGTATGATCGGATCCTTGCTTCATCTTACTGCATCTCGTCCAAATATCCAATTTATGTGCTAGATTTCAGGCTAATCCTAGGGAATCTCACATGAGTGCAGTAAAAAGGATTTTTAGATATCTATCTGGCACCCATGACTTAGGTCTATGGTATCCTGCTAAGTGTGAGTTTGAGCTAGTAGCTTACACTGATGCAGACTATGCAGGGTGTAGGATAGATAGAAAAAGCACTAGTGGGTATTGTCAATACTTAGGTGGTTGTCTAGTGACTTGGGCATCTAAGAAGCAACACAATGTTGCTCTTTCCACTACTGAAGCTGAGTATGTAGCAGCAGGAAATTGTGCAGCCCAGGTTCTTTGGATCAAACACCAGCTTATTGACTATCATATAAAACTTGGATGCATTCCTATTCTTTGTAATAATACCAGTGCTATTTCATTGACTAAAAATCTTGTTCATCATTCTAGGACTAAGCATATTAAAATAAAACACCATTTCTTGAGAGATGAAGTGAGTAAAAATGAAATCGATCTACATTTTGTAGAATCAAAAAAATAAATTGCTGACATATTTACGAAACCTCTTAGAAATGAAAGATTTAAATTTTTAAGAAGAGAAATTGGTTTATGTAAATTTCAACATGATGACTGATTGCTTGAGTTCTTTTTTGCCTGGAATAAATACCTTCTTCATGATTGTTGATGTGCACATGATTATGTTTGACTGGTAGAAATAAAATGAAGATGATATTGCATACATTGCATTGCATAGAGTCTATCTTGATCTTAAGGGTATATTAAATGGTATGCTGGGAGAAGGGTAGGTCTCTTCTGTCTGGAAACCCACACTATCTGTAGAGGTTAATCCTCCGCCAAGTACCTTGGGACTAGAGTGTGTCTTGCATCTCATTATCTATGCTCATGTTAGTCAAATCTTTCATATGCTTTGAATAATGTGTCCTGCATCTTCTTGTTTGTGAAAAATGTTGTGTCAAGCATAAGAGCACCTAGTCAGGGGGAGTTCATGATAGGTTGCTTAGGTTGATTCAGATCATGTTCATGTTATTGTGTTCGATAGATGTGAGTGTCTTTCAAGGAATGTCGACACCCAAAGTCGACACCATCTTACATAAGTTCTGTCTGCCACTTCCTGAATTTTCAATTCCAATTATGATCTTCAAGTCAACTGAAAATACAATTTTGATCAGTTGAAATCCTTTCCTTTCATACTTATTCAGTGGTATTACATATATTTTTCTCATGAAACTCTCTTGCACGAGAATCTTCTCCTGAATCTGAAATAATGACAATCTGATATGCTTTTCACTACTCTAAGCTACTAAAATCAGAAATCTTCATTTATAAGAATTTGTGATGTACCATGAATAAATTGATGGTTTAAGTCTACTGAATTGTAGAGTCTAAAGACTAAACTCAAAAATAAGGCTGTTGATCACACTTAATAGCTTTCAACCATATCTCACATGTCATGTCTGGTGAAATTTCTAAAAATCTGAAAGTTTTTGAGTTAATGAATTCTTGGTTGAGAAACTTGGAGTGTGTATTGCGTTTAAACATAAACATTTATGTAAAACCAAAGGGCAGCTATGTCAAAATAATGAGCCATCAAATGTGCAGGAAGAGCAATAGCTAAATGCACCGAGAAACTAGGTTCTTTATCAAAGAAATAAAGAAATCCTATGTCATGAAGTGCTCTAGTTATCTCTGTTCAAAAATTTAAAACAAAATGGTTAGTTGCATTGAGTAACTAGGGGTACTGGCATCTAATCAACGTGTACCCTTAAGTCAAAAGGTGTAAGTTACTCCTGAGTGAAACAGAATGGTAAATTCTACTAAGTAACTAGGGGTACTGGCGTCTAATCAATGTATACCCTTACGTGAAAAGGTATGAGTTATACCTAACTATTCTAAAATTTATAAACAGAAAGAAAATGCAAATCATGTTGTAATCCTGCGGTGAAATATTAGAACTATAAAAATTGTTTAACCTCAATACATGTCCTAGTCACTCCTAAGAAACTCATTGATTTTGGGTGAGTAAGATGAAGAGAGACCAAATCTGCCATGATTTATGTAGTTCTGGTTTATTGCTATTAAGGGTTAATGCAAACTTATTCAAAGAGTATAGTTGCTAAACCTTAACCTCCACCATTCTTAAACCAAATTTCTATCAAGGTTGCATTATATTGAGTCTTATACCAGAAGAATCTACATCTTGTATGCTTGTTTAATGAAAGATAAATCAGATTTGTCAATATATTTCCTCATGTCCTTTCACCATCATGATATTGTCATCTCTATTTCTTGTTAAGCACACATTGTTTCCATCCCTTCTTTTGCCGATGGCAAAGGCAGAGAGATTTTGATTTGATGGCATGGCAAAGGGGGAGTGGCATGGCAAAGGGGGAGAGATTTCAGAGATTTCATTGAGATCTATAGCGGGAGAAAGCTGAAACTGAAATCTGTCTCATATTGCATTTGATTGTGTATGTCTCATATTGCATTTAATTGTGCCTTCTGAATATTCTGTCTCATAATGTTGAGTGTGTTGCCATCAATGTATAACAGAGTTGACTTCATCAAAAAGGGGGAGAATGTTGTGTCTTCTCAGGATTTGATGTCTAGTTCTGATGCTGGCAATAGTGTGATTGACCTTATTCTTTGACACTAGCAACACTATGATGATTTATAGTTTCTACTTAAGTCAGAATAAGTTCCTGTTCATTATAAGGTTGATGCATACTCATCTCAAGTTTATGCATTCTCATGCATTGAGTAGAGTCAGGTCGGTGCATATATTCACTCCAGTTCAGAAGGTTAGTACATATGCAGAAGTATTGCATTAACAGGTCGATGCATGTTTGCAGTCTGGTCTAGAACGTCGATGCACAAATGCATGTTGTATTAGAAGGTCGATGCACATATGCATGTTGCATTAGAAGGTCGGTGCACATGTGCATTCTTGTCTAGAAGGTCGATGCAGCTATACAAGTCATACACTACCAGGTCGGTGCACCTTTGTACACCGGCCGATGTTGCTATGCACAATATACTAGTTGTTGCGCTATAAGGTCGGTGCACTTTTTACACAGGTCGATGTTGCTAGGCACAACATGCTAGATGCTATTTCATCAGGTCGGTGTACATCATAGACAGGTCGATGCTATTGAGCTAGCGAGTATAGAATAAGGTCAATGCAACAAAGGTTATCTTTCTTAAGGTCGATGCACCGTGTGCATCTGTTGTGAAGTCAGATCAATGTTGTAAAGTCTTGCGTCAATGCTTTAAGCATCTTCATCTTACATCACTAGGACAGGCTGAGTGGCCTTAGTGGCATATCGATGTTATAGTTCATGATGGACTAGCTTGAGTACTGACAGGTCGATACACCTACATTACACATATAGCCTTTCTGACAGAATGAGGTCTACCTATGTGACTTAAAGGTCGATGCTATTATTCTATCTTGTTGCATGTGTTAGTCATGTCGGATTAAACAGGTTGATGCATATTGTCTATGAACCGATGCATTTGCTGAATTTCATGCATTCACTTACATGTTCTATTATGTGATTATAATCAAATTCTCTGAAACATTCAGTAAGATTAGATCTTCATCGTTGTCTTAGCAGGAACATCATAATAGAACAACAAGAGTGATTCGGGTAAAGACTCAAACATGTCTGAAGAATTAAGTAAAGTCACGTGGGTCATATTTGACCCTGATTGGCACGTGATCCAAGGCGGGAGGCCAAACTGAATATCCTGCCACGTGGATGAACGTTTTCTCTACTCCTGACATGTGGATCTTCGAGACACTCTTTCAAGACTAAATTATTGGGGGGAATTGTGTCTTCCACGTGCCAAAATTTGAAAAACTTGTGGGGCCACAAGTTTTACGCTCGCCGAGATAAATACTGAGCCCAAGCGTTCCAGTTCGGAAGATGAAGGATGAAGAAGGAAGAAAGAAGAAAATAAGAGAGCATCAGAGAGTAGGAGTGTTCGTGAGAAGAGTTTCTGAGAAGAGTTTGAGAGAAAAGAGCTCGTTGCATAAGAGAGAGAAACAAAGAAAACAGAGTATCGGAAGTTGAGAAGAAGGTTGAGAGAAAAGAGAGGGAGAGTAGAAGGTGTGCTGGTCTCGACTTCTAGATCAAGTCCAGAGTCAAATTTGCTCTAGAGATAGAGCTATATCTTTTATTTATGTCATCATCTTTCTTTATTTGTTTCAATTCTCTTTTGAGTTCTGTAAGCTGTGTAATCAGTGGATCAAGCTGTGAGGCAGCGGTGAGGATTTGATCCTCGGTCAGCAAGCTGTGAAGCTCAGTGGATTTAGCAAGCTATGATGCTCAGCGGTTTGTAGGGATTTCATCCCTGAAACTGTGGATCAGTGGGTTTTGCAAGCTATTTGTCAGCGGAAGCCTTACTCAATTGAGTAAGGGGTGGACGTAGATCTCAAACTCGAGATCGAACAACCTTAAAATTGATGTACCTTATGTGTGATTGATCATCTCTTCATTCCTGCGATTAGATGCATGTCTAGGAACGTTTACTGCTGATCTGATTTATAATTTCTTCATCTTGCATTTACCTATTGATCGATAACACAGTGGTGTATCAAAAGGCTTAGTCTGAAAGATAGGTTATGCCTATCTTGAAAACTGATCCTTGCATAACAAGAATCTTGAATCATCCCTCTACCAAGTACCATACTGTGTTGTCTAATCAATATCCTTTGGAGTTCTTCGTTATTAATTGACATTTGTTATTTGATCTCCTAGCTGCTCATTCACTTTGTCTTAGAATCTTCATTCACAGCAGAAGTTCTTTTTATTCCGCAATTAATTTCTACTGTGTGCGCATAATTTGGGATAGATCTATTCACCCCCCCTCAAGATCTGTAATTCATCTATTTAACTATCAAGTTTAAGTCTAATTAGATTCATGTTTGACTATATGGTCGGACGTCCTATGTCGACTTAACCCATGGCTCTACCCATCTCACCGGGTGTAAGGAGTAGACCTATCCTTGGACTTGGGTTTCCTAGGAAATTGAAATCATAGGCTCTGATACCATTAAAATTGTCTTGCCCCGAGCGCAGAAGGAACCCGGTATGTGTGACGAGTTTATATCGATCATGTCAATCAGAGCATAAGGAATTTGACAAAACAGATAGAGTGCGCAATTAACAAGACAAAATAATAACTAGAAATAACCTCCACAGATAATACCAAATATCCTTGATACTAACAATCCAAACAATTTCATATAATTATTCCATGCCACATAACGGCGTGCCAAGCTAGACCCAAATAAAGAAAAATTACAAGAGGACTCAAGATAAATGAAAAAGACACGACTCGGTGATAACTTGGAGGCTCTACGCTCTTCACTCGGTCTCATTCCCATCCAAATGGTCCTTGCTATCAGAGTTACCTGAAAAATGGGGAAAACACTTGATGAGCGAATGCTTAGTAGGAATTATATCTCAAGAAAAAGTTATCTTTAAGTGGTTTACATGTTACGTGCAATGCAAGTATAGCTATGCATGAAGGATGACATGAATATCAACAACATTAAAGATGAACTATCAAGATTTCAAGATATTAACAAGAGAAAACTATCTTAGGGATGTACGATATATTCAAGAAAGAGACTATCAAGTGTTCCAAGCATGTAATATTAAGTCATGTCACGAGTGTTGGCTATGCTTCAATTAAGCAAGTACACAGCCATTCCGGGCCATCCAAGTCATGTCATGTCATATCGAGTCAAGCACTAGTACGGAGAGTGGAATGTCATCAATCAATCAAGCTGGTCATGCATTTCAGTGCAATGCCACACCATGGTCAATAATAGCTCATATGGGCACAAGTACTTTCGGGTGCTCCTCCCAAGACCATACCAGGCCCAATTAATGCCAGGCATTGAGTCATGTAAAGTATCTCAGACATCCACTATAGTTTATAGCCAATGGAATTCTAAGGAATATGCTATCGTAGGATAATAAGGTAGATTCATAGAATTTGAGGAGTTCAAGGACGGAACTTTGAGTAAAGACGGACTTACAATGAAATCCACACGAGAATCATGACATGCAGGAACCTGGGTAATTGGCGCCCGATCAGGAAACCATAGATTATAGAATTAGTGCCCTTCCGGTAGGTCACCAATTCTGTGAAGCAGATAAGGTAGAGGAATTGACGCCCTAGTGTAGGGGCGCCCATTCAATTGGTGACACATGGACTAGTCGCCCCTTCTAGTGCACAGACAGAACTACCCACAGAGGCCGGAAACAGCACCCTATGAGTGGCTGGGTCATTACGTTTCTTCGGAGTGACATGACAATCAAGGGGTTTCAGGGTTTTTAAGATACAACCTGTTCGGCTACCTTGAGGGAATCCAAGGCTTAGCGGAATCTTACAAAGGTCCCAATGATGAAATCACCAGTCCAAAGGAAGGAATATCCCGCAGAGGGTTCAATCATCACTGAGAGTTGAGGGGTATGCAAGAAACGTCGTAAAATAGGGAGTGTATCTACGGACTGAGATGACAGTGCTAAGAAGACCCGTGGTATGGGCCAGAAAAGATGAAGAAATCCGTGAGGTAGGGAATTGGCCCCCAGACAGAGGGTCACCAATTCTAGAATTGGTGCCCTATTAGAGGGGCGCCCATTAATCAATTCCCGATATTTACAGAATAGCCCTGGTAATTGGCGCCCTTGTATAGGGGCGCCCATTCCAAAATTTCCAGATTTTTTTTTAAATGGAACAGTAATGGGCGACCTCTCACAGAGGCGCCCATTCCTTTTCATCTCCCTTTTTTTCTGCTATTTTACTAAATTCCTTGAAACACATCTCTGTACAGAGACGGTTATTGATGTGAAGCGGCTGTATACACAGTCGCCCAATTCAAAGATCAATCAATTATATAAGGTTTTCATGAGCAGTGTCAAGTCTTGCATGAACAGTAAATCAAGAACTAGAGGTATCACCATGTAGAGAAATTTACTAGGAATCCATGAATGTGCTTATGCGAGAATATCAGAGTCAGGTTTGATATATGCCAATTTTTAAACATGGATGATTAATAAAATAGCCTGAGAAATTGGTGCATGTGTCAGTAGTCATCCATTAATGGATGACTGAGTGGGTGGGCGCCTATTACAGAATTGGCGCCTGCCCTCCTGGTCATCCATTCTTTGATGTCGACTGACCCAGTATCTTGAATAGAGCTGGCGCCTAGTGTTTTAGTCATCAATTAATGGGTGACTGGGGTCTTGGTCGCCCATTCAAGAATGGGTGCCCAGTCCCCTGGTCGTCCATTAATGGGTGACCAGTCACCAGGTCGCCAATTTCTTGTGCAACAGACTTCAACGAAAAACCACAAGTAGTGTTCATATAATCCAGAGAAAAGGGAATGGACTAAGACTACTCATGCATGCAGTCTATTTTAACTACGTCTTGGGCTTAGCTCTTAAGAAAACCTACCTCTATTTGGTGAGTACGACGAACAGGAGACAAGGAAGTAGGGGAAGAAGATGCAACAGCAACAGCAACTGCAGCAGCCTTGAATAGGAAGAAGAAGAGCAACACCCGCTTGAAACAGCAAGGAAGAAGATGGGTTCTTCCTTCGTTCACGGTAGTAGCAACCGCAAAGGGAGAAGAAAGAAGAAACAGTGGCTTCTTCACGTCAAGAGCAGATGGAGGATGCAGAGAACGATGACGGTAGGAGGGCACGATTGAGCAGCAGCAGTAGCCAGAGCATGTTCGAGAGGGGGTTTAATTTATAGAGAAGGAGGAAACCCTAGGGGGATCGAGTCCCAACGAAAGCAAGGTTTTAAACCCTTTCCATGCGTTACTCCCTCCCTTCCAAAACACGAGCCGCCTACTATATTTTTAACGAAAACCCTAAAACCTATTCGCATGAAGGTCTTCGATCATGAAGTGGTTAAAGGTTTGAGTGTCTACCAAAAGCCCTTGAGTGTATATATTTTTGTGTATATACCACTCATGGTAAGGCCCATTTGACTATTAAGCTTCCTACGTTCATGGGTTTATACATAAGGCCAATTAGTTCCCTTACGTGAGGCCCATGTATAAGAGGTTAAGGTCTTCGAATATATATATATGGTTTGGCCAAAGGGGGATGGTTTATGGTCTAGGCTTCTATCCTTGTGGGATTTGGGCCCTTGTTTTATTATGTTTAATTCATTTAGGAGACTTATTCCCTAGTATTTTATTCGGGGTGCTATAGAGAGAGTTCTCAATAGAAAAGATTGTATGACCACAATACTCAATTGAAGTTTATCAACCAAATTATCACTGAAAATATATAAGCAAACCATGGGACACAAGAAAGAGGTACTCCAAGTGCATCAGCAGAAGTAAACCTGAGGAGTTCCTCCTTCAAGCGACTTGTCTTCAGATTTCATAAAGTTGTTGAGCTTATGCCCTCAATTCAATGAACAACCATGATGCTAAGTGTAGGAATTTCTTTGAGAGTGGTCAGTCAGTAAAAAATCAATCTTAGAAAAGAATTTCTCTATGAAATATTCTGCAAGCGAGTGGAAAGGTGGACAAAGATAGAACATACTCCCCCTCAGTGAGTGCTAGGATTTTGATGACACAATGTATGCATAGATGGTGAGAGACTATAAGGAAAGGATATGGAGTTTAGGCATGGATATGAGAGTGCAACAAACTTGGCAGAGAAATTGACTTGAGGAAATTTTATTAACTCCCCCTCAATTCGTGCACACTAAAATGTAATGTGAAAATACCCTTGATACCTAGTGGAGGACTTGCCTCATGCATAGTGAGTGTTTCCAGACAGGCTGAGCCTGCCCTTTCACACATCACCATTTTATATATCACAGGGTGACACACATATGAAGCATATGATAGCACGCAGACTAAGATGCAACTATTGAGATGCAGCCGTCTAAACATGCAGGATGGACTCCCCCTATCAAACATCAAACAATGACCTCTCAAGATGGAATGAACATGTCCAAGTAAGGTCAATCAAGTGGGGGGTCTGCACAGACCCAATTCTCTTCTCAAGATATAAAATCTGTCATTGCTCAGAGGTTTTGAAAAAATGTCTGCAATTTGTTTCTCATATTCAACAAAATGTAATTCTAAATTTTTCTTGCTTACCTCATCCCAGAGGAAGTGATGCCTTATTTCAATATGTTTTGTATGAGAATGCTAAATGGGATTCTTTGTCAAGTTAATGGCACTGGTGTTATCACACATGATGGATGTGCATCCAAGATCTACTCCGTAGTCCTGAAGTTGGTGTTTTATCTATAGCACCTGGGTTCCACAGCTACCTACAATAATGTATTTAGCTTCTGCAGTGGAAAGTGCAACAGAATACTGCTTCTTGGTAGCCCATGAAACAAAGCATCCACCCAAGAATTGACAGTAGTCACTAGTACTTTTTCTATCAAGTTTGCATGCAGCATAATCAACATCAGTATATGAAATTAAATCAAAAGAGCATGATGTTGGGTACCACAGCCCTAAGTCATGTGTGTTAGCAACATATCTCATAATTCTTTTCATAGCAATTAGATGGGATCCCTTGGGATTGGCTTGAAAACATGCACACATGCCTACACTAAATTGAATATCGGGCCTAGAAGCAGTGAGATATAGAAGAGATCCGATCATATCTTGGTATGTCTTAGGATCTATGGATTTACCATTCTCATCAGCATCTAGGGACGCATTTGTTCCCATGGGTGTGGAGATGTGCTTGGCATCCTTCATTCTAAATTTCTTTAAAATCTCCAATGTATACTTGGACTGGTTTATGAAGAAACCTTCTTTAGTTTGTGTGACCTGCAGTCCAAGGAAAAACTGGAGTTCACCCATGAGGCTCATTTCAAATTCTTTTGTCATGAGATCAGCAAATTACTTGCATATATTAGAATCCATTGAGCCAAACACTATATCATCTACATATACATACACAATGATGATATTGCCATTCATCACCTTTGTGAAGAGGATTTGGTCAATCTTACCTTTGCGGTAGCCTTTATCGGTCAAATGTGCATTGAGTCTGTCATACCAGGCTCGTGGAGCCTACTTTAATCCATACAATGTCATATTCAATTTATAAACATGGTTAGGCAATTCAACATGTTCAAAGCCAGGCAGTTGTTCTACAAAAACTTATTCCTTTAGCAAGCCATTTAGAAATGCACTTTTGACAGCCATTTGTTGTAGCTTAATGCCTAGAGAGCATGCAAATGCTAGCAGGATTCTAATGGCTTCTAATCTTGCTACAGGGGCATATGATTCTTCAAAGTCAATGCCTATCTCTTGGTTATACCCCTTATCTACCAACCTAACTTTGTTTCATGTTATGACACCATCCTCATTCAGTTTGTTTCTAAAAACCCATCTAGTCCCAATGACATGTTGGTATGTGGGTCTGGGAACCAGATTCCATACATTATTCCTTTCAAATTGATTGAGTTCCTCATGCATAGCGATAACCCAGTTTTCATCTTTCAAAGCTTCTTCAATATTTTTAGATTCAAACTAAGAGACTAATGTAATGAGGTCTTCATTATGCACATCTTTATGAAATGATCTGGTCCTAGGGGAATCTTGAAGGTTTCCTATAATGTTTTGAACAAGATGGTCTTTTAATATTTGGATGTTTGTAGAACACTCATCGGGCAATAGAGGGCGTGCAGGGATTTTGGTCGACCGACCTCCCTCTTGTTGTATTGGTTATTGTTGACAGCCTTCTTCCAACTCTTCTTTGGACTCCAGGAATACATCATCATCTTCCTCCATTTTCCTGTCATCGAGATCTTTGTCAGACTTAACATTCATTTCAGCAAACACAACATGTGGAGTTTCTTCCACTGTTCGATTTTTCACATTAAAAATCCTATATGCTCTAGAAGATTCAGAGTACCCAAAAATATTCCAATATCACTCTTAGCCTCAAACTTGTCAAAATTAGCTTTGTCATTGTTATGGATGTAGCAATTAGAACCAAAGGCTCGAAAATATGCTAAGTTGGGTTTTTTACCTTTGAGCATCTCATAGGGTGTTTTCTTACACTTTGGCCTTACCATGGTCCTATTGATGATGTGGCATGTTGTGTTTGCTGCTTCTGCCCAGAACTTCCTTGGCAACTTGCTCTCAATTAGCATTGTCCGAGCAATCTCCACAATCATCTGGTTCTTTCTTTCTACCACGCCATTTTGTTCTGGGGTCTTGGGAGAAGAAAATCTGTGAGTTAATCCTTCCTTCATACAGAATTCAGAAAATGAGGAGTTTTCAAATTCTCCTCCATGGTCAGACAAAATTGTAGAAATTGTGAATTTTCCTTCTTGTTTAACTTTTCTGAAGAACCTATGAAACTCATGGAAGGCATCATTTTTATTTGCTAAAAAGAAGATCCAAGTGAAGCGACTGAATTCATCAACCACCACATAGCCATATCTCTTACCATTGATGCTGGCGGTCCTTGTGGGTCTAAACAAATCCATGTGCAGAAATTCGTAAGGCATGGATGACAGTGGTTCATCTCTAGATTTGAAGGATTTTCGAGTTTGCTTTCCTAGGGAGCATGCTTCATAGACCTGGTCGATGCGGCAAACCCTTAACCATTCCATGTTTGGACAGTTTATGCAGTGTACCATAGCTGACATGTCCTAACCGTCTGTGCCACAGCCACACATCACTGGGCTCTCTGAAAAACAAACACAGATTTTCTAAAAGTGCGGTGTCAAGGTCTACCATGTAGACATTACTCTATAACCTACAAACATCACAGCGTCAGAGTTCTTCTCAAAGATTTTACATTCATTGGCATTAAATAGAACCTTATGGCCTTTATCGCACAATTGGCTTATGCTGAGTAGATTGTGCTCAAGACCTTCAACAAGCATAATGTTTTCAATGAAATTTGTTGAGTTCTTACCTACTATACATGTGACAATGACTCTTCCTTTATCTTTACCTCCAAACCTCACTTTCCCTACTTCTTTCTTGACCATATTGATGAACTTCTTCTTGTCTCCCGTCATATTCCTTGAGCAGCCGATGTCTAAGTACTATTAGTTGTGATAGGCTGCTGGGCATTCCTGCATAAACATATCAAGCAGAGATTTTTGGAACCCAAACAAATTTGGGTCCAAAATCACAATTCAAGGTATGCAATAAGTTCTTTGGAATCCACACTTGCTTACATGACCTCACTCTCTGGCCGGACCAGCATTGGTTGCTAGTGTGTCCAGAATGATTACAGATGTAGCAACCAGGTTTCATGAAGTTCATGGAAAATGTGTTGAGTTGTGGCCTAAATCGTAGGTTGCTAAGTGGGTTAAGGTGAGTATGATGTCTATCCAAGTTTGTCTAACCATTAAATCTCCTTGTATTGTTGAACATGTTTTTTTGTTTGAAATAATTAGATGAGCTACATTGACCTTGTGGGACAGTGCGTCGACACAGCGGTTCAGTCTGGCCCTCATGCCGAGCTTGATGGCTGCCTCCTTTATTTTTGAGCATTTTAGGTTTGGGGGAATTTTGCCCTAATGGTTCTTCTACAATCAACTTTCCTTTGCCTTTTTCTTGATAGAATGAAATGGTTTTGAATTCAAAGGGCCTTTTTTCAGAGGGATTAAATCCTAACCCTTCTTTTCTGAAATTTTCTCTAGTGCCTAAAAGGGCATCCAGATTGGATTTACCTTGGGTCATTCTTTCTAGGACAGATTATTTGTCTTTCAATTCCTTGTCAACTTTTTCAAGACTTTTCTGTAACTCATCATTAACAGCTTTGATGGCTTCATACTTTTCATGATTGAGCTTTACTTCCTCTTTGTGTTGCTGATATGAGGTTTTGGCTTTTTCAAGGTGTTTTCGAAGATTTTCATTCTCTTCCTTCAGCTTTTCAAACTCTGAGTTATTTGATTTATGGTCCTCAATCTCTCTTTTCAACTTCTCATTTTCTATTTTTAGAATTTCCATATCTTAATTGACTGGGTTGTCATGGGCTAAGGCATTTATCTTCTTCTTGAGATGCATGTTTTCTTTTTTAAAGATTTCATATCTTTCAAACAAGATAGTGTATGTCTCTTCCCACTCTTCAACATAAAAATGGTCAAACATAATAGTTACCCGATTTTCTTCCTCTTCATGTCCATCTGCCATGAGGCAGAAGTCATCTTCATCTTCTGAGGGGGAGGAGCTTCCTTCTTCTTGCTCATCGTCACTCCAAGTGCACACCATGGCCTTGGATTTCTTCCCTTTGGCCTTGCTGATTTGTTTTAGTAACTCAGAACATTCACCTTGCATTTGTTCTGTCTTCTTGCATTGATAACAAATAACATTGTCAGATTTCTTGACTAGAGCAGATTTCAGATTGGAGGTTCTACTTATCTGTGGAGTCTTCTTTCTCTTCTAAAGGTTACCTCTCCTTCTCAAGAGCTTCTTGAATTGCTTGGTGAGCAGGGTATGGTCAACTAGAGTTCCTTCTGGAGTGTCATCTCCTTCTTCTTCGGATTCATCTGTGCTCTCAGCAACCTTGAGAGCTACATTCTTTTTGGGCTTGGTGTCTTCTTCACTTCGTTTCAGGTTTAGCTCATATGTCATGAGTGAGCCAATCAGTCCATCAACTATCATAACAGACAGGTCCTTGGAGTCCTCTATAATAGTGGCCTTAGTATGCCATGCAAGGGTGAGGGATCTCAGGATTTTCCTAACAAGGTCACTCTAAGTGTATTCTTTTCCCAGAAGTTTTAAGCTGTTTGTCAGTTGGGCAAATCTTGCATACATTTCAGAGATAGATTCGTCTGGTTTCATTCTAAACATTTCGTAATCAGAAGTTAACATGTTGGCCTTGATGGCTCTTACCTCTGATGTCCCCTCATAGATTAGCTCAAGCCTATCCCACATTTCTTTTGCAGATTTGCAAGTGGATACTTTTGAGTAATCTGTGGGGTGGGTGGCAAACTGCATAATATTCATGGCGCTCCAATTAGTTGTGAATTTCTTAACCTAGTATGGTATCTAGGTATCATTGACTTCTGATAAAACGAAAGGACCTTTACTCACAACATGCCAAATCAAATGATCCTGGGCACGTAGAAAAACTTCCATTCAGTTCTTCCAATACATATAATTTGTACCATCGAAAAATGGAGGTTTGTTAATGGCATGGCCCTCAGCTATGTAGCTGTGAGGGACATTCCCATCAGATCTCCTTGGGTCGTTGGACCACATCTCTAGGGAACTTGCTCTGATACCAACTGTTGGATGGCACGAGAGGATCTAGAGGGGGGTGAAAAGATCCGATACTCAGTTTTTGACCACTTAAAGAGAATAATGCAAAAATGATAATACAACGATATCAAACAACACAATGCAAGCTGGCACAGGGGATGTTAGCAATGAGGAGCTATGAAATCACTTAATCAAATGCAATACATATGAAGGGGGATAGAAGATATGGAGATTGCACGCCACAACACAGAACCTTTTTAAGGTGGTTGGGCTGCTACCCAGTAAACCTATGTCTACCTCTCACCAACTTGGTGAGGCTTCTACTCTTTGGCCAAAAGAGATCCACACACACACACACACACACACACACACACACACACTGGAAACCTAGCACAACACACACACACGAGGATGAGCTTCACACACACACATACACGCACAAACAAACAAAGAAAAGAAACAAGCTGCAAGTGCAACAAAAACAAGGGGACAACTCCCCAGCATACACGCACTAGAAAGTTCTGCCAATGAAGAAAGCTAAAATAAAAGACACAAGCACAAGCCTTCAATAGAATGAAAGCACGTAGTTCAGGCTAAGGCTTCGTGGCTAAAAGACTGGCTAGCTGCACGCTCTCTCCCTCTCCTTCTTCTTCTCTTAATTTTTCTCTTCTTTCTTAAGCTCTCAAGTTTAGGCCCTCTCCAAACTTTACCAATAGCAATGGCAACAGCAGCAGCATTCCTCCATAAAGGGTGCGTTCAATTTATAGGCGCATGCAACTCTTCATCAGAATATTTCCCTCTAGAAGTTCCCCTTTTTGAATAATAGAATAGGCGCAATGCTTCTTGGTCCTTGTGAGCTTCCAGGTCGCCTCCTGATTGGCTTGGGATAGAGAGGTACAGTGTTCTGCCCCAGGTGCTCCTTGCAGCAACGATCTAATTGGGTAGATGTCAAAAGATGGTTACCATGAACAGCGACCTTTCCCAGATTTGTAAACTGACATAACTATTGACCAAAAAGATTATTATGGTAAGCCAATGATGATAGGCATAGTTGACTATCTGAGAATCCTCTCCAGACCTCAAAATCCATGATTTTGGAGGTTTACGATTCTATTTGTAATCCTCTGGAAGTCCTCAGAACCGTTGTAGGAATAGCATAAAAGGCCTTTAATGGCATCGATGCAGTAAGGCTCTTGCGTTGATGCAGCCTCATGGGGACTTCAATTTCTTGCGAGCTTGTGTATTTGTCTACCTTGACGGCCTATTTTTCACCCTTAATAGCTATTTGTCACCCTTGAAAGGCATTTCTCACTGTTATCACCCATGAGCCATCGCCTTAGTCTATTATTTAGCCTTGCGGGTTTCAACACGGCTGGCGTCGACTCTAAAGCTATATGGAGTCGACACCGCTTCTTCACTTTTTCATGCTTTGAGCTTTATTGTCCATTTGTTAGCCTTTTTGATCTATTTTTCACCCTTACTACTTATTTGTCATCACTGTTCATCTATTTGTCACCCTTATTTGAATTTAGCTGTCACCTTTGTGCCTTCATGGAATGACCCGCATAACGTGTGTTGAGATGCCCAGTGTGTTGATGCAGGAGACTGATGCGTTGACGCCATCATCTGGTGCTGCTGAAGACTGTGATGGCTATAGATGTAGCCAGTTGGAGGTGGATGCTTATGCAGAGGGTCTGTTGACGCAGCAGACTATTGCGTTAACGCACTGAGGCTCTTTTTAGCCTGGGTGATCTATTTGTTATCGTTATCATTCATTTGTCACCTTTATTGTCTATTTTTCATCCTTAGCAGCCATTTGTCACCTTTACACATCTATTTGTCACCTCTATTGCTCATAAGCCATCGCCTTTGTTTGTGTTGTCAGCCTTGTGCATACTTGAGCAGTTTCCACTTGACTGCATTGACGCAGGATGGGCTTTGCGTCGACGCAGTTATGTTGAAATTGGTGACTTCAAGTCCACTAGTCATTTTTCTGCCTTGCAAGCCATTTTACGCCCTTGGGTATCTATTTGTCACCCTTAAGTGTTATTTTTTAGCCCTATGAGCCGTCGCCTTTCTGTTCATATTTTTCGGCTCCACGTGATTGCATCGACACAACTAGACGATTGAGTCGACGCAGCCTAGACTTGTTTGGGCTTTTTCAACTTCTTCATACCTGGCCAATCAAGGATGTTTCATGAGTTTTTAAATTAATTGGTTAATGACTTATAGTGAGACATCATCAAACCATCATGTTTCCAACATCAAACAGTATCTTCACCGATTATTGATTCTTTATTCAGGACCTTCTCTAATGATTTTAAGACTGTTAACAATATTCTTGGCCAAAAACTTCAAGATTCATAATCCTATAAAGACTAAGACAAAAGATCCCAGAATAATATCTTTATACAGAATTGATGGCTTAAGAACAATTCTAAAATAGTGTCCAGAAATCTTCTATAAATCTTGAAACTTAAAAGTAAGGAGGCAACTCTGGTTGAAAATCTCCATATTCAATATTGTCTTCAAATATTTAAACAATCAAATGAATTCTAGAAAAGGGAAAAGTTTTTCAGAGCAATGGTTTTGGCTTACTGAGAAACCAAACATCATTCACCTCGAAGTGAAGTGAATCGAGTCATGAAGTGCCAAAGTAACTCTGATTAAAAAGGTAAAATCCGCAAAATCATGACAAAGCAATGACATGGTTGTAGATTTGTTTAATGTTTCTACCCCGCCCCCTTTGAACTAAAGCATGCATGAACATGTGAATCAAAGAAAAGGGGAATGAAAGGATGAGAAAGATATATTGTGATCGCCGCCAAGGTTCCAACAACGCCAAAAGGATGAAGAGATCGAAGGATGGCGCCGTGTACCTTGGAAAAGGATGAAGACTTGATCGCGCTTGACAACGGGGTGTGGAAGCGATGTAGATTCAAACCTCCTCATCCTCCAACCGGCTAGAAGAAGAGGGCCTCGCGTTCACATCATGCTCTCCGATAAAACAAAGATCAAACCACAAAGGCAAAAACCCATTAGAACATGAAGTGTAGTATCAATCCCGCAGTGATAAAATAGGGGTAGAAATTGAAGGCAAACTCAACGGGGGGAGATTTTTAACCCCTATGGAACGGTGGAAATAATAGGTGTGTGTGTGTGTGATAAGAATAAAGCAAAGATATGAGAAAATCACGTAGCACAGCTGCGGGAAACGTGCATGCAAAATGGAGAAAAATGTAGACAAAGTGTAGAAAACAGTGTTTTGTGATGATTTGTGATTTTGGGAAGAGGAGAACTAAGAATATAGACCACAAAATTAAGCCCAAAAGGATGCAATGGAAAGCCAATACTTTCCTCTTCAAGATAGGGTCGAAGGATTGAGTCAGCGGTGCAGCATGGCTTCGCCCCGAGTTGAAGAAGAGCCCCCCGTCGCCACTGCGAACTGGGCAGTTTATAGAGTTTTCAAAAAAAGCCCCAACTTCCTCTCATGATTTCCGGAGATATAATCCAAGATAAATCAAGTTCTATAGATCAAACTCGAGATAATACTAAGGAAAAAAGATAGAAACAAGCGAGACTCGATTTGGAGGAGTATTCTAGCAGATATGGCTCTTGAAAGGTATCACCGTCGCTCAAAAAATAGAGTTTGAGTTGTACCAGGACTCATAAACCCAAAAATTTTGACCAAGATTCTGAGAGATATAGCTAATAAAAATTCGAGTTCTATAGATCAAACTGGAGATAATACAAAGGGCAAGAGATAGCAACAAACGGGGGTCAATTCGGAGCTATATTCTAGAAGATATGGGCATTTAAAGAAGGCCACTGTGAACCGGTTTTCAAGATAGAGTCTAGCGTATGCTGGACTCTTAAACTAGCCTAGCGGTCTATCGCAGGGCCGCAAGGGGATGGCAAACTGTCTAGGGGGTGACCGCAAGGCTCTAAGGGGGAAACTGGATGATTTCGGACAAGTTTCTGAAAAACGGTCTAGTGAATGACCGTTTTTTGTGCCCTAGTGGTCTAGAAAATGACCGCTAGGCTGCTGGAGGATAATTTCTGAGCAAATTTTACGTGACTTTAGAAATTAGATTATATCTTGAAAATGGTGCAGAATTAGTGAAAGTGGTAGAATAAGAAATAGTAGATAACTAAAAGATGAACAACTGTCATGAAGAGAGCAAGATGAGAAAATAAGTGGAAGAGGGATAAAATGGGGCGAGAACAGAGAGAAAGAATTATGGGATGCAGGTGAACAGCATAGCATGCCAGAAAAATGTAAATAACTAGAAATTGGTGAAGAACTGGCCAATGACATAGAAGAAGAAATTGTAGAGCTTTAAAGGATGAACAGCTTAGGTGAAGGGCACTTTTTGAATAGAGGGAAAAAAAGGGATGAAAAAGGGCCGTTTTTAGGACTGCGCAACAAAAGGGGCCGAATGCTTGATGGAAAGTTGACCTAAATGGGTCGCGAGTCAATTTGGAAAGTCGGAAGTTGATAAGATAAGCTCCAAGGCTCTAAGAAATCATGATCTCCCTAGCCCAAAAGGCTATGGAACAATGAAAATGGGCTCGAAATCCGTCTAAGGAAGGCTCCAAAATAATGGATAATTCGGGACATCAAAATGACGAATAAGAGAAATAACGCGACTTATTGGCCGAAAACGGGTGTCAACAGATGCCCCTCCCTGATGTCCGCTTTTGCAAGGGAATGAGCGAAAGTGGCGTGGAGGCGAAATGAAAAGGAGATGGAGTAAAAGCGACAGCGACGTGAAATAGAGATGAAGCGGAGAGAACTAAAAGGCGGACATCAAGGCAAAAGACACCTATCACAACCAACAAGCGACATAAATTCTCCCAAAAACGTCGAACTAACCACCCGGACTGAATGACAAGGATGAGACATGCCTGGAAAGACTAAACTAAGGGAAATGAAACACGACCAGCCTCATTGGGGACACAATCCACGGACAATGAGTGGGTCAGAAGGAACACAGCATAAGAGCTGGAAAGAAGAATAAGACTGAGATAAAATCCAGACAGGATTCATGCTGGCCAACCAGACCGAGCGGGCAGATTATAGAAATTGTTCAATTTCGAAGTGAAATGAGAATCTCTTATCCAAAGAAATTGAAGTGCAATCAACCATTACTGATGAGAAACCTTGAACGGATCACGAGACGTGAATGCTCAAAATGACATGATACATGCTGGGCTAAAATAAAGAAATCATTAAAACGAATGCAAAGAAAGAATAAAATAGAAAGTACTTAAGGATACTATTGCTAGACTGAGCAAGACGGGGTCAAGAGTCTTCTTGCAACCATGGCGTGCGAGACAGAGTCTATCGCCCCCCACCCGACTCAACCGAGCGGCCTATCCAACGATTAACCGTATGTTCTTAGATCACCATCATTTTTGTTAAAGGGGAACATCAGATCCTAGAACACACGGACAACCAGTCGGTCCTTGAGAGGTTATAATAATGTAGATACCATATAGTAATACAATAATGAGAAGGGATAGAGAGTCATACCTAACTTACTTGCCAAGCGAATCGGCATTTTTTCTTTTTTAATTTTTGATTTTTATGAATCTTTATGAATAAGACAAACATGACAAATAAGCAAGCATAAACATAACAAAGTGATGCGGGACGGACCACGGACTCGAGACCAATGGATATGCGACCCTCGGACTCTAAGCAAGCTCGCGATCGCCCCTAACGAGGGAAGCGTACGGACGTGCACGGTTGAGAAACCGGCAGTGAGTTAGGGTGGTCAACTCACAAATTCGTACCCGGATCGGGTCACGGGATGGTCTCGCTCTCTCTCGCAGCAGCGGTGATATAAAAAGTATAGCGAGCTACGATCCTAGCACATGCTCTCTAGCAACGACATAAACAAGTATATATACGAATAAAGCAAATGCCGGGTAAAGGAGCGAACATGATACCTCCATGCGCCTGGCGTGGGGAAGACGACCCCGGCCGATCTCGTACTCCCGGAACAGTAAGTAATTAAATTACAGCAATTAATATGAATGCCCACTACATGCAGGAAGGTAAAGGGTGACACAATGGGACCTGGGAGTAGCATGTTCGGGTTGACGGGCAGCTTCTTGCGTAGCTTCGGCTGCACGCGTACGCACGATCGTGAGGCCCACGTGCTGGTCAGTGGGGCCGCGTAGGACCGAGGTGGCACCACTGTGATGGGGACGCCCGGAGGGGCGCTCCCTGGGAAGGTGGCGCGCTGGTTCGCCGGTCGGAGACCAGGCGGCTCCGATCTTCACTCGTCGGAGTTGCTGCCCAAGGATCTGAACTACTGTTTCAGACCCGCGTGTCCCAACGAAATCCACTACTGCGGTCACTCCTGACGTCGGATTGATGCACAAGAGGTACCGTTGGAAAGCTAACTCAAAATCCTTCGATCTATGGCTGGAGAAAGAATTTTGAATTTCCCGTTGATATAGAGTTTTCAAAAAAAGCCCCAACTTCCTCTCATGATTTTTGGAGATATAATCCAAGATAAATCAAGTTCTATAGATCAAACTCGAGATAATACTAAGGAAAAAAGATAGAAATAAGCGAGACTCGATTTGGAGGAGTATTCTAGCAGATATGGCTCTTGAAAGGTATCCCCGTCGCTCAAAAAATAGAGTTTGAGTTGTACCAGGACTCATAAACCCAGAACTTTCGACCAAGATTCTGAGAGATATAGCTAATAAAAATTCGAGTTCTATAGATCAAACTGGAGATAATACAAAGGGCAAGAGATAGCAACAAACGGGGGTCAATTCGGAGCTATATTCTAGAAGATATGGGCATTTAAAGAAGGCCACTATGAACCGGTTTTCAAGATAGAGTCTAGCGTAGGCTGGACTCTTAAACTAGCCTAGCGGTCTATCGCAGGGCCGCAAGGGGATGGCAAACTGTCTAGGGGTGACCGCAAGGCTCTAAGGGGGAAACGAGATGATTTCGGACAAGTTTCTGGAAAACGGTCTAAAGAATGACCGTTTTTTGTGCCCTAGTGGTCTAGAAAATGACCGCTAGGCTGCTGGAGGAAAATTTCTGAGCAAATTTTACGTGACTTTAGAAATTAGATTATATCTTGAAAATGGTGCAGAATTAGTGAAAGTGGTAGAATAAGAAATAGTAGATAACTAAAAGATGAACAACTATCATGAAGAGAGCAAGATGAGAAAATAAGTGGAAGAGGGATAAAATGGGGCGAGAACAGAGAGAAAGAATTATGGGATGCAGGTGAACAGCATAGCATGCCAGAAAAATGTAAATAACTAGAAATTGGTGAAGAATTGGCCAATGACATAGAAGAAGAAATTGTAGAGCTTTAAAGGACGAACAGCTTAGGTGAAGGGCACTTTTTGAATAGAGGAAAAAAAAGGGATGAAAAAGGGCCGTTTTCAGGACTGCGCAACAAAAGAGGCCGAATGCTTGATGGAAATTTGACCTAAATGGGCCGCGAGTCAATTTGGAAAGTCGGAAGTTGATAAGATAAGCTCCAAGGCTCTAAGAAATCATGATCTCCCTAGCCCAAAAGGCTATGGAACAATGAAAATGGGCTCGAAATCCGTCTAAGGAAGGCTCCAAAATAATGGGTAATTCGGGACATCAAAATGACGAATAAGAGAAATAACGCGACTTATTGGCCGAAAACGGGTGTCAACAGATGCCCCTCCCTGATGTCCGCTTTTGCAAGGGAATGAGCGAAAGTGGCGTGGAGGCGAAATGAAAAGGAGATGGAGTAAAAGCGACAGCGACGTGAAATAGAGATGAAGCGGAGAGAACTAAAAAGCGGACATCAAGGCAAAAGACACCTATCACAACCAACAAGCAACATAAATTCTCCCAAAAACATCGAACTAACCACCCGGACTGAATGACAAGGATGAGACATGCCTGGAAAGACTAAACTAAGGGAAATGAAACACGACCAGCCTCATTGGGGACACAATCCACGGACAATGAGTGGGTCAGAAGGAACACAGCATAAGAGCTGGAAAGGAGAATAAGACTGAGATAAAATCCAGACAGGATTCATGCTGGCCAACCAGACCGAGCGGGCAGATTAGAGAAATTGTTCAATTTCGAAGTGAAATGAGAATCTCTTATCCAAAGAAATTGAAGTGCAATCAACCATTACTGATGAGAAACCTTGAACGGATCACGAGACGTGAATGCTCAAAATGACATGATGCATGCTGGGCTAAAATAAAGAAATCATTAAAACGAATGCAAAGAAAGAATAAAATAGAAAATACTTAAGGATACTATTGCTAGACTGAGCAAGACGGGGTCAAGAGTCTTCTTGCAACCATGGCGTGCGAGACAGAGTCTATCGCCCCCCACCCGACTCAACCGAGCGGCCTATCCAACGATTAACCGTATGTTCCTAGATCACCATCGTTTTTTTTAAAGGGGAACATCAGATCCTAGAACACACGGACAACCAGTCGGTCCTTGAGAGGTTATAATAATGTAGATACCATATAGCAATACAATAATGAGAAGGGATAGAGAGTCATACCTGACTTACTTGCCAAGCGAAATGGCATTTTTTCTTTTTTAATTTTTGATTTTTATGAATCTTTATGAATAAGACAAACATGACAAATAAGCAAGCATAAACATAACAAAGTGATGCGGGACGGACCACGGACTCGAGACCAATGGATATGCGACCCTCGGACTCTAAGCAAGCTCGCGATCGCCCCTAACTAGGGAAGCATACGGACGTGCACGGTTGAGAAACCGGCAGTGAGTTAGGGTGGTCAACTCACAAATTCGTACCCGGATCGGGTCACGGGACGGTCTCGCTCTCTCTCGCAGCAGCGGTGATATAAAAAGTATAGCGAGCTACGATCCTAGCACATGCTCTCTAGCAACGGCATAAACAAGTATATACGAATAAAGCAAATGCCGGGTAAAGGAGCGAACACGATACCTCCATGCGCCTGGCGTGGGGAAGACGACCCCGGCCGATCTCGTACTCCCGGAACAGTAAGTAATTAAATTACAGCAATTAATATGAATGCCCACTACACGCAGGGAGGTAAAGGGCGACACAATGGGACCCAGGAGTAGCATGTTCGGGTTGACGGGCAGCTTCTTGCGTAGCTTCGGCTGCACGCGTACGCACGATCATGAGGCCCACGTGCTGGTCAGTGGGGCCGCGTAGGACCGGGGTGGCACCACTGTGATGGGGACGCCCGGAGGGGCGCTCCCTGGGAAGGTGGCACGCTGGTTCGTCGGTGGGAGACCAGGCGGCTCCGATCTTCACTCGTTGGAGTTGCTGCCCACGGATCTGAACTACTGTTTCAGACCCGCGTGTCCCAACGAAATCCACTGCTGCGGTCACTCCCGACGTCGGATCGATGCACAGGTACCGTTGGAAAGCTAACTCAAAATCCTTCGATCTATGGCTGGAGAAAGAATTTTGAATTTCCCGTTGATGACTTTTTTCGAATATTCAAGCTGCTGGTTGACAGGATACAAAATCTCAGGACAAAAGGGCCTTTTCCAGAGAGTTGGCATTGACCGCATTTTATACCTCCAATTAAGCTATTGGGCTCTTCATAAAAGTGGTAGAGGGAGAAGAGAGGAAAACGGAGATATATTTTATGAAAGGTTTGGTGGAGATTTGACTGAGGAAAAGTATTTTCTAATACTGGGTGGTCTGATCTGGACAGTAGAAACAGAACTGAATTTGGGGGAAAGACACAATTTCTAAAAATAGGTAGAGGGCTTTTAAAATTCGACAAAAATTTGTGGAGGATGGGGATGGTGGGAAGAACCTCTAATAAATTTTGAGATTCAAAAAAAATCAATAAAGAGAGCAAAATGGCAAAACTCGGGGCTATTGTGAAACTGGACAGACTGCAGATAGAACTGGTGGATTGGGAAGCACGAAAATGGAAAAATATAAAACGGGGGATGGAATTTTTTTCAATTTTTTCGAGATGTGGTGATGACCTCTAGAACTCACCCTAAAAATATCAACTTCATAAGATGTCAGAGTTGGGAGCTAAAATTCCCGGAGTGAGCCTTTGTCCCGCAAAACAGAACCTTAGACAGTACTTCGGATCTTGCTTCGCGACGGCTTGATGGCGGCACGAACGGCGGCGGCGGCGGCAGAGATAGAAACCAGATGTAGAGGGGCTGAGATAGAAGGGGTCTACACCCTGAAATGCTGAAGGAGGAGGAAGGAACCATGGAGAGAGAGGAGAGGGCACAAGTTTGCTCTAATGCACACAACAATTTTTCTTCTCATTAATTCATACAAATGGAAAATACATGTCTTATATAATAAAAGGAAAATGACCAATTATGCCCTCAGATCTAGTATTAGGAGGGGCATACAAGGTATAGAACTAATTGGTTCTAATAGCATTTTTTTCAAAAATTAAAATTACCCATAAAGGGGGGGGCGCCCCCTTGACCAAGAGACAAGGTAGATAGTCTCCTTTGACATTTTAAACCACTTGTCTCCCCATGTGTCAATTGATTAGTCAATCCATCTAGAAGGCCACCTAGGACTTTGACCAGCCCCACATGGCTTAGGCAGACCAATGGGGAAGGACTGGGGGGCCCCTTGCTGGACCAACTGACATTTTGCACAAAAACCCACTAAGACTTACAATTGTGTACCCATATATCACAAGGGTATACATACAAATACAAAAGGACATAAATACAAACAAAATGTGAGCGGTCTTGCCTTGATGTCTCTATCAATTCTCCACGGGAGGGAAGAACTCAACCCCGTCGAGTAAAGGGTGCGACTGCTCGAATAGTTCCGGCGGATCCGTCACCGTACCAAGTAGCGCGGGTACGCTCCACTCTAAGTGATCATCACCTGCTCATTCCTTATATACTCGATATGCGTATGCTGCTATGGGAAGAGGCTAGTGGTGGAACACTCTAGGGTGGGGTCACTTTCAAGGGGAGGAGGTGGCTCGAAGACTCACTAGGAATCACCGCTGGGTCCCTATAGGTGACTAGATCTGGGGCATCGATGTAGAGCTGATCCCAATAGTCCGACAAGTCTCATACTCGAAAGGGACTAACAACGCGAGCGTACCAAACCGACTCGACTCGATGTATGCACAAACATACAACAGAAAAATGAAACAAAGACTCACAAAGACCCTAGACACACCTACTGTTAGTCCGACCTACGCATAGGCGATGGTGGACCAGGACACCCGAATGTGTGCCATGCATGCATGTTATGCAACTGGAGATGGGTGGCATGGGGAACACCTAAACCTCCAAGTATGACCCACTCATGCATGGACGGCCCTTTGGATTCGTGAACTTGAGAGGGCTAGAAGAGTCGGGTGTGGAAGAGCCAGTGTGGGTGTATCGAGATTGGGATTGGTGGGTGTAGAAGACCCGACCCGTGGGATAGGGCTGTGGTAGTGGACTCCCTCGAAGGAATGAAGTATATATGGTGGGTCAAGGGGTCCACTAGGGAATGGGTCAAGGGGTCCACTAGGGAATGGGTCAAAGGGATCAAAGAATGTATGACCCCTTGTGGTGGATTCCCACAAGTCACGGTCCCCGGTGTAGAAGTCTCGAAGGTGTGGATAGTCACCTTCATGCATTGTAGGTGGGACAGTGATCATGTGTAGGATGTATGGTTCCTCCCTCGGGCAAAAGGGTATGAAGTCGGGTTCGGCCGGCATGGGGAGGAATAAGAGGATCCTCGTGGTGACACAACCCACGGTGCACACGGAGGTAATAGACCCTAAGGCCGGATGAGTGAAGCTACGACTAGTGGGTTGGTCGAAGCCTCGGGCCAATAAGTACGTCAACGTCCATTGCCAGTGTAAACCCATAATAAGGTCACCCAATGTATCAATATGGTGACTAGACCGGAATGTCGTGTGGTAGGAGTTGACAGGCACTAGATGTAAGGTGGGGTCCATGGATGGATATGAAGGCGGGACCAAGCCAACCTTGAGCCAGCTAAGAAGTGGCTCGGCTATGAAAGGCATACCCGTTAGAAACACAGGTGGCTCGGGCTTTGGTGGCTCCAAATAAGATGGCTCAGGATGAAGTTTGGAAGGAGAGGGTGGCAACGGAGCACTCACGGGTGGTGAAGGAGCATGTGTCCTTTCTATCCTATCCAACCAATCCGAAAGTATTTTCTTGATTTCATCTAAGGTGCGGGTTGGAGTAGGGGCCTCGAGGTGGACTTGCTCTTCATCTCTCGGCCCGGATGCGGACCTAGACTTGGCAATAAGTGGAGCTTCCACTTGGTTGGAGGTGCTTGGGTGGGATTGGATGGGGGTGCCGAGGTGAGGTTGGTTGGAGGCGACTGGGTGGGCCACTTGATTGGGGTTGCTTTGGAGGGCTTGGATGTGGGTGAAGGGGCGGGGTTGGGTGGAGGTGTGGCCCACTTGATTAGGGGTGATGTGGTGGGGTTGGCTCGTGGTATGACCCCCGGAGTTGGAGGTTGATGGGTGGGGAAGATAGACCTTCCTAAGCTCTCTCTTCATGTCCCACCATGACTCGATAGGCCATTGCCTCCTAACCTCTCTCGAACGTTCAATGTAATCCCACTTTTCGGCGGCCTTGTGTAGAAGCCGCTCCTTGGCATAATAGAACTGCCCGACTTCGGACATGGAATAATAATCAAAGTAGGTGTCCATGTTGGCCTCCCACTTGAGGTAGACGCCCGAGTCATTGGAGCCATAAAAATCCGAGGCTTCGGGCCTACGGAAGTGGCGAGGATGGTTGCCAAGCCCATGGGTGGGCCAACGGTCATATCGCCTGTGCGATGGGGAAGCCATGGGCTTTAGGGGAGCCAAAGGGTGACCATGCCAACCGTGGAAAAGACACTATACCGACTATGCAAGGTTGGAATGCATGCACACTAAGGACCCTAGACTTAAACCAAGACTCGGTACGTGCCAGAGTTAATCGATCCGAAGATCACTCGCGTAAGTGTGCGGCCGTCCCGATAGGCATAGCCTAACGTTCAGACAACACCTTTTTATATACTGGGTTATTGGGATGAAATGTCACCTAGACTGACTTAGACAATGACTCTTTTTTTGTATTTTTGTTAAGCAATGATGAATGACTACCCTAGACTCAACTGGCGCTCTGATACCAACTTGATGCGAGACGGACCACGGAGTCGAGACCAATGGATATGCGACCCTCAGACTCTAAGCAAGCTCGCGATCGCCCCTAACGAGGGAAGCGTACGGACGTGCATGGTTGAGAAACCGGCAGTGAGCTAGGGTGGTCAACTCACAAATTCATGCCCGGATTGGGTCAGGGGACGGTCTCGCTCTCTCTCGCAGCAGCGGTGATATAAAAAGTATAGTGAGCTATGATCCTAGCACGTGCTCTCTAGCAGCGGCATAAACAAGTATATACGAATAAAGCAAATGCCGGGTAAAGGAGCGAACAGGATACCTCCACGCGCCTGGCGTGGGGAAGACGACCACGTCGATCTTGTACTCCCGGAACATTAAGTAATTAAATTACAGCAATGAATATGAATGCCCACTACACACAGGGAGGTAAAGGGTGACACAATGGGACCCGGGAGTAGCGGGTTCGGGTTGACGAGCAGCTTCTTGCGTAGCTTCGGCTGCACGCATACGCACGATCGTGGGGCCCACGTGCTGGTCAGTGGGGCCGCGTAGGACCGGGGTGGCACCACTGTGGTGGGGATGCCCGGAGGGGCACTCCCTGGGAAGGTGGCGCGCTGGTTCGCCGGTCGGAGACCGGGCGGCTCCGATCTTCACTCATCGGAGTTGCTGCCCACAGATCTGAACTACTGTTTCAGACTCGCGTGTCCCGACGAAATCCACTGCTGCGGTCACTCCCGACGTCGGATCGATGCACAAGAGGTACCGTTGGAAAGCTAACTCAAAATCCTTCGATCTATGGCTGGAGAAAGAATTTTGAATTTCCCGTTTATGACTTTTTTCGAATATTCAAGCTGCTGGTTGACAGGATACAAAATCTCAGAACAAAAGGGCCTTTTCCAGAGAGTTGGCATTGACCGCATTTTATACCTCCGATTCAGCTATTGTGCTCTTCATGAAAGTGGTAGAGGGCAAAGAGAGGAAAAGGGGGATATATTTTATGAAAGGTTTGGTGGAGATTTGATTGAGGAAAAGTATTTTCTAATACCGGGTGGTCGGATCTGGACAGCAGAAACAGAACTGAATTTGGGGGAAAGACATAATTTCTAAAAATAGGTAGAGGGCTTTTAAAATTCGACGAAAATTTGTGGAGGATGGGGATGGTGGCAAGAACCTCCAATAAATTTTGAGATTCAAACAAAAATCAATAAAGAGAGTAAAAGGGCAAAACTCAGGGCTACTGTGAAACTGGACAGACTGCAGATAGAACTGGTGGATTGGGAAGCACGAAAATGGAAAAATATAAAACGGGGGATGAAATTTTTTTCAATTTTTCTTAAATGTGGTGATGACCTCTAAAACTCACCCTAAAAATATCAAGTTCATAAGATGTTGGAGTTGGGAGCTAAAATTCCCGGAGTGAGCCTTTGTCCAGCAAAACAGAACCTTGGACAGTACTTCGGATCTTGCTTCACGGCGGCTCGATGGCGGCACGAAGGGCAGCGGCGGCGGCAGAGATAGAAACAAGATGTAGAGGGGCTGAGATAGAAGGGTTCTACACCCTGAAATGCTGAAGGAGGAGGAAGGAACCATGGAGAGAGAGGAGAGGGCACAAGTTTGCTCCAATGCACACAACAATTTTTCTTCTCATTAATTCATACAAATGGAAAATACATGCCTTATATAATAAAAGTAAAATGACCAATTATGCCCTCAGATTTAGTATTAGGAGGGGCATACAAGGTATAGAACTAATTAGTTCTAATAGTGTTTTTTTTCAAAAATTAAAATTACCCATAAAGGGGGGGGGGGGCGCCCCCTTGACCAAGAGACAAGGTCGGTAGCCTCCTTTGACATTTTAAACCACTTGTCTCCCCATGTGTCAATTGATTAGTCAATCCATCTAGAAGGCCACCTAGCACTTTGACCAGCCCCACCTGGCTTAGGTGGACTAATGGGGAAGGACTGGGGCCCCCCTTGCTGGACCTACTGACATTTTGCACAAAAATCTACTAAGACTTACAATTGTGTACCCATATATCACAAGGGTATACATACAAATACAAAAGGACATAAATGCAAATAAAATGTGAGCGGTCTTGCCTTGATGTCCCCATCACAAAGGTAACATAACGATCAACTGAACGACAGACAACATAACATAACATAGTGATCAAACGAATGGAAAACAATACAACAAGACAAACAAGCACATATGCAATGGCATGAACAAACCACATGTATACACGATGAATATGGTGGGACAAGATAACAACGCGGTGGGACAACACACAGTTGGGACAAGAATATGAGGGATGACCACACGGTCAGGACAACACCCGAGATATAGAGGGACGACTAACAACATATGCAAGACAACTAACAACATGCATGTATGATGAATAGGGGAGACAAGACAACATGCGTGGGACGACACGGAGGGACATAAACACGTGACATAGACTTGGCAGGACAAAAGTGTTGTGCCCCTGGTTTTGATGATGACAACAATGAAGTGTGAATGTACCATTCAACTCAAAAATGTCGATTACAATATTGATTCAGTAATACTTTCATATAATTTCTATTTGATGCAATAAAGGAACAGGGTCGACGTTGGGAGTTCAATGCGTCCACGCTTCAGTTGAAGAGGATTTCAGAGATTCACTTGGCTGCGTCAACTCCATGCTACAGCGGCGTCGACGCAGTAGTTAATGAGGCAGAGTCCATAGCTCACTGGAATACTGCAGTGCGTCAACGCCATTGCAAGACAGTGTCCACGTAGTAATTGAGTCTGATATACATTCAGCTCTGGAACACCACTGCGTCAACGCTATGGATTTGCAGCGTCGATGTAGCACGTCTATCTGCTGAAGAGCTTGATCACTGGATTGCCGATGCGTTAACGCAGTTGGCTGATGGAGTCAACGCATCAGACTTGAGTTTCGTAGGAAGAAGATATATGTAGACTGCGTCAACTCCTTGGAGCAAGAGGGTTGACGCCATCTAATTCCAGTTGCTGAGCGCGTTAAGTGGATCCCACCTTCAGTCGTCAACTGCCACATCAGCCACAAGCGGATAAGCTTTCGTACCTTCCACCACTCCAGAAGGTTCCCCACGTGAGCAATCATGAGGATAACTAGGAAATCACGGTGGTGGCCCACCTGCCTCACGTGAACTGTTTTGTGCGCGGGAAGACCACAAAAGAGGTTCAGCCGAGAAGAATAAGAGAGAGAGGCCTAGAGCAGAACGAGACAGGTAGAGAGTAGAACGGGACCAAGGCTGAGAGCAGAACTGGACGAAGGCTGCTGAAAAATCAGATCAGAAGATCATCGCGCCACCAAGACTTTTCTACATTACAGACGGAGGAGATTCAAGGGTTGAACCTCATGCGTATGGATCTCTCTGTTGGTGATTCCAATTCCGCTGCGTCCAAGTGCTGAAGTGTGATTTCATATCTTTTCATTTTTCTCTTGTTATTGAACATTGTACTCCTCTCTTCTACTGGATTTAGTGAAGAGAGAGTGATTCTGATCAAGCGGGCTGTGCTGAGATCAGGGGTGTCAAGGTAGTTTGCCTTCAAGCTGTTTGACAGCGGATCTGAGGATTCGTTCCTCATTGTGTTCTGTTGGTGTAGTCAACAGTGTAGAGGAATTACTTCCTTGTTTTAGCAAAGCTGTAAAGCTCAGCAGTGTTCCTCACTGGTTAAGTGGGGAGGTGGACGTAGGTCTCCACAGGGAGACCGAACCACCTTAAAATTGTGTTCTCTTGTGGTTTGCTTTCTCTGATCATTCTCCTCTCGTTAGATGTTTGATTAGGCTCGATTCAATTTGTTGTTTAGTTGTTGATCATATCTCTATCATTCTGCACTATATTTCAAGTGTGATCGCGCATAGAATTTTAAAGGGTCAACCTATTCACCCCCTCCCCCTCTAGCTTGACCGTCCTCTCGATCCAACACGTGGTATCAGAGCGCCAGGCTCTCTTGCAAAGGTTTCACAGCCTAGAGAGATTTAATGGAGAATAGAGGACTCATGCCTGAGGGGTATGCAGTGAATAGGCCACCATTTTTTGATGGAACTAATTATTCGTACTGGAAAAATCGCATGCAAGTATTTTTAAGAGCGCAGGATCATGAAATCTGGAGAGTCGTGAGCAAAGGGCCATACTAAATTGAAGGCGATGAAGAACTCTGGGTGAAGGAGCAGATTCGAAAGTCGAACGTAAATTGGCAAGCCATGAACATTATGCAGTGCTCACTCCATCCCAAGGAATTCTCGCGTGTATCCTCATGCTCCAGCGCAAAAGAAATGTGGGATAGACTCGAGGTAATCTACGAAGGTACCTCATAGGTAAGAGAGACAAAAGCTAACATGTTAATTTCAGAATATGAATCTTTTCGGATGAAACCTGAGGAAAATATATCTGAAATGTATGCCAGACTAACTCTTCTTGTGAATGGTCTTAAAGGTTTGGGAAAGACCTATAGTGACTATGAGGTGGTTAGAAAGATTCTTAGATCCCTAACTCCAATCTGGCATACCAAAGCCACGGTCGTTGAGGAATCTAGGAACCTTCCCACCACCAAACTAGATGAGCTAATAGGTTCTCTCATGGTTTATGAACTGAATCTGAAAAGAACAGATGAGGACATAAGAAGAAAAAGCCCCTTGCATTGAAGGCTGGTTCCAGCAGCAAGGAAAGCTCAGATGATAGTCAGTCATCTTCATCTGATGATGACTCAAGTGAAATAGCCATGCTTACTAGGAAATTCAGAAAATTCTTAAGAAAGGGAGGTAAGACTGCTAGATATAAAGGATATCAGGTGAGAACTAGCTCAAAACTCAAGCCAGAAAATCCTAAGAAATCTGATAAAGTTGTTTGCTACAGATGCAGGAAACAAGGACACATCAAGTCGGAGTGTCCTGAGAATATGAAAAAGACACAGACAAAGTGGAGAAACAAAAAGCCCAAGGCCATGCTAAGCACTTGGAGTGATGAAGAAAAAGATGAAGATGAAGAAAGCACCTCTGAAGAAGAAAGCGAGGTGAAACTGTGCTTCATGGCAAATGGTGATGATCAAGTCGAGGTAACCTCTCCCTTTGCATATTTCTCTTGTAATGATTGGGAAGAAGCTTTTAACGAATTGCTGGATAAGTATGAAGGTGTTAAAAAGGAAAATAAATCTCTAAAGAAAAAGAAAAATCAAACCAGTCAAGAAGATGATTTGAATGAAAAAGTCAAAACGCTAGATGCTGAAATTGTGTGTCTAAAAAGGGCCTTGGAAGAAAAAGATGAGTATAAGAAACAGTTAATTGAAATGAAGAGAGAAAATGATTTTCTACTGAAGATGCATGATGAATTGAAATTAAGAATGCAGAAATTGGAGAAAGAAGTAAAAATTGCTGAAGAGAAATATGAGGCCATTTGTGGAGTCAATGCAAAACTTCAAGAAAATCTGAAGAAATTAGAGGATGAGAACCTAAGCAAACAAGCATCCCTCAAAAAAATGACACAGGGTAAAAACAACCTTGATGCTGTTATGGGAATTAAGTGCAACTTTGGAAAAGAAGGGCTTGGATTCAATCCTACTAAAAAGAAAGAACTGGGAACTAGATTGGTGACATTTGTCTCTGGGAAGGACACATCTGAAGAGAATCAAATGGATGAAAACAAAAAGGATGAGAAGAATGAGGAAAAATCAAAACAGTCTAATGAAATCAGAAAAGAAAAAGGAAATGAGAAAGTGAAGGCAACATTGAATCTTAACAAACAGAAAAGCACACTAATGTTCAAATATGCCTCCTCAGGTCAATACAAGAATCCTAGCTGTAATTCATCAACCCAACAGCAATCATACAGAAGATCAGAAGGTTCAAGGTCTGGTAGAAGTCAACCGCGTCAACGCACTGGTCACATGGCGTCAACGCATCTAGCTTTCCAGAAAGGGCATTCGGTCAGAAATACTCAGATGCGTCGATGCAGTCACTACCATGAGTCAACGCATTACATGTACTAGAACCCCCATGATAGATATGGTAGGTGGATGAGTCAACGCAGCAACACTAGAGGGTCTACGCATCCAACTCTCAATCATCCTAGAAGCATGCATTCATCTAGAGTCCTTAAGTCAAATTTCCCCAGTACATCATGGAGTCATCACTATCAATGGCACAGGAATAATCACAAATCTGTCAAACCATTGAACTTACCACATCAAAGACCCTCACAACAGCAACTATGGATTCCCAAGAGCTTGATGTCATACCTGAACACGTTCTATGATTTGATGGGACCCAAGTATATCTGGGTTCCAAAATCTCTTGTTTAATGTGTTTTGCAGGAGTGTCTTGCAGTTGTACATAATATGTGGTATCTCGACAGCGGCTGCTCAAGGCACACGACGGGGGATAAAGCTAAATTCTGTGTCTTGATGGAGAAAGACGGGGGTCATGTTACATTTGGAGGAAACAATAAAGGAAAAATAATTGGAAAAGGTAAAGTAGGTAAAAATCGTTCAAATTTCATTGATGATGTGTTACTTGTAGATGGCTTAGAATATAATCTACTTAGCATAAGCCAGCTGTGCGATAAAGGAAATAAAGTTGTGTTCGATGCTCATACTTGCACCATTTTAGAGATGAGTTCTGAAAAAGTTAAATTCATTGGAAAAAGAATAAACAACATGTACGTGGTAGATTTAGATGACCCTGCACATAACAATCTTTGTCTTGCTGTGAATAAAAGTGAACTTGCTTGGCTGTGGCACCGCAGACTAGGGCATGCTAGCTATAGTGTCTTGCATAAGTTAGCAAAGTTTAACATGGTGAAAGGTCTGCCAGATGTATCATTTAAACAAAATGACAAAGTTTGTAGTGCATGCACTCAAGGTAAGCACACTAGAAAGTCATTTAAGTCCAGACTTGAAATTCAATCATCTAAACCTTTTGAACTCATTCATATGGATTTGTTTGGACCAACTAGAACAGCTAGTGTGAGTGGAAATAAATATGGATTTGTTCTAGTAGATGATTTCTCTAGGTTTACTTGGGTGTTCTTTCTAACTCACAAAAATGATGCATTTGAAGAATTTCAGGCATTCTTCAAGAATGTGCAACAGGATGGTAAGTTTGCCATTTCATCTATCTTATCAGATCATGGAGGAGAATTTGACAATTCTGAATTTGATGATTTTTGCAGAGCCACAGGAATTTCACACAAGTTCTCATCTCCAAGAACTCCCGAACAAAATGGAGTTATGGAAAGAAGAAATAGAACCCTTGTGGAGATGGCTAGAACCATGCTGATTGAAGGACAACTCCCAAGGAAGTTCTGGGCAGAGGCGGTAAATTCAGCTTGCTACATTGTAAACAGGGCAATGGTAAGACCTCAGTCCAAAAAGACTCCATATGAATTGATGAAGGGTAAGAGACCTTCTGTTGCTTATTTTAGAGCTTTTGGATCAAAATGCTTTGTTCAAAATAATGACAAACGGGCGTTGGACAAATTTGAACCTAAGAGTGAACCTGCCATCCTTCTAGGATATTCTAGTAACTCTAGGGCCTACAGAGTCTTAAATCTAAAAACACATGCTGTTGAAGAATCCCCTCATATTGTGTTTGATGAAATGAATGAAAATTCTGAGATTGAGGAATTATGTAGGGATGAAGATGAAGGGAAGTTCCTTTAAAAAAAGGAAGAACAGAATCTCCAAGATGAAGAGACAAGGCTAAATGATAATCATGCAAAATCAACCCACCATGGTGATGCAGGTATGAATGAAGGTATCTCTCTAACCGATGTAAGGATGCTAAGGGATCACCCTTTATCCAATGTCATTGGTAACTTGCATGAACCTGTTAGAACTAGATTTCATTTTAGAGGTGTTGAGGAAATGGACAATCTGGCCCTTGTCTCTCAAATTGAACCAAAAAATGTTGTTGAAGCTTTGAAAGACAGTAATTGGATAAACGCAATGCATGAAGAATTACATCAATTCAAAAGGAAAAAGGTGTGGTACCTTGTGCCAAGACCCAAAGAGTTCTCTGTAATTGGAACTAAATGGGTCTTCAGAAATAAACAGAATGAAAATGGAATGGTAGTTAGGAATAAAGCTAGGCTGGTAGCACAGGGTTATAATCAAGAATTTGGCATTGATTTTGAAGAATCCTTTGCTCCAGTAGCTAGACTAGAAGCTATTAGATTATTACTTGCTTATACTTGCTGTCATGGAATAATGTTACATCAAATGGATGTAAAGAGTGCTTTTCTAAATGGGTCAATAAAGGAAGAAGTTTATGTTGAACAACCCCCTGATTTTGAATGCACAGAAAATCCTAACCATGTGTACAGATTGGACAAAGCTCTCTATGGACTCAAACATGCACCTCGAGCGTGGTATGATAGACTCAGCTTGTACCTCACAGAGAAAGGCTATTCTAGAGGTAAAGTGGACCAAACGCTATTCACCAAGGTAAGAAATTCAGATATTATTCTGGTTCAAATTTACGTTGATGATATAGTTTTTGGTTCCACTAAACCCAGCATGTGTGAGGAGTTTGCCAGCTTAATGACCACCGAATTTGAAATGAGTCTAATGGGTGAGCTTAAATTTTTTCTAGGTCTGCAAATTACTCAGAGCAAGGAAGGATGTTTCATCAACCAGGCAAAGTACATTTCTGAGTTGCTGAAGAAATACAAAATGGAAAATCTGAAAGCAATCAGCACTCCTATGAGCACCAACACAAACTTGGATGAAGATCTGAAAGGTAAACAAGTTGATGCAAAAACATATCGAGGTATGATTGGATCACTCTTCTATCTTACTGCATCTAGGCCAGACATTCAATTTTGTGTATGCATGTGTGCTCGCTTTCAATCTGATCCTAGAGAATCCCACTTAAGTTCTGTCAAGCGTATCTTTCGATACCTTGCTGGAACTCGAGATTTAGGGATTTCGTACCCTGCATCTTGCTCTTTTGATCTTGTATCCTATTCAGATGCAGACTATGCTGGATGCAAACTCGATAGGAAAAGCACGAGTGGCTATTGCCAATTTTTGGGAGGATGTTTGATTTCTTGGGCTTCCAAGAAACAACACTCAGTGGCACTATCCACTACAGAGGCAGAATATGTCGCTGCAGGGAGTTGTGGTACTCAAGTGTTGTGGATCAAACACCAACTCCAAGATTATCAGACTGATCTTGGGTGTGTCCCAATATTGTGTGATAACACAAGTGCCATAAACCTGGCCAAAAACCCTATCCAGCACTCTAGGACCAAACACATAGAAATTAGACACCATTTCTTAAGAGATGAAGTAATTAAAGGAAATTTTAAACTCATATTTATTGAATCACAATCTCAATTGGCCGATATTTTTACCAAGCCTCTGAACAATGATAGATTCTCTTATCTTAGAAGAGAGCTTGGTCTGTGCAATTATCATATGGATGCCTGATTTGAGTGCCTGACTTATCTTTTGGAATCTGAATGATTGAACTTGTCTTGGTTTGAAGTGTATCTGTCTTAAACTCAGGGGGAGCTTAGTCGTCTGTGCATGTTATGTCTATCTTTCTTTCAATCAATTGATAATGAATAAAATTTCAGCATGATACTCATGTTATTGGCAGTTATAATTTCATTCATGCATGGTCTGAGGGGGAGTTAGCTTAGGATTAATTTCTCGGTGACAAAAGGCTGAATAAAATACGGAGTTGTTACTGCTGGTTGGATAAGTGAGTTAACGCAGTGTGGAGATAGGGTTAACGCACTAGACAGCTTATTCTTTGAAAACCTGATGTGAAGTATCTCTGGCTGGATGAGTGAGTCGACGCTATGGTTGGATTGAGTTAACGCAACCTTGGCTTTGCGTCTACGCAGCTATTCCTTCTTGAAGTCTCTTCTCTAAATCTTTTCTTCTTGGAGCCTCCTCTTCTTCAGATTCACTCACCTCTTTGATCTATCTCATCGTTTTGATTCTCAATTACATGCTTTTCAAGTTCTAGCATGAGGGAAAACTTCTTGAGTACTGGGATATGTAGATGATGTCTTAAATTCAGGGGGAGTTACAGTGATAATTCCTATTGAATATGAGATATGTTCTGAATGGCTCTATGAAATGTTAATGATAGGAGATCTATAATTCTTATGATGTTTGAATTCAAGAACTTTTGAACCCAATAATGCACTTTGTATGAAATGAAAGCTGAATAATTTAATAAAACCAGGACCTTATCATCTCTCGAACCTTATTGTTCAAAAGTAAAGAAACCACTGTGTGTAGAGGAATTTAATATTTGTATTGGTAATAAACTCAAAAATAGTTTTTAAACGCTGAAGAAGCAATCCCTTACCCATGTTATAAAATGCAGAGCAATGGTAGGTCTTCACTGAGAAACTAGCCCTATGCACCAAAGAAGTGCTAAAGAGCAAGTCATGAGGTGAGTTGCTATCTCTGTCTTCAAGTGAAAAATAAATCATTACAGAGCAATGGTAACTGTTAACTGAGAAACTACCTTCATGCACCTTTGAAGTGTTGAAAGGCATGTCATGACGTCAGTTGCCAACTCTGGTCCTTCAATGCAGAATAGTTTGCTATGCTGAGTAATCGGGGACTCGGGTGTCTGATAAACATGTGTACCCGTGTCAAAAGGCTAGCTATACTTGACTGCTAATGAAAACGTGAAAATAAGTTGACAAAGTTGAAAATGCTGAAAATGTTAAAAATAATTAAAACATGTGCGTGTGATTGATCTGAAGCTCTTTATTCAACTGAGTCTATCGTCAATGCCAGTTAAATTCCTCTCTCTCTGATAGGCATCTTAAAATTGACAGATATAAGGGACAGAAATGAAAATGGTTCTAGTGTGAAAAGAGTTCCACTTTTTCTTCAGGCAGGTGCCTTTAGTGGTTCATGGTTTTTACTTCAATGTTTTAAGATTATTTCTTCTCTTTATCATTAAATGAATTGGAGCCTATTTACATATATCTCTTTCAACGGAACTTGATCTGCAACAATTAAAAATCCTTGAAAGTAAGTGTCTCTCAACATCATCTCAGTGGCTTAATAATTTTTCCTAAATTTGGTTATTTTTCTCACAACCTCATTCTTGGCTATAACATCTCATCGTTACACCACTGCCTCTACGCACCACTCCAATGCGTCAACGCAGTGGGTCTCTTGACTCATCTCAAACCGGTTCCCTGACTTGAACTGGCTGAACCGCTCTCGGAAAAGGGCTTCGTAGCTTTTTTAAAAACGTAGCGTGACCGCTGCTTGTCTCCATTTCCTTCGAAACCCTTTGTCGTTCTACCTTCCGTGTTCTCCAAAACCCTCACAGCACCTTCCTTTTCCATTCATCTCGCTGCCATGGCTCCTCCGACATCCACTGAAAAGGGGAAGAAGAGGGCAGAGGAACATCAAAGAAGTTCAACATCGGCCGAAGGCAAAATGGAGCCCCGCTCCAAAGCTGCTCACGATAAAGGGAAGAGGATAGAGACGCATTCACGCGATCCTAGTCCGCCAACCAAAAAGAGAAAGGTATCTGATGTCAGGATAGAAAAGAAGGGTTCATCTTCAGGTGCTACAAAGGGACAGCAAGGTGTGGAAAGCTCTCATGTAATGCCCACTGATCCCTCTCTTACCGTCACCGTGGAAGAACCTCTGAAAGTTCTCATTTCACGCTATATTGTTGCTATCGACCATGAAATGCTTGAAGTTTTTCCGCAACTATTTCCTACCTTGGAATATCAGGGCTGGTGGTCTTTCGTTACAACTCATAAGGTCTATTACCCCACCCTGGTTAGAGAGTTCTACCACAATTTGAAATATGAGCCTCATATTCCGAAACTTACATCAACTGTCAGAAATGTTAGTTTCGAACTAACAAATAAGCTGTTTGCCAGAGCCTGGAAAGTCCCCAAGAATGGGGTTCAGCTACATAGTTTTGAGTTTGATGAACATGATGCCTATGCTCTCCTGACTGACAAACCTAGTGATCCTTCAGATGTAAGGGAAACTTATTTATCCAGTCTCAAAACAAATCAGTTCCCTCCATTGAATAGACTGCTCCACCATATGTGCACATCAATGATCACACCACAGAGTAGTGGTAGGGAAAGGGTCACTGAGATGCAGAGATTTCTGCTATACTGTATGCTGAAAAGAATACACATTTCACTACCTGATGTAGTTATTCAGACGATGGGGTCTTGCTTGACACAATCCAGAACACTTCCTTATGCTGCTCCATTGACTGCCATCTTTCGAAAAGTTGGCGTAGATTTTGGTTCTGAGAAGAAACTGATCATCCCTCAAGGGAATGTTTACTCCCTCTCTTATATTCAGAAGTTCATGGGATTCAAAGTTATTAATGGACAGCCAGTGAGGACACTACCAAGTCAGAGACATGTGCCTCCAACTGTAGCCACTGATCATAATGTCAGAACAGATGCATCACCTCCACCTGCAGTTAGAGAAGTACGGCCAGAGGGTAGTCCTCCAAGAACAGAGTCCCCAAGGACAGATGCTACTGAATTCTTCAATAGATCACCAAGTCCTCAGCAAGAAACTGGTGAGCCAAGTGGGTCTACACCCTCATCTGAACCTCTTATGACTAGAGCTATTGAACTTTTTTCCAGTCAATACAGACATGACAGACCTTCTCCCCCTTCTGGTGCAGCTCAACCTGCCACAGTTGAAGAGATGTTTGCTAACATGACTATAATGATGCAGCGATAGGAAGCAAGGATGGATAGGTTGCTGCAGTTCACAAATTATCACTTCAACAGTATGCACACTAGAATCTCCAAGTTTGAAATTTCCCTCTTATCCGAGTGGAAACAATTTTTGATCACCAAGCTCCAATCTGACAAGGCTACTCGGCAGGTTCTACAATCTGTATTAACTATCATTGAGAAGATAGCCGAAATGGTGACAACTGTGCATGATAATCAAGCTTCATTTCTTGCATCTTTTGGTAAGATTACTGATTTATGTTATGACGTAAGGATAAGCGTCAAGACCCTGAAAGGCCCAATCCACGCTCTTCCACACAACCTCACTACAGTTGTTGAAAAGATTAAAGGAGTAACTGCAGAAGTTACTTCACTTGGGGACAAGTTCAAAACTAAGGAATCTGTCACAAATGATATTTCTTCTGCCATTGACAGTGTACGCACCACTCTAAGTCATCAGCTGGGTGAGCTCTCTCAGGATATCCGAGATTTAATGGCAAGAGAACAATCTACTTCAGGACAACGGTTTGGCCAGCAACCTCAAGGATCTCAGTCTACTCACGGGCAGTCCTCTCGTCAGCACCAGCAACCTCCTTCCGCCAGAAGATACAATCGTTACTTCCAATCTTGAGATGACTCTGGACAACAGTTTCACATCTACCCCCGTTCTGATGATGTCAAAGGGGGAGAATTTTTGAATGCTAGAATCTAGATTAGAGCTCATTGCATCTGCAAATATGTTGAATGACTAAATGTCTTCCTCTTCTTGGCATCAAATATGTTGATTGACTAAGTGTTTTCTTCTTTCTGTCTGTGCCTATGATGTAAAACTCTGAACCTGAATGAATGACAAAATTGATGCTTTCTTCTGTCACTGAATTAAAATCCTGTTGATCTGAACCTTCTTATTTGAACATTTGTCATTTAGATGCAATGGCATTCACCTCATAGTTGCCATCATCAAAAAGGGGGATTGTTGTGCCCCTGGTTTTGATGATGACAACAATGAAGTGTGAATGTAGCATTCAACTCAAAAATGTCGAATACAATATTGATTCTGTAATACTTTCATATAATTTCTATTTGATGCAATAAAGGAACAGGGTCGACGTTGGGAGTTCAATGCGTCCACGCTTCAGTTGAAGAGGATTTCAGAGATTCACTTGGCTGCGTCAACTCCATGCTACAGCAGCGTCGACGCAGTAGTTAATGAGGCAGAGTCCATAGCTCACTAGAATACTGCAGTGCGTCAACGCCATTGCAAGACAGCGTCCACGCAGTAATTGAGTCTGATATACATTCAGCTCTAGAACACCACTGCGTCAACGCTATGGATTAGCAGCGTCGACGCAGCAGGTCTATCTACTGAAGACCTTGATCACTGGATTGCCGATGCGTTAACGCAGCTGGCTGATGGAGTCAACGCATCAGACTTGAGTTTCGTAGGAAGAAGATATCTGTAGGCTGCGTCAACTCCTTGGAGCAAGAGGGTTGACGCCATCTAATTCCAGTTGCTGAGCGCGTTAAGTGGATCCCACCTTCAGTCGTCAACTGCCACATCAGCCACAAGCGGATAAACTTTCGTACCTTCCACCACTCCAGAAGGTTCCCCACGTGAGCAATCATGAGGATAACCAGGAAATCACGGTGGTGGCCCACCTGCCTCACGTGAACTATTTTGTGCGCGGGAAGACCACAAAAGAGGTTCAGCCGAGAAGAACAAGAGAGAGAGGCCTAGAGCAGAACGAGACAGGTAGAGAGTAGAACGGGACCAAGGCTGAGAGCAGAACTGGACGAAGGCTGCTGAAAAATCAGATCAGAAGATCATCGCGCCACCAAGACTTTTCTACATTCCAGACGGAGGAGATTCAAGGGTTGAACCTCATGCGTATGGATCTCTCTGTTGGTGATTCCAATTCCGCTGCGTCCAAGTGCTGAAGTGTGATTTCTTATCTTTTCATTTTTCTCTTGTTATTGAACATTGTACTCCTCTCTTCTACTGGATTTAGTGAAGAGAGAGTGGTTCTGATCAAGCGGGCTGTGTTGAGATCAGGGGTGTCAAGGTAGTTTGCCTTCAAGCTGTTTGACAGCGGATCTGAGGATTCGTTCCTCGTTGTGTTCTGTTGGTGTAGTCAACAGTGTAGAGGAATTACTTCCTCGGTTTAGCAAAGCTGTAAAGCTCAGCAGGGTTCCTCACTGGTTAAGTGGGGAGGTGGACGTATGTCTCCACAGGGAGACCGAACCACCTTAAAATTGTGTTCTCTTGTGGTTTGCTTTCTCTGATCATTCTCCTCTCGTTAGATGTTTGATTAGGCTCGATTCAATTTGTTGTTTAGTTGTTGATCATATCTCTATCATTCTGCACTATATTTCAAGTGTGATCGCGCATAGAATTTTAAAGGGTCAACCTATTCACCCCCTCCCCCTCTAGCTTGACCGTCCTCTCGATCTAACAAAAAGATATGACAAATACACCCTTCAATCAAAGACCAAGATGAGATGAAGCAGAATCGCCAGGTTCATAATCGTGAGGCAAAGCCCTCTCATGGAGATATGATCATGTTTAATAAGTTAAAATCTGAGAAGGACATAAGCTTCAGAATAGATTGAGAGAGTGGATTGAAGAAGAGAGAACAAATCTGAAAGATGTGAACAGGAACCATATAAAATAAAAAAGGTAGAGCAAGGAAACTCGAACACCTGCAACCTGCACACTTATCAAACGTATTATACCTGTTCTCAAGACAAAATGCACGGGAAATAAAAGACATATATTTTTAGACTTTTGTAATTTTTCTGATTTTTTTAGATTTTGGAAATATTTGATTTTTTAGAGCTTTGGCAATATCTGAATTTTTTTGGATTTTGGAAGTATTTGATTTTTTTTAGTTTTGACAATATTTGATTTTTTTAGATTTTGACAATATTTCTTTTTTTCTTTATTTTTTGAAATAGCAATCTGCAGCACCCAAGGACGAGCTCAAACTACTGGCCAGGGATCGTCCCCTCCTCTCATTAAAGACTTCCATTGAGCATGGCGTGCATATGAGGGTGGCTTACCATAACCAACTGCCTCTAAAGAACAGTGCCCCTACTAAGGCCATACCCGGGATACAACCCAGCCTAAGTGGGAGAAGCAAAAGAAAAATTGGAGACAAGCTTTATGTAGGATGGGAGATATCCAGATTTGAATTCCTTCCAAGGCACTACCCCTCAAAGATACAGTCTGTTGCACCGGGACTTTCTGTCTTTGATTTTGAGACCCATATTTACTAGGCACGCATGCGACCGGGCTCATGATGTCCCACGGGGAACTGCACTGCCACTCTTGCCATGTCTTTGATTTCCAAAATTTTGCATTGGTTCTCATTTATTTATTTTTTGACAGCCCTTATTGGCTAGATTTTACATGAAAGCTCACTTTTGAGGGTCAAAACTACCCCTATTTGAGACCTCTCTAGTATTAGGGAGCACCTAGGTTGGTTATCTCATCCATCAATCTCTTGCCCCTGCACTTGGCCAAGCAAAGAAAAGAAAAGACCTTCGTGCATACCCAAAGTATGGCCAAAGCAGCAACGATGTGTCTCAGAAGTGGCTATGGCTTGCCGTAAAGTGTGTGAAAACCCATACAAAAAGGTCACCCTCAACGATCGGAGAAAGAAACTAAACTCCCAGCACGGAGCTATCACCATCCTAAGGATGCTGCAGAAGCGAACTCTTTTTGACTAATCTTAACCTTACTAAGCCACTCAAATGTGTGAAGGAACCGATATTATGACCATGCGCACGAATAATAAGAGTGATAATGATGATAACATATTCTTGCACAATATAAAGGATACCTTGTAAATATGGAGCGAAAATCAGTGTCCTGAAGCAATTTTGACCAGCGAACTTTACGTAACGTGAGCTTGATATTCCTTGCTTGATGGGACAAAAAATGGAGAGGATAGCAAGGACTTGAAGATTCTTCTACACGGAGGAGCGACAGACATCAAACTGGATGAACAGGAATAAAAGGAAGAGAGACGAGGGCTAGAACTCCCTTGTTAAGGTACAGAGACCCTAATGACAAGGAACCAAATATAGAATAAATAGAGATTAGCTGAGATCAAGGCGGGCTAAAGCTTCGAAAATAGCAAGAAAAAGGGTGAGAACCCCGAAAGGGTGAAGAGGAGGGAATAGACAAATCATGAGAAGATTGTGACAAAGATAAGGGGGAAGATGAGTGATCATCCGACATGGTCATAGAAAAGGAATTAGAATCACCCGACAAGGTCGGGGAAGGAGAAGCATAAACACCCGACAAGGTCGGGGAAAGAGAATGAGAAGTAGAACCCAGGGATACCGGAGGAGAAGGATCAGAAGAAGCCCCGAAAGTGGGATGAAAGGATGACATAGGCCGAGGCCTAGAATCATGAGAAAATGGAGAATCCGGAGGTTCCGGGTGAGGGGGGAAAGCAAAATGGGGGTTTGCGGACCCGAAAAGAGAGGAGAAAACAACAGAAACTGGATTAGGAGAAGGTAAATACACCACCCAAGGGTGGGAGCTGAGTAGAAGAAATGATGAATGGAAGAAAGGAGAAGAAGAAGTAGTGGCTCCTCGAGTGCACAACATGCGGCCTTTGTACTTACACCGTCGCCTCTTCTTAGTAGCAATCTCTTGAACACGGGCCTGCCTGGTGCGAACCCGGACCTTTGGCCTTCTTGATCTGCAATGTCTCCTCAAATAACGGGCCCATCTGGCAGACGACCTAGCCCGGTCATGAACATGCGTCCTCATTGGGGCAGTTGTCCCTAGACACCTGGTGCTAACATCATGTGGACATTCTTGAACAACTAACTCCTTAAATGAATAAATATCAGAAAACCTCGAAGTTTTGTCACTTGGCACTAGCAGTATGAGATTTGGCATCTTCACTCGGCAACCAGCCTTGAAGCATAACTCCCCTGCCAGATGAGCAGGACGAAGCTGAGGGAGATCAATGCGCAGCGTTGACGTGGCCGACTCACCAATAAATCGAGGGAGATTACATAGAATGTGCAGAATGTCCTTAGAGAATATAGAAGATACGGCCAATTGCCCCTTGAACATAGAGTGCATAATCTGCTTGGCGGCCGTATGAGTTAGCACAATACGAGTAGATAACCCTTCTTGGCATGTCATCTGAACAGCAACGGAGCGAGAAGTAACAACAGCATCAATAATCGAACCTCCAGCAAGCAATGAGATTGCCACCGGCCTCACTTGGGAAGAAACTGGCATCAACTCATGGGAACTCTTCTTGGCAACTGTCATCTTTGAAAGTGGAGGTGCATTATCCCCAAAATAGCTAGGGACCAGGATGTGGATCGACATCTGACAAATAAACTCTTGAACTTTGAAATGCACAACTTGCAAGTAATCGTCCTGACTCAGCCCATCGTCTCCCTGGGGACCAGACTAGAGGGCCACCGGAGGTAGCGCACACCCGCTCCGTGGGGGGTAAGTGGATGGAGAAGTGGAGGTGGTAGAAATAAGTTCAAATGGCGTGGAGGCTTCAATGGGAGTGGTGTGTTTAGGTTGAGGCAAAGGGGTTGAGATGATGGCAAGCTCGAGTGCGGGCAAAGGTGAAGCCAGAGGTGAGGGTGGGGGTATAACTTGCTCAAGCTCGAGCCACAATGGTGATAGAGATGGCAAAGGTGGTGGAGATGGTGGAGGTGATGGAGGCACTGGTGGTGGAGATGGAGATAATGGTGATGGCAATGGCAATGGAGATGGTAAGGATGGTGATGAAGGCGATGAGGGTAGAGGACATGGAGGTGGAGATGGTGAAGAGGGAGGTCGTGGTGCCCACCGTCGACGTGTCGACACAACGCATCGAGCGGCGTCAGGGATAGAAGTAGTGGAAGTGACGGCGGGAGAAGAAGGGGAGGCATTGGCCTGAGCAGAGGCTTGAGTTTGTGGAGGTTGCGGAGATTGGATAGGAGATGGAGAAGGTAACGGGCCAGATCTACCATAGAATACTTGGGCCCAACCTGGTCCTGATACTGATGAATGAACTTGACTTACACGTTGAAAATTCACAACCTGGTCCTACAGAAGAGAGAAGAACCAATCCCGAGCCTGGCCTTCCAATGATAGACCAAATAGATAAGCCATCAAGCATTGGTCGTGTCGAAATTGGGCCGACTCATAAAGAAACTCCTTCAAGTGCATGTAGGGATCACCTGTTATGCCCCTTAGGCACAAGCATATGCTATTTTGTTTTGATGATAGCAACACAATGAGAGTATCACAGTGAGCCAGTCTTTGTGTTTGGCATACATTGCATTTGTTCACTGTATAGGTGCATTCATCAGTTGCACGCGTGCACATCACATAAGTCTATACAATGCATGCTTAGCAAGGCTGTACAACGTTTGCACATCATGCACTAGCAAGTCTGCACATTGTCACAAGTCTACACATTGCAGTCTGTTCGTGTGCATCGTCTCATGTTACGTCTCAGCAAGTCTATACATTCATCGAAGTCAGTCTGCACAAAGTCTATACATCCATATCAAGTCTGCACATTCCTTTTTAGCAAATCTGTACACTGCATTGGTTGCATAGACTGACATTCAAAGTTTGTACACTGCATTGCATGAGCTGAAGTCTGCACATTGTCTTGTTGCACGCACTTGAAGTCTGTACATTGTCCACTTGCAGCATTTGCACAAGTCTGTATAGCTTGTGTGCTCCATAACGCCAAGTCTATACAACGGCTAGCTGTACAAGTCTGTACATCGGCAAGTCTGTACATCGGACCAAGCCTTTGTGCATTAGCGTACATCGGCAAGTCTGTACATCGGCAAGTCCATACATTGCCTTGCTTCATGCAGCTGAACTGAGCAAGTCTATAAGAACACCAAGTCTGTACATTGGGCTATCACATAAAGTCTATACATCCCTTAGCTAGAACTGTGCAAGTCTATACATCGCTGCACAAACTCTAAGTCTATACATTGCTTCATGCATTGCACGAAGTCTGCACATGCATCTCTTCTTTAACAAGTCTATACATCGTGTGCTGGCAAGTCTGTACATTGCATCATGTGCTTCATGCAATCAAGTCTGCACATCGTCAGTATAGTCTATACACTTAGCATCTCATGCATATGCAAAGTCTATACATTCATCTGTTGATGCCGTAGCAAGTCTATACACTAATGAGCGCTTGTTTGTTTTGATGACTGAGCTAGTCTATACATCCTCCTGTTTGTGCATGCTTCTGGTTGTGCTGCTAGCATATATAGTCTGTACATCGGCTTGTTCATGCATTCATACCAAGTCTGCACATCCCGTTTGAACAGTGCATCAAGTCTATACATTGTCTTGCACACACACCATCAAGTCTGTACATCGCCCTATGTTATGAACTCAAAGTCCACACATGCTCACACTTAGGTTGTGCATTTTGCTCTCATGTTTCAACACTAGGCATTGCAAAGTCTATACATTGCTGTCGCATTGCAAAGTCTATACATCACAAAGTCTACACACTGCATCACACACTACAAAGTCTGTACAAGGTTCTATAGTCTTAAACTGATAATTCTCTCTGTCTGACAGGTACTTTTCATGAAGTTTAAGAACAGCACGTGATCCGAGGCAGGAAGGGCTGATAGGATGATGACACGTGGCCAAAACATGTGGGCGGGAACTGTGGAAGACACGCGCCCAATGCTGCTCCTGCTGGAACTGCTATATAAAGGAAGACTTCTTCATCTGAAGAAGACTGATCGAACATACAAAAGACTTGAATGAAAAGCAGAAGAGCAGAGAGCCCGTTCGATCCAGAAGAAGAGAAAAGAGAGAGAGTTGAGAGAGAGAAGAGTTGAGAGAGATTTGTTCCTCAGATCTTTGGATCAAAACCAGATCTGAGTTTGCTCAACTATTTTGATGCGGGACGAGACAACGAACACGACAAGCTCGCGATCGTCCCTTAACGAGGGAAGTGTCGGATGTGCGCGGTTGAGAAACCGGCAATGAGCTAGGGTGATCGGCTCTCTTTTGTGCCCGGATCGGGTCTCGGGACGGTCACGTACTCTCTCGCAGCAGCGGTAATGAACATATAAAGTGAGCTAGATATCCCTACACATGCTCTCTAGCATCGGCATAAACAAATATATATGAAGTAAGTAAAATGCCAAGTAAGGGAGCGAATGCGATACCTCCACGCGCTCGGCGTGGAGAAGACGGACCCGGCCGAAGTCGTACTCCCGGGACAGTTAATACATAAAGATTATAGCAATGAGTTACAGCCCACTCCACGCAGGGAGGTAAAGGGTGACACAGTGGGGTCCGGGAGGACCGAATTCGGGTTGACGGGCGGCTTCTCGTGTTGATTCGGCAGCACGCGAACACGTGACGGTGGGGCCCACGTGCTGTCCGGAGGGACCGTGCGGGACCCGGTGTCCCCCCTGTGGTGGGGACACTTGTGGAAGTGTTCCCTGGGCTGGCGGCATGCTGGTTCGCCACCGGTCGGAATAACCGGCCACGGATCTGTCGGTTCTATTTTCTGGCGCGCGCTCCGGCGAGAACGGACGCTGCGATCAGCCCCGACGTCGGAATGCGATGAAACTGGCCCCATTGGAAAGATGCTTCAAAGGGCTTCAACCCAAGGGGATTACAGAAAAATAATCAAGCATGTACTTTTGATTGGCGAATTTTGAAGGTTACTGTTGTACAGTGACTGGGCTCTCAAATCTGCAGAGAACTTTTCTGAGAAGTGCCTTTGACCGATATGTGAAGGTCCGAATATGAGGTTATGGTCTTCAGTAAAGTTGTTGGAAATCAAGCTAGAAAATCAAGAATATTTTTGGATCTGGATTTGAGAAAGGCAACGAATTTTTATGGGTTTTTCACTAGTAGTGGGTCGGATCTGGAATCTGGCTGATAACACTGTAGCTGAGGAAGAACACGAATTGTTAAAAATAGATAGAAGGCAGATCAAATATTAAGAAAATTCTTGGATGTAGGGCATTATGGACAGAACTCCTAGTGAAATTGAGAGGGTTTGGAAAAATCAAAAAGGTGGTAGGAGATGGGAAACTCAGAGTTGTTGTCACTGTAGACAGAGATAAAATAGATCTGGGAATGACAAATGAACGAAAATGGAAAATTACTAAATGGAGGATTTTTGGTGTGAAAATTTAAGTGGAGGTGGGGATCCAAGGTAAGAACACACCCTCAAAATTTCAAATCGATCTGAGCTCGTGGCTGATAGCTATAATTTGTGGAAGAGGCTGCTGTTGGCTGAAGATAGAATTCCGACGGTGGCTCGATGGCGGCTTGATGGCGGCACGAACGGCGGCGGCGGCGGCACCGATGAAGATCAGAGGTTGAGAGGGGGGAGATAGAAGGTAGATGCACTCTAGAATTGCAGAGGGGCTGAGGGGAGAACTCAAGGAGAGAGGAATGGGGCGCAAGCTTCAAGAATTTCACCAAATTTTTCTAACATTTCATTAATTTTCACATGAAAATACACATTATATATGCTTCCAACCAAATCCAACCTCCACCCTTAGATCAAGGGATGTGAGATGGATGGTCTGGATTGCATGCCACCAATCACACAAAAAAAATAATTAATATATAAGGGGGGGGCCTATTGACCAAGGGGAGGCAAGGGGGACATTTTGACTTGGTAGGTAGCCTACCATGGAAATTCTTACCCCCTTGTCTACCCATGTGGCATATGACTAGTCCAACATTCTAGATGTCCACCTAGGATGGTTGACCAGCCCCACAAGGTGACATGGACGAATGAGAGAGGGCTGAGGGCCCCCTTGCTGGTCCTACTGACAAATTACATAGAAATCCACACAATCCGTGGGAATGACGCATTGGCTTATAAAGCCGTACAATTGCTCATATACTTTCCCATGGATATACAAATAAGCTAAAGGACATAAATGCAAAAGTAAATGTACATGCTCGGCATCGATTCGCATCAACTCTCCCCGGGTGGGAGGAACTCGACCCCGTCGAGTAGGGGTATGGATGCTCGAGTACTCCGGCGGATCCGTCACCGTGCCAAGTAACGCGGGTACGCTCCACTCCAAGTGATCGTCACCTGATCATTCCATATATACTCGATATGCATGAACTACTATGGGCTAGAGGTGGACACTCCGGGTGGGGCACTCTCAAAAGGAAAGGGAGCAGCTCGAAGACTCACTAGGAATCACCGCTGAGTCCCTATAGGTGACTGATCCGGGTATAGATGTGGAACCGGTCCCATACTCATAAAGTGAGTCCACTCGCCTCTTACTTATACGAGAACGACAACGAGCTTGCACAAGACACATGCAGATAAACGACACACAAACCATGCAAACAAACCACACAAGGAAAATACACTGACTCATGCACGACTCTAGACTAAGGTGGTAACATCAATTCCACTAGGTGGCCGCATCCTGCATTGCGGGAGAGTCCCCTAGTTCTCCCCCCAAAGCATAGTACTCCTCGGCTAGTGTCTCATCGGCCACGTAATCGACACACTCAAGCTCGGGAGGTACGGATTCCCCAACACCTAGGGCTAGGGTGGTGCGAGCGGGACACTCGTTGGCAATGTGGCCAAACCCGTGACAGTGGAAACACTGCACTCTCGACTGACTACTCTCTCCTATAAAAGGGGCCTTACTCTTATCATCCAGTCGGGTAGGGGGTGTAGGCAGCAATGGGGGAGGTGTAGGCACCTTGGACAATAGTGGAGGAGGTGCCTGTGCCAGAGGACGGGCTATAGGAGCCGGGGGACGGGCAACGGGTGCCGGTGGTTGGGGTGGAAATAGATCCCGGGGTGGAGGAGGGCGAGGTCAAGGAGCAAAGTGCTCCTGACGGGCGGGCTCCTGAGGACGAGCCATGGGTCCCCTCGGGTATGAACCTAAGGAGCCACGGGAATCACTACGGTGAGGAGCGGGACTCCACCGGGGAATAGACTCGAACTCTCCCTCGAATTGCTCCATCTCGAGAGCAACTTGATATGCATCCTCCAACTTGTCCACCTTGCGGCGGAGAAGCTCATACCGTAGGTGCGGGCGTAGACCACGCCGAAATCGAGAGACGGTAAGGGAATCCTCCTCCGTGGCATCACATCGCAAGTAGTATTCATCAAATTCGGCGATGTAATCAGAGACGGACCGGTCTCCTTGGGTGAGACTTTGCCACCTCTCTATAAGATGCTGGCGGTAGGAGGTAGGGAGGTACTTCTTCCTAAGTTTCTCCCTCATATCGGTCCATGTATCGATCGGGGGTTCTTGACGATGAAACAATAGGTTCTCCATGTTTCTCCAATAGGTTTGGGCTTGGCCTAAAAGTTTCATCCTGGCGTACTTGACTTTTTGTTGGTCCGACATCTCGAACCACTCAAAATATCGATCCATACCAGCCTCCCAATCAAGATAGACCTTTGGGTCTAAGGACCCGTCAAAGGTGGGAGGGTCGGCCCGAACGGTCCGAATGGCCCGTTCATCCATATCTTGGTCGTGGGTACGCTGCGTAGGGCGGTGGTCACGACCATGTCCCTGTTGCTCATTATCGGACTCATAGTCATACACATCGGGGACTTCGTGCCTCCTAATAGCTACCCCTTGAACCCTTGGAGTCGCGGGTTGGTGATCCGGCTCCGGTTGACCTTGGGTAGGTGGGATGGGTGCATGGGTTGGTCCTTTCTCTAGTGCAGCAACTCTCCCGACCAATCCCTGAACAGACTGGTTCGACCCGGCGGCCCTATCCTCTACGGCCTTCATCCTCTCTTCTAGGCGGGTGCCTAGGCCATTCACCTGAGTACTCAACCCTTCCATCCTATCTACTCGAGTACTTAACCCATCCATGCGCTCAATCAACCCATCCATGCGCTCACTCAACCCATCCATTTTCCCCATAAGAGTTCGGAACAATGTGGCCACTTCATCGGAACTATAGACTCGGGATTCCGCCATAGGTGGTGGTGGGGGTGAGTATTGAGTACCTCGACGAGTGGGCATGCAAGACACGGAGTAGGAGACACCGACTAAGGCAAATGCACACTACAAGATGATGCACCTAGACGTAACCAAAACTCGGCACGTGGCGGAGTTAATCGATCCGAAGATCACTCGCGCAAGTGTGCGGCCTTCCCGATAGGCGTAGCCTAACGTTCGGACAACACCTTTTGATATACCGGGTTATTGGGATGCAATGCAAAAGACACTTTTTTTTGTTTTAAAACAATGATGACCCTAAACACGACTTAGACGTAAATGACTAATGAATGACACTTTTTTTTGACACCCTAGACTCAACTTGCTCTGATATCAAATTGATGCGGGACGAGACAACGGACACGACAAGCTCGCGATCGTCCCTTAACGAGGGAAGCGTCGGATGTGCGCGGTTGAGAAACCGGCAATGAGCTAGGGTGATCGGCTCTCTTTTGTGCCCGGATCGGGTCACGGGACGGTCACGTACTCTCTCGTAGCAGCGGTAATGAACATATAAAGCGAGCTAGATATCCCTACACATGCTCTCTAGCAGCGGCATAAACAAATATATATGAAGTAAGCAAAATGCCAAGTAAGGGAGCGAATGCGATACCTCCACGCGCTCGGCGTGGGGAAGACGGACCCGGCCGAAGTCGTACTCCCGGGACAGTTAATACATAAAGATTACAGCAATGAGTTACAGCCCACTCCACGCAGGGAGGTAAAGGGCGACACAGTGGGGTCCGGGAGGACCGAATTCGGGTTGACGGGCGGCTTCTCGCGTTGATTCGGCAGCACCCGAACACGTGACGGTGGGGCCCACGTGCTGTCCGGAGGGACCGTGCGGGACCCGGTGTCACCCCTGTAGTGGGGACACTTGTGGAAGTGTTCCCTGGGCTGGCGGCACGCTGGTTCGCCGGCCGGATGCCGGGCGGCTCCGATCGGCACCGGTAGGAATAACCGGCCACGGATCTGCCGGTTCTATTTTCTGGCGCGCGCTCCGGCGAGAATGGACGCTGCGATCAGCCCCGACGTCGGAATGCGACGAAACTGGTGCCATTGGAAAGATGCTTCGAAGGGCTTCAACCCAAGGGGATTATAGAAAAATAATCAAGCACGTACTTCTGAATGGCGAATTTTGAAGGTTGCTGTTGTACAGTGACTGGGCTCTCAGATCTGTAGAGAACTTGTCTGAGAAATACCTTTGACTGATATGTGAACGTCCGAATATGAGGTTATGGTCTTCAGAAAAGTTGTTGGAAATCAAGCTAGAAAATCAGGACTATTTTTGGATCTGGATTTGAGAAAGGCTACGAATTTCTATGAGTTTTTCACTAGCAGTGGGTCGGATCTGGAATCTGGCTGACAATACTGTAGCTGAGGAAGAACACGAATTGTTAAAAATAGATAGAAGGCTGATCAAATATTAAGAAAATTCTTGGATGTAGGGCATTATGGACAGAACTCGCAGTGAAATTGAGAGGATTTGTAAAAATCAAAAAGGTGGTAGGAGATGGGAAGCTCAGAGCTATTGTCACTGTAGACAGAGACAAAACAGATCTGGGAATGACAAATGAATGAAAATGGACAATTACTAAATGGAGGAGTTTTGGCGTGAACATTTAGGTGGAGTTGGGGATCCAAGGTAAGAACACACCCTCAAAATTTTAAATCGATCTGAGCTCATGGATGATATATATAATTCATGGAAGAGGCTGCTATTGGCTGAAGATAGAATTCCGACGGTGGCTCGATGGCGGCTCGATGGCGGCAGGAACGACGGCGGCGGCGGCACCGATGAAGATCAGAGGTTGAGAGGGGGGAGATAGAAGGTAGATGCACTCTAGAATTGCAGAGGGGCTGAGGGGAGAACTCAAGGAGAGAGGAATGGGGCGCAAGCTTCAAGAATTTCACCAAATTTTTCTAACATTTCATTAATTTTCACATGAAAATACACCTTATATATGCTTCCAACCAAATCCAACCTCCACCCTTAGATCAAGGGATGTGAGATGGATGGTCTGGATTGCATGCCACCAATCACACAAAAAAATAATTAATATATAAGGGGGGGGCTATTGACCAAGGGGAGGCAAGGGGGACATTTTGACTTGGTAGGTAGTCTACCATGGAAATTCTTACCCCCTTGTCTACCCATGTGGCATATGACTAGTCCAACCTTCTAGATGTCCACCTAGGATGGTTGACCAGCCCCACAAGGTGACATGGACCAATGGGAGAGGGCTGAGGGCCCCCTTGCTGGTCCTACTGACAAATTACATAGAAACCCACACAATCTGTGGGAATGACGCATTGACTTGTAAAGCCGTACAATTACGCATATACTTTCCCATGGATATACAAATAAGCTAAAGGACATAAATACAAAAGTAAATGTACATGCTCGGCGTCGATTCCCATCATGTTTGAGCTTTATTCCCTGCAGGGATACATTTTGCTTTTCGTTTGTTTCTGTTTTGTTTTTCGAACTCATGTCTTCAAGCTGTGTGTCAGTTGTTTACAGTGGAGGATTCCACTGGACGGGTAAGCTGTAATCCCCAGCGGTTACAGTGGAGGATTCCACTGGACATGTTAAGCTGTAATTCCTCAGCGGGCGAGACTTGGTCTCGGACAGCAAGCTGTGTTGCTCAGCGGACAGAGGAGGATTCCTCTGGACGGGTTAAGTTGTAGTCCCCATCGGTTGTAGGCTAAGCTGTATTGCCCAGCGGACGCAAGCTGTGTTGCGCAGCAGTAAGCCACACTCGGGTTTGAGTGTGGGGTGGACGTAGGTCTGGAGGACCGAACCACCTAAAAACTCATGTCTACTGTGTGATTGCTTTATGGTTTGCATTGCCTCTTTATCTTGTTCTTTGCGCGGTAGATGATTGTTTAGAATGGATCTTCATCTATTCTTGTTGGCCTTTGCTTTCTGCGCTCTATCTGTTTAGCAGAAGGTCTCATTCCGCACCTGAATCTGTTGTAGTTGTTTTATCGGGTGACTGATCTATTCACCCGCCCTCTAGATCACCTTAAGCGTCCCAACAATTGGTATCAAAGCCTAACTCTTTGTGCAGTACTAACATCCTAAAGAGGAACGGCCATGGATGCTAGAGGGTTAATAGCAGAGGGACAGTCCACTACAAAGCCACCATTCTTCGACGGATCCAACTACCCATATTGGAAGAACCAAATGCAGGCCTTCCTCCGAGCCAAAGATTACGAGATCTGGAATATTATAAGCAAAGGTACCTATGAGCTACATGAGAATGAGGAAGTGTGGACTAAAGAAGAAATTCAAAAATCTACTCTGAATTGGAGCGCCATCAACGCCATTCAGTGTGCACTCCATCCCACTGAATTTGATAGAGTGTCATCCTGCAAGACGGCAAAGGAGATGTGGGATAACATTGAAGTCATTTATGAGCGAACGTCTCAAGTGAGAGAGACGCGGGCAAATATGCTAGTGTCAAAGTATGAAGCATTTCGGATGAAGCCCGGTGAGACAGTGACCAAAATGTATGCTCGTCTGACCATTATAACAAATGGTCTAAGAAATCTGGGAAAAAGTTATACCAATCATGAAGTTGTGAGGAAGATCCTTTGATCGCTGACTCCGATGTGGCATACCAAAGCGATTGTGATTGAGGAGTTAAGAGATTTACAAAAGATGAAACCTAATGAGCTGATAGGCTCTTTGATGGCGTACGAGATGAATCTTTTACAAGCTGAAGAGCTCGAATACAAGAAGCCTATTGCTCTGAAGGCCAAGTATAGGTTCTCAAAACAGTCCAGCAGCACTGGATCATCCAGTGATCGGAGTCCATCTGGATCGGACCTTGAAAAGGATGAAATAGCTATGATCACAAAAGAGTTTAGAAGATTTCTTAGAAGAGAATGGAAGAATGTCTACAGAAGACACCACAGCAGGAAGCAAAACAGGTATAAATTTAACCCTGCTGAAAAATCTGATGCTAATGCTTGTTATCATTGCAGGAAGACTGGCCATATGAAGGCTGATTGTCCAGAGTTATAGAAAATGAAAGGAAGACCATGGAAGAAAGTGCCAAAGGGAAAGGCCATGGTCAGTACATGGAGTGATGAGGAAGAAGGCACGCTGAGCACTTCCTCAGATAGTGAGAAAGAAGAAAAGTCAATCTGCTTGATGGCAAGGAATGGAGAAGAAGAAAATGAGTCTGATCAGGTATCATCCCCTTTCGAACATTATACTATTTCTGGTTGAGAAGATGCTTATGGAGAACTGTTAGATAAAGTGAATGATATTAGGAAGGAAAACAGACACTTGAAGAAGAAAATAAATTCTCTGGCTAATGATAAAACACTTTCTGATAAAGTTGCATGTTTACAATCAGAGAATGACAGATTGAAAAGTGCATGTTCTGATTTTGATGAATTAAATCATGTTTTGATTGATTGTAAGAAAGAAAATGAATTGCTGAAAAATGTTATTGATGAGTTGAAATTGTCAATTCAAAATTTGAAAATGAAATACAGATTTCAACTGAAAAATATGAAGCCATCTTGTCAGTGAATGCTGAATTGAAGAAAACTATTGAAAATCTAGAAAATGAAAATTCTGACAAAAAGAAAATCATTGAAAGCATGACCCAAGGAACAAAAAATCTTAATGCCTTCCTAGGGTCAAAAGTCAACTTTAGAAAGGAGGGTCTCGGTTTTAATCCCTCAGCTAAAAAGAGTTTTGAACTGAAAACCATTTCATTCGTGGGAGAAAAGAATAAAGGACCACTCATAAAAATGGTCAGGAAAAAATCTGCTTCCAAAAATGTAAGATCAAAAGTGTCCAGTGCTAAGGACAAGAGAAAGTAGAAAGTTGTAGAGCCTAGAGCTGCATGCTCTTCTCCCAAGGGTAAGTCCAAGGTTAGGGGTCAGCCAGCTAGCACATCAAAACCCTAGTCCAAGGCTACTAAGTCTCCACCACCATCAACTGCTCAGAAAAAGACCCAATATAAGTCAGTGCAGAAACCTAGAGGGTCAAAGGTGACAGAGAGACCAAGTGTAGCTAGGAACCAGTTTGCACATCCCTATTTCCCTCGAGCCCAAGTCTATCATCACATTCACTCACAACCACTTAATAGGTTTGGGTGGAATCTTGTGTACATGAGGTCTAGGTATTAGAATTTCCCCACTCAGCCCTATAGATCTCAGTCAGCTAGGAGATGGGATAGTCACTTTAGGACATGGAGTCCTAGTCAATAGGTGTTCTATGGTCAGCCTAGGACCAATTTGGGTCACAACTTCCAGTACACTCATTGGCCAAGGCACTGGCAGAAAAACAACAATGTGTTTAATAAAATGAATGCCAGGACTACACAAAAACCATCACAGCACCAGAAAAAGAAAGCAAAACATGTTGGTGCTGAGAAAAAGAAAAATAACAAAAAGAATTCTCAAGCTGTAGAATCCACCAAACCATCCACTTTCACACAAATGTGGATCCCTAAATAGCTTTTGTCATGTTTTCACTCTCACATGTCTGTTTCTGTCTTGGGGCCCAAACTATCTTGGGTTCCAAAATCTGCTCCCTAAGTGTGTTTGCAGGTATGCCTGGTAGCCGGGAACAAAATGATGAAACAGGAATAGCTACTCCAGGCATATGACAAGAGGCACAGCCAAAAATTCTAAAAGCTGAAAGAGATTGGAGGCCTTGTCAACATTCTGATGCAACACCAAGGGTAAAAATAAATCAGTCAGGTAAAGCAGGTAAGTGATTTACCTTCATGAAATAAATTCTCTGAAAAAGGATAAAATGCTCATGACTTGGGTGCATAAACTTGAATTGATTGCATACTTGATGTATGTATCATTGTTGCATAGTCTGCACAAATTTGATGCTCTTCTCTTGTCATTTATTGTACTGAGTTTGAATGGTTCATTTAGTGCATATAGTCAATGCATGTGTCTAATGTCTGCATATATCATTTGCATGACTATTAAGGAAGTTGTTCAATGCATATAGGACTGTTGTGCACTGCATTTCTTTGCATAACCCTGGTATATTAAATGGTAAGCTACTAAAAGGCAGGGAAATCTGCCTGGAGGTTCTTATTATATGTGAGATGGTCCTTGAGACCAGGTTCTCCACCAAGTACCAAGGGTCAAGTCTTCATATAGAGCAGTGTACTACATATCATCAAAATTGAAAAACTTAAAAAGAAATGACTCATTGCATAGCATATTATTGCATCTTGGTGTCAGGGGGAGCTGAGAGTTCTGTTCAATACATTGAATCCTTTTCACTTCTCATTATCCCCACTCAATTCATTTATATTCTTTGACATCAGATGCTCTTGGACCATAATCCCAAATGCTATCACTGAACAACAGTATTGCTTCTGGTTTAGTACATTGAGCTGTGGTTATTGCAATTGTTCATTTATAAGAATCACACTTGCAAATTGAAAGGAACTAAAGGTTTAACTTTTATAAATTGAAGAGTTAAGTGTCTGCACTTCAGAACTTGAGATAAAAGAAAACCTTTATAGCTCTTAATCTCTGTCTCATGATTAGAATAGAAAATGTTTTTTTTTAATACCTGAACGTGTTAAACTGGTAATGTCTAGGAAAGGTGAATAAGAGTGTGTACTGTTTTAAACAATCACTCTAAAAGAAATTAGGGCAGCAGTAAATAAGATCATCCATGTAAAGAGCTGAACACAGTGACAGAGCAATGGCTGAATTGCACTGAGAAACTGTGATCTCCTCCAAAGAAGCAGGAGAATTCATATGTCATGAAGTGCTTCAGGCTACCTTTGTTCATAGGGTCAAATCTATAGGGGGAGTCTTCACCAAGTAACTGGGGGTACTGGCCTCTCATCAAGGTGTATCCTCAATGTCAAAGGTGAAAATTGTTCCTAGTAGGTCTTGATCTGAAGTAGATCTAGTAGTTTATGCCTAGTAACTGGGGGTACCTGCCTCTGATCAAGGTGTACACCTAATGTCAACAGCATAAATGCCACTGGTCTATTCACTTAGCTCAGTTTCTGAAAAATTAAAAAGTGAAAAACAAACTGATGTAACCCTTTGAAATCAAAAGTCATTGAGTGAAAATTATTTTTTCTCAATACATATTCAAGTTGCCTTTCTTTAACTTCCATGTTTAATCACAAAGGGTATTGTTTCTGACTTATCTATTAAAACCATGTGCCCTAGATTCATTGCTATAAATGGAGTCTATAACTCTTTTTCAATGGTCAGCTGCTTTACTCTATCCTTATCACTGTTAAACCTGAATTTTTTCAAGACTGTATATTGCTGATTCCTATGCTTTAACAGTTGTTTATAATCATGCTCACCTTCTGAACCAATGCTTCAGCTGTTGTGTAGTGACCCCTTCCTTATTCATGTTCCTTCCCTCCTAACTTTTGATTATCTGTTTCATCCATCCATATTCCTTCTCAAAGGGGGAGAAATAATTCAGGGGGAGTTATTCATTCAGGGGGAGTTTGAGCTGTTCTAAGGGAAATCTACAATGTATTCTGCATGTTGCACTCATGTGTTTCTTTCTTTTTGATTATGTCAAAGGGGGAGAAAAATTTGGTTGGTGACTCACTGTCACTTTGTTGCCATCATCAAAAAGGGGGAGAATGTTGTGCCCCTTAGGCACAAGCATATGCAATTTTGTTTTGATGATAGCAACACAGTGAGAGTATCACAGTCAGCCAGTCTTTGTGTTTGGCATACATTGCATTTGTTCATTGTATAGGTGCATTCATCAGTTGCACGCGTGCACATCACATAAGTCTATACAATGCATGCTTAGCAAGTCTGTACAACGTTTGCACATCATGCACTAGCAAGTCTGTACATTGTCACAAGTCTACACATTGCAGTCTGTTCGTGTGCATCGTCTCATGTTGCGTCTCAGCAAGTCTATACATTCATCGAAGTCAGTCTGCACAAAGTCTATACATCCATAGCAAGTCTGCACATTCCTTTTTAGCAAGTCTGTACACTGCATTGGTTGCATAGACTGCCATTCAAAGTCTATACACTGCATTGCACGAGCTGAAGTCTGCACATTGTCTTGTTGCACACACTTGAAGTCTGTACATTGTCCACTTGCAGCATTTGCACAAATCTGTACAGCCTGTGTGCTTCATAACGCCAAGTCTATACAACGGCTAGCTGCACAAGTCTGTACATCGGCAAGTCTGTACATCGGACCAAGCCTTTGTGCATTAGCGTACATCGGCAAGTCTGTACATCGGCAAGTGCATACATTGCCTTGCTTCATGCAGCTGAACTGAGCAAGTCTATACATTCCTTATCGTTACCTACGCTCAGAACACCAAGTCTGTACATTGGGCTATCACATAAAGTCTATACATCCCTTAGCTAGAACTGTGCAAGTCTATACATCGCTGCACAAACTCTAAGTCTATACATTGCTTCATGCATTGCACGAAGTCTGCACATGCATCTCTTCTTTAACAAGTCTATACATTGTGTGCTGGAAAGTCTGTACATTGCATCATGTGCTTCATGCAATCAAGTCTGCACATCGTCAGTATAGTCTATACACTTAGCGTCTCATGCATATGCAAAGTCTATACATTCATTTGTTGATGCCGTAGCAAGTCTATACACTAATGAGCGCTTGTTTGTTTTGATGATTGAGCTAGTCTATACATCGTCCTGTCTGTGCATGCTTCGGGTTGTGTTGCTAGCATATATAGTCTGTACATCGGCTTGTTCATGCATTCATACCAAGTCTGCACATCCCGTTTGAACAGTGCATCAAGTCTATACATTGTCTCGCACACACACCATCAAGTCTATACATCGCCCTATGTTATGCACTCAAAGTCCACACATGCTCACACTTAGGTTGTGCATTGTGCTCTCATGTTTCAACACTAGGCATTACAAAGTCTATACATTGTTGTCGCATTGCAAAGTATATACATTGCAAAGTCTACACACTGCATCACACACTACAAAGTATGTACAAGGTTCTATAGTCTTAAACTGATAATTCTCTCTGTCTGACAGGTACTTTTCGTGAAGTTTAAGAACAGCACGTGATCCGAGGCTGGAAGGGCTGACAGGATGATGACATGTAGCTAAAACATTTGGGCGGGAACTGTGGAAGACACGTTCCCAGTGCTGCTCCTGCTGGAACTGCTATATAAAGGAAGACTTCTTCATCTGAAGAAGACTGATCGAACATACAGAAGACTTGAAGGAAAAGTAGAAGAGCAGAGAGCCCGTTCGATCCAGAAGAAGAGAAAAGAGAGAGAGTTGAGAGAGAGAAGAGTTGAGAGAGATTTGTTCCTCATATCTTTGGATCAAAACCAGATCTGAGTTTGCTCAACTGTTTGAGCTTTATTCCCTGCAGGGATACATTTTACTTTTCGTTTGTTTCTGTTTTGTTTTTCGAACTCATGTCTTCAAGCTGTGTGTCAGCTGTTTGCAGTGGAGGATTCCACTGGACTGGTAAGTTGTAATCCCCAGCGGTTGCAGTGGAGGATTCTACTGGACAGGTTAAGCTGTAATTCCTCAGCGGGCGAGACTTGGTCTCGGACAGCAAGCTGTGTTGCTCAGCGGGCAGAGGAGGATTCCTCTGGACGGGTTAAGCTGTAGTCCCCAGCGGTTGTAGGCTAAGCTGTATTGCCCAGCGGACGCAAGCTGTATTGCGCAGCAGTAAGCCACACTCAGGTTTGAGTGTGGGGTGGACGTAGGTCTGGAGGACCGAACCACCTAAAAACTCATGTCTATTGTGTGATTACTTTATGGTTTGCATTGCCGCTTTATCTTGTTCTTTGCGTGGTAGATAATTGTTTAGAACGGCTCTTCATCTATTCTGGTTGGTCTTTGCTTTCTGCGCTCTATCTGTTTAGCAGAATGTCTCATTATGCACCTGAATTTGCTGTAGTTGTTTTATCGGGTGACTGATCTATTCACCCCCCCTCTAGATCACCTTAAGCATCCCAACATCACCAACTCCACCATAACGGCGATATGCAGGAATTTATGAAGATGGCGGAAGCTGAAGACCTTGAAATGCAAATGGAATACTTAAGGAGGACTTAGGATCGATCCGACATTGAAGTTCATCAAGCTGGTGTTGGGCTTGAGCAATCATATCCTGGGTAGGGAGAGATCGAGAAGAAAATGGGCCAGCCTGAGCAAGAGGTTGTGAATTCGGACCAGGATGATGGTAATGGGCCGGATAAGAGGATACGGACTGAGAAGAGGAAGGGCCCATTTCAGGAATGGAAGGATATGCGGGCCTGGAAGAGATGTTGGAATATGGGTTGAATGGGCCAGCAGCAACATGGGCAGAAGAATGTGGCCCATTAAGAGAATAAGGCCCATTAGAAATTGGGCCAGCAGCATATGAAGGAGAAGAAAGAGGCCCATGAAGGGAAGAGGGCCCACTATGAGAAGAAGGCCCATTAAGATGAGATGCAATGAGACATTGGGCCTGGGCCGGGTCCAATTGGCGAACAAGGCTTGAAAGATGGGCCATGAGATTAGCCTGTTCCTCGGATGGTTCGGAGGGACCACGGGAAGATGGGCCCGCGTGTGAAGAGGATTCCACGCGAGAATAGGAAGAAGATTGGGAAGAAGAGTGATACAAGGGGTTAGAATGATGCTCCATGAGGGCAAATGGAGACTTAATACAAGGATATCAAGGAGAATACAGGTGGGAAAGTAATGGCTTAATGGGCTTGAGGACAAGAGGGGACTGACCAACTAATGCAAAGACCAAGGGAGAATGGGACTGGACAATGGACACACAAAATGGGCTAAGCTAAATAGGCTAACAACAACAAACATGTGAATGCAACACAAAACACCACTAATGGACTTGGACAAGCCTAAACAACACAAATAATGTGAGAGTTTTCACCCAAGTCACACAAGTTGATATGATGGGAAATATTTTAAAAGTTTTAATAGACCTTTTAATGATTTTAAATTAAGCATAATTCCCTCAAGATAGGAATCCTATGGGAATAAGGTTAACTCCCTCACACGTATGCAAATGCAAGCCTAAGGGGTGGAAAAGGTACAACCAGCCCGGCGTCCGTGTAGGAATCCACAGCTCACGAGGACTTATGGAGGTCCCGGATAAGATCACATAGTCGACTCCAAGGAATATGGAGGCGAGAGGATCAGTTACCAAGGGGAAATGCAACTATGATATGAAGAATGAATGGTCCTATGTGCACCGGAGTGCATGCAATTTCTAGCCTAAAACTAGAAAATCAAAACAAGATTAAACCATGCAAACATGATCAAATGCATGCAAATCATATATGAAAATGAAGCTAATACAAAGGACAGTAATGTAGGATCAGAAACAAGTACAATCAGAACCCGGAAGGTAAAGAAATCATCAATACAAAACGTACGTGTGAACCTGCCCCCGAACCTGCATGCAGATTTTATGCACAAAATGCAAAAATGGAGACAATATTTAACTATGCAAATGTGACTCAAATGATGCAAATAGTATATGGATGGAAAGACAATACAAAGGTTTGTACAATGAGCCCAAGAATAGAGCAATCGAACCTCGGGAGGTCAATCAAATCATCCAAGAAAGTTACCCCCGTGAACCTATGCGCATACTGCATGTAGATTTTATGCACAAAATGCAAAAATGATGACAATATTTAACTAAGCAAACGTGACCCAAATGATGCAAATAAGCTATGGATGGAAAGCTAATACAAAGGACTATCCAATGGAACAAGAATCAGTGCAATCAGACGTCGGGAAGGCAATCAAATCATTGAGCAAAGATGTACCTGTGAACCTATCCCTGAGTCTGCCTGCAGACTTTATGCAGAAAACTCAAAAAGTATGACAATATTAGACTATGCAAATGTGACCCAAATAATACAAATAAGATATGGATGGAAAGACAATACAAAGGCCTATCCAACAGAATAAAAATCAGCACAATCGGACTTCGGGATCAAAAGTTATGCCCCAGCGAATAGGTGTAATGCCTTGGATCCTTAGTGGATCTTTGTTGGATCTTTTATAGGTCTTTCAGATCCTTTTTGGAGAGTTTTGGATCGCTTTTGTAGCTCCCGAGTTGAGTTTTACAATCCGTGTAGGTTTTTCTCCCGTATAATCTACGGAACCCTACGGTGAGTTTGGTTCTCAGTTCCTCGACTCGTGGGCGATACAGTTGCGATGTACTCTTTGCGAGGATCGTTTTGGCTATTTTTGTGTATTTTTTTGAATTAGTGCATTTGCGGCGCATTTTACGGATTTTAAAAATTAGATAAAATATCTAATTTCTTTTTTATAATAAACTCACCCCCCCCCCTCTCTCTTCTCACTCACGCCCTCACTCCCTCCCTCTCCCGTTCTCTCTCGTTCTCTCACCCTCTCTGCTCCAGCTGCAGACGGAGGCGACCGTGGGTGAGGTAGCGACGCCGGGGAGCTGCTGAGGCGCGTGATGGAGCGAGGATCGGTGCGGTTTGGGCGCGATCCCGAACGGTGGATTCAAAGCCATCGGTTTGGTTCGCGTTGTGATTTTCGACGTGGTTTAGTCACCTCGGCACTCGATTTCTTCAGTGGAGGTAGGGAGATGGACCGCCACTTCGTTCTGCACGTTTTCCCTACTCCTGAGCGCGGTTTGGTGCTCGATCGGGGGAGATCGGGCCAGTTTAGTGACAATCGTCATTTTTGGGGTTTGTAGGGTTCGCCGCAAAATGGCAACCATTCTCGATCTAGTTAGTGTCAAAATGACCGCTGGGATGTCTGGATCCCATTCACTTAAGTTTCCTGTCGATCGATCGTCATTTGGGGCCGGTAGGAGTCCGGGAATCCCGGTGACTCGTTTAGGGACGATTCGATGGAATCGCCCCGTTCTTGCTTTTCGGTTCGTGCATGTGGTGTTTTTAGCCTCCAGGGGTTGTTTCCCGTTATGTGGCATTGTTTCCCCTGCGCTTCGGTGTGCATGGGGCGTGGAACGGGCCGATTCGACCGTTCCCCTATTTTGTTCATCGGTTTCGTGTAACGGTCGTTCCAGTGACCAACACACGTATAATGGTCCCACGATAGACCGTTACATTCCGTGGGTCGTTTCACGTTCTTCGAGGACCGGTCGGTGTGACAGACCAGGGTAGGACCGTCACATGGCTGTGACGCGCCAGTACTGGTGCGTTACGCTCGGGTGGATCTCAAGGACTGTGGTTGTCAGTCCCTCGTTGACCGTGCCTTCCTCGAAGACCGTGTCTATCGATTTGCCCTGACGGACTTCTTCCTGTGCATTATGGTTAGGTAATGCGCCTATGCGAGTCCGTTACATGGCGTTTGACCGATGTTTGACTGGCAATGGCGGTTGCTATAACGCACCTACCCCCATGCGCCAAGTGGCTGCGACGGACTCAGGCTGGTCCGTTACATGCTGTTCGTCCGTATTAAAGTTTTGGGTCTGTTGGCCCTGATGCCCCTGCCCTGGTGCGTCAGGGTGGTGCAACACGCCAGTCTGGGTGCGTTACAGCGTTCGAGTTGTGGTTTAGGGTCTGTTGGCCCTGACGCCCCTATCCTGGCGCGTCAGGCTTGTGTAACGCACCTATGGAGGTCTATTACAGTCTTGTAGCCATGATGGCCAGTTCAGTTCCGTGTTTCTGTGTTGGTCGGTCTTAGGTTTGTGCCATAGGGCGGTGTCTGTGTGTCGGCGGTTGTTCGGATCGGTCAGTTTAGGTGACTGGGTGCGGTCTTCTTTCTGACTACAACAGTTCCCTAACGACTCAATCTGGAAACTGCCAGTGTCCTTGTCTATGGTTGCGTGGCGATTGTTCCTTGATTGCTGGGTCTGCCTAGCGGTTGAGTGATGGTTCGCTTGCCCAGGGTGTTCCTGTGTCCACCGCTCCTGTTTCTGCTTGTCTTTGCTGGATCTCGTGGTTTGCCCATGACCCGTGGATGTCCGTTGACATCCTATGAGGGCTGTGACCATGATGGGATGGCCAGGAGTGCTTGTGCATGCGGTGTGTATGTCTGTGTGTGTGTCTGTGTGTATATGTCTTGTTAGGTTTCGGTCAACCCGGGGTGACCCAGGGATTGACATGGGGCCTGGTTTTGTGTCTTGGCAGTTCTATCCAGCCTGAGACACTGGTTCTGGATGCCTCGACGTATTGCCCCACCTCGGTCCATGTTTCCGGGCGTGCTGAGGGTTCTCGGTGTCCCCTCAAGTCTCCGTGTGTCGTTTCTTGCGGACTGTGTCGTTTCCCTCTGGCTTAGGATTAGACTGATTGGCAGCTTGTTCCGCTGTGGCGACGATCTTGCCTTCGAGTCGTCCGGCTCAAGGATCGTTGCGCTTGTAGGTCTAGTTGCCTTGTCCTGAGTCTGTTGGTAGTGGTTGTGCTGCCATTGGTGCCTTGGAGTACGGGTGACAGTGCATGATTAATCTGTCTGTACTTCGGTACTCGTGTTTTGAGTCTCTGTGGTTCCTGAGCCTCCACTAGTTGTCGCCCTAGACTTTCGGTGTCTACCCGCCTCGACAGAGGTGGAGGGGTGTTCCCGTTATACGGTTCCTAAGCTAGTTCCGTGGGCTCCCGGCTCGGCAGCATGGCCCTCGACCGTAGCGTCCTACGTGGGGGGGGGGGGGGGGGGGGGACTAGCTAGAGGCCTGGCTTAGGCAAGAGCCAGTGTGTGCACACGTGGTCAGGGGCTTGGACTGACGCCGACGGGCATTCCCCTATCTAGTACTCGTATCTTGGTTGTTGTTCTGGTTCGGACAGTGTGTAATTGAGACTCTGACTGTTCTGTTAGGCGTCGTCAGACTCGGTACGTGTGGTGCAACATAAGACGTCAGGGGACGCAGCTGTCTGTTCTTCTGGTGGTGAGGCACTCTCGTCATGTGGCACGTGACTCTCGGCGTTTCTTGTGCGTCATGACCCTTCCGGGTTAGCCTTTCTGTGGCTGTACTCAGGGTCAGTGTTCTGTCACCTGCGCGATGTTCTGGTCGTGCGTGGGGCAGTGGGCATGACGTTCTAGTCGTGTTGTCTGTCATTTTTCTAGGTTTTCCTAGGCTTTCTTGTTGCCCTCGCAAGCCTTTGCTCTAGGCCTGGTGTCTTGTCGGCAGATTGGCAGCTCCTAACTTCGTCAGCCTTGAGTCGCCTTCCTGCTGTCGCTTGGAGTAGTTGGGGTGCCGAGGGTAGTTTGGCAGCCGTGTTTCACTTGGTACGGCTTTTCCCCTTCCTTTTAGCTGTTTCTACTCCTTCCGTCCTCGGTTTTCTTTTACAACTTTCTAGTGGTAGTTTTCCTGCTTTACTACTACTACTATTGTCGTTTCTGTTGTTGTTGCGTGTTACCGCGCATTTTTCAGTGGGGATCTGCGTGACCCCTACTAGGCCAGTGACACAAGACTCACCCCTATTTTTCAGGTGGGTGGCATCTGCTTCTGCGGTTCCTGGTGTGGCGTGTTTGTAGCTGCCAGCTGGTACCTGCGTCGGGCTTCCCCAGACTTGTCGTCACGTCTTTCTTTTATGTCGACTGTACTTGGTAGACTTGCTGTCTTTCCTTTGGACTTGACTCTGTGTGTGTAATTGTTAAATTTATATTATGAAATAAAAAGTAATTTTATGTCTGCTACTTTAGCAAATCTGATTAATGAAATTTAATTGCTTACTGCTACATCTGTTAGTTCAATGTACTACACGACAATCCTTTTTCCCTTCGGAGCTTTACCGCTCTTGGGAGGCCTCGCGGGTTCCAAGTGGTATCAGGTGTATTCGATCATCCCATCGGGTATATCTAGTATCCGGGATCCGGGTCGTCACAACAGGGCTCCGTGAGCATGCGCGCAGAACTGCCAGAATCCCCTTGTAGTCTACCAAATGACCGTTTGGATGCCCCTGGCGGTCTACCAGAAGACCGCTAGGCAACCAGAGCCCGTAAAACGCCAAAAATAGTAAGAGAATGGAGGAAATACTACCCAAACATGATCATGCACACACCCAACTTACAAAAGAGCATGAAAACAAGCGTGATGGGCATTGGTGTCCCACCGTGATTGCCACAAAACTGTAGATTTGTTTAATGTTTCTACCCCACCCCCTTTGAACTAAAGCATGCATGAACATGTGAATCAAAGAAAAGGGGAATGAAAGGATGAGAAGGACATACCGTGATCGCCACCAAGGTTCCAACAACGCTGAAAGGAAGAAGAGATCGAAGGATGGCGCCGTGTACCTTGGAAAAGGATGAAGACTTGATCGCGCTTGACAACGGGGTGTGGGAGCGATGTAGATTCAAACCTCCTCATCCTCCATCCGGCTAGAAGAAGAGGGCCTCACGTTTACATCATGCTCTCCTATAAAACAAAGATCAAACCACAAAGGCAAAAATCCATTAGAACATGAAGTGTAGTATCAATCCCGCAGTGATAAAATATGGGTAGAAAATAAAGGCAAACTCACTGAGGAGAGGTTTTTAACCCCTGTGGAAGGGTGGAAATAATAGGTGTGTGTGTGTGTTGTGATGAGAATAAAGTAAAGATATGAGAAAATCATGCAGCACAACTGCGGGAAACGTGCATGCAAAATGGAGAAAAACACAAACAAAGTGCAGAAAATAGTATTTTGTGATGATCTGTGATTTTGGGGAGAGGAGAACTAAGAATATAGACCACGAAATTAAGCCCAAAAGGATGCAATGGAAAGCCAATACTTTCCTCTTCAAGCCAAGGTTGAAGGATTGAGTCGACGGTGCAGCATGGTTCGCCCCGAGTTGAAGAAGAGCCCCCCGTCGCCACTGTGAACTGGGTAGTTTATATAGAGTTTTTAGAAAAAGTCCCAACTTCCTCTCACGATTCTCAAAGATATAGTCCAAGATAAATCAAGTTATATGAATCAAACTCGAGATAATACTAAGGACAAAAGATAGAAATAAGCGGGACTCGATTTGGAGGAGTATTCTAGAAGATATGGCTCTTGAAAGGTAGCCCCGTCGCTCAAAAAATAGAGTTTGAGTTGTACAAGGACTCATAAACCCAGAACTTTCGACCAAGATTATGAGAGATATAGCCAATGAAAATTCAAGTTCTATAGATCAAACTCGAGATAATACAAAGGGAAAGAGATAGCATTAAACGGGGGTCAATTTGGAGCTATATTCTAGAAGATATGGGCATTTAAAGAAGGCCACGGCGAACCGGTTTTTAGGATATAGTCCAACGCAGGCTGGACTCTTAAACTGGCCTAGCGGTCTATTGGAGGGCCGCAAGGGGATAGCAAACGGTCTAGGGGGTGATCGCAAGGCTCCAGGGGTGAAACATGATGATTTTAGACAAGTTTCTGGAAAACAATCTAGTGAATGACCGTTTTTTGTGCAAGAAGAACGGGGTGATCCGTATCATCTTGACTTGGTTCTGCTTCCTATCCTTTTATTTAACAATACCGAGTCGGGTTCTTCTCCTACCAGTATCGAATAGAACATGCTGAACAAAATGCTGGAGAAAAATTTCTAGATAGACTTTGCGCGACTTTAGAAATTGAATCATATCTTAAAAAAGATGCAGAACTGGCGAAAATGGTAGAAGAAGACATTGTAGATAACTGAAAGATGAACAACTTTTATGAAGAGAGTAAGATGAGAAAACAAGTGGAAGAGGGAGAAAATGGGGTGAGAATAGAGAGAAAGAATTTTGGGACGTAGGTGAACAACATAGCACGTCAGAAAAATGTGAATAACTTGAAATTGGTGGAGAACTGTCCAATGGCATAGAAGAAGAAATTGTATAACTTTAAAAGACGAACAACTTTGGTGAAGGGCACTTTTTGAATAGAGGAACAAAAGGGGATGAAAAAGGGCCATTTTCAGGACTGCGCAATGAAAGGGGCTGAATGCTTGATGAAAAGTTGACCTAAATGGGCCGCAAGTCAACTTGGAAAGCTAGAAGTTGATAAGATAAGCTTCAGAACTCTAAGAAATCATGATCTCTGAAGTCCAAAAGGTTATGGAACAATGAAAATGGGCTCGAAATCCATCTAAGGAAGGCTCCAAAATAATGGGTAATTCGGGACATCAAAATGACGAATAAGAGAAATAACGCGACTTATTGGTCGAAAACGGGTGTCAACAATGGTGTGTTGAGTAACTGGGTCACTTCACCTATGACGTGTTGTGCCTCATGTAAAAAGACACTTTCACTGTTAACTCTATTCTTTTAAGAGGTAAAACGGTTATCACACTTTGTAATTAGGAATTCCTACATCAAAACAATGTGTCTTCTGACGTCAAAAAGTGGATTCTACAAAGATCAATTACTTGCAAGCAACAAAAAAATGATAGTGAGCTTCAAAAGTTGAATTCAAAGTGAATTGTAGAAGATGTTTATCTTCAATACTAATTGTAGACTATCCTGGAGGAGTCTCTACAAATTAATCAATAAAGCTAATAGATAGATTCTCAAGGAAGAAATATGACAAACTGTTCTTTCTCTATTATTTTTGTGTGCAAAAAATCTTCAAATCTCTTTATCCTTATGTCTTTCTAGACTATTAGTATTAAACCACTAATATGAATCTGGTTACCAAACTTAACCCTTTAAAGGATGTCTCGTGCATTTAGTAGTCCTCCTGTTTATGTGACTTTACTATTTCTGCTACTTAGCACTTGCCTCTATCTTCCAGCCACATTTTGTTTCTACACTCAGTTACTCCCTAAAGCTTATGTTTTTGATGATGTCAAAGGGGGAGAGGATAGCTGAGAGAGTCATCATAAGTTGGTTGCGAGTAGGATTGTCATCATAAGTTGGCTGTGAGTAGGATAGCTGAGAGAGTCATCATAAGTTGGCTGAGTCTTTTGAGTTAGGGGAGTTGGGGGAGAGGAAAGTTATTCTCTGTATGATGATTGCTACCCAACTGTCTACTCAAGGGAGACTCATTTTCTTGATTCATTTCTCATATCTTAAGTTTAATGACTCATAATGTTGTCATCATCAAAATGGGAGAGAATGTTGCATTATGGATGTTTTGATGATGCCAATACAATAATGTGTCATTAGTCAGCCAATCTGAATCTTATGATTTGAATCCCTAAATGTCCTGGCCATATATGTGGAATACATTTAAGTATTTGGTTCAAATTGTCTAAAAGATTACATAATAAATTGCAGGTTAACAGATCGATTGATGTATTTCAGAAGAAGAAGAATTCAAATGTTCCAAGTCAAATCTAGATGTTTCAGAAAGCCTATTTTCAAAATGGACAATGGAATTCAGAAGAAATAGAGTCAACTTTATTTCACCACAAGTCGACTTAGCAAAGCATAAGTCAACAGTTCCTTGTTAATTCAGCAAAAGATCAAGGCAGAGTAGACATTCGGAGTCGACCATGTCAACCATCAGAGTCGACACAGCAAAAGTCTCTATGGAGCACATTGCTCAAAAAGCCATGATGGAGTCGACCCTATTAATCATCAGAGTCGATGTAGAAAAAGTCCCTATGAAGCATCTTGCTCAGAAAGTCTTGATGGAGTTGACCCGGTTAAGCATCAGAGTCGACACAGCAAAAATCTCTATGAAGCATTTTGCTCAAAAAGTCATGAGGGAGTCTACCCTATTAATCATCAGAGTCAACGCAGCAAGAGACTACAAGAACTTGTTCAAAAGCCATGAAGGAATCGATGCAATCAAAAGAAGAGTCAACGTACAAGAGTCACCAAGCAAGCCAACAATCAAGCTGAGTCGACACAAACGATAAACTGGAGTCAATGCAATTAGCCAAAAAATAAGGAAGAATCTATTGTGTCCCCTGGTTTTGATGATAACAAATCATAAATCATTTATAGATGTTGAGATTTATCTAACTTATTTCTGGCTTGGTGAATGGTTTAAGCAAGTGCAGGAGTATCTCACTAAGTAATGTCTCGACATGGCCCAGTGATGTCTCGACACATCCAGAAGAGATTATGTTGAATTTCCAAACAACTTTAGCTCCGGCTTAATAGAAGGTGTCGACACATCCGACCCATGTCTCGACTCATCCAGAAGTATTCAAGCTAAAGCCATTCTAACTAAGTATCTGGACTCATCATTGTCTCGACACACTGTGGGTAAAGTGTCGACACATTCTTTAGATAATCACTACACAAAGAGCTTCTATCTCGACACCTTATTCAACAACTCTGCACATGGCTCACATGTCTCGACACCGTCTGGTGTTGTCTCGACTCATCAGCCATGGCTCTTCAAGAACTTCAAAGGGATGTCTCGACACGTTAGGGGTAAAGTGTCGATACATCATCGTTCAATCAGAACATGTTTGAAATTGGCAGAAGCTGTCTACAAAGCTTTTTCAAAGGACTGTCTCGACACACTGTCAGAGAAGTTTTGACACACTTGGTTCGACGAGAACGGATCTGAATTGGATGGAAGCTGGTTTCAAGATCCGGAACTTAATCCAGAGGATCCGTTTACTCTGGAAAAAGCTATCAGATTACTTCGGTGATAGAAGACTTAGATTTGCCAGAGATATTGTCTGAAGAAAATCATACCCTTGCAGTCATGGTCCCCTACCTACCCACATTCCTGCGGACTTGACAAGAATGGAGTCAACTGTACAAGTGGAAGCATATCAAATAATGTGGATGTGACATTCTGGGTGTTGCTTGTAAAAGAGAACAACGTTGGTGTCGCCCTAGAACACCAATATATGAAGAGCATGTGCTCCAGCTCGAGAGAGGAAGAACATGGAGAAGAGTGCTGAGGAGAAAACGAAGAAGAAGAAAGCTTGCTGTCGAAGCTACTCTTCATCCTGATGCTGTCGGCATGAGTGAACCTAGAAGAAGACATTTTTTCTTCCTCATGATAAAAAGAAATCTTCAGTGGCTGCTATGAAGATTCAACAAGAAGAATAAAACCAAGGCTCTCTTAAGCTCATTCCCAAACAAGAGACTCTTTCGTCATAGCACTTTCATTACGATACTCTGTCTGGCCATTTCATCTTTTGTTTGCTTTTCTTCTAAACAAACTTCTCATCATTAGATCCCTACCTGCGTGTAGGAAGACAGAAGGTGTGGTACCTGTCTATGTGGTTTGGGTTGTGATCCCTCAAGCTGTGCGTCAGCGGAGTGTGAGAGTGTATCTCTCAGTTGCAAGCTGTGTGTCAGCGGTGTGTGAGAGTGTATCTCTCTGTTAGAAGCTGTGAATCAGCGGTTGTGCTTTGGCACTAGTGAAGCTTCACTGGGTTGTGTGAGGGGTGGACGTAGGTATCTAGATTGAGACTCAACCACCTTAAAGATCTTGCCTTGTGGTTTGTCTTCTCTCTTGTTTCAACGATAGAAACTTGATAGTACCGGTTCCAGGCATCCCGTGTGCATCTAGTTTTTCAGATAGTAACTAATATCTGTCTCTTTATCTGCTGTGTTAGTCATTATTTTTATTTCCGCAAAGAAGGGCAAAAAGGGGCTGATCTATTCATCCCTCCCCTCTAGATCTACCTATCACCACTCAATAAGTGGTATCAGAGCTAGTCTCTCTGAATGTGGTCTAACAACCTTGAGAGAACAGGTGATATGGCTTCGAAAGGTCCTATGGCTGAAGGACATTCTGTGAATAGACCTCCCTTTTTCACTGGGATATTATCCTTACTGGAAAAACCGCATACATGTCTTCATTAGATCCCAGGATCATGAAGTATGGCGAGTGATCAGCAAGGGACCATTTGAGCTGCCTCCTGATGAAGATACATGGACTAAAGAACAAATCAGGCAATCAACTCTGACCTGGGGCGCCAAGCATATCATGCAGTGCTCCCTTCATCTAACTGAATACTCAAGGGTGTCAACTTACAAAACTGCAAAAGAAATGTGGGATCATCTTGAGGTAATATATGAAGGGACACAGCAGGTACGTGCAACCAAAGCTAATATGTTGGTATCTGAATATGAGAAGTTTAGAATGAATTCTGATGAGTCCATTTCAGACATGTATGCTAGACTAACCTCGCTCACTAATGGCTTGACTGAGCTAGGTAAGACATACACTGAGCAGGAGATAGTAAGAAAGATACTCAGATCACTAACTCCTATCTAGCATTCAAAGGCCACTGTGGTTGAAGAATCAAAGGACCTAACTATCATCAAAGTAGAAGAACTCATAGGGTCCCTGATGACCTATGAAATGAATCTGAAGAACAAAGAAGCTGAGGTAAGTAAAAAGAAGCCCTTGGCTCTTAAAGCTGGACCAAGCACCAAGGACCAATCTGATGATGAGCATTCAAGCAGCAACATTGAAGAAGATGAAGTTGCCCTATTGACAAGAAAGTTTAGAATTTTTTTAAGAAAGGAAGGTACAGGCTTTACCAAGAAGAAGCCCCAGGTAAGAAGATGTTTCAGGCCAAGACCTGAAAATGCTAAAAAATCTGAAAAGCTTGTATGTTACTTCTGCAGGAAACCAGGACACATCAAGTCTGAATGTCCTGAAGAAGCTAAGAAAGCTATGTCCATGTGGAAGAATAAGAAGAAGCAAGCCATGGTGTGCACTTGGAGTGATGAAGAAGAAGAAGAAACTGAATACAACTCCTCTGAAGAAGAAAAAGATGATCTCTGCCTAATGACCAAAGGAGAAAATGACAGCAAGGTGAGCTCTCCCTTTGAGCATTTCTCCACTGATGATTGGGAAGAAGCTTACTTTGAACTGATGAACAAATATGAAGTGTACAGAAAAGAAAACAAAATCTTAAAAAAGAAGGTTGAATCATGTGGACATGACAAAGCTCTCAATGAAAAGATAATCCTTCTAGAAACTGAAATTGAAGATTTAAGAAAAATGAATGAAAATCTTGAGGAAGGAAGAAAAGAAATGAGAGATTTGGAAGATGAAAATGAAAGGCTAAGAGATGAAATTGATGAATTAAAATTGAAAATGCAAAGCTATGCAAAGGACAACAATTTATGTAATGAAAAGGTTGAAGCGTTTAAACAGGTCAACTCTCAACTGGTGAAAGAAAATGAGAAACTTAAAAGGACCTAGCAGATAAACAAACCTCTCTTGAAAAATTTGTTGATGGGAGTGAAAACTTGAATGCCCTGCTAGGAACCAAAATAAACTTCAACAGAGAAGGGCTAGGATATGAGCCTACCAAAAAGAAAACATTTGGGCTAAAAATCACCTCTTTTGTCTCATCTTCCGAAGCATCTACCTCCAAATCAACACACCAAGAAAACGTTAAAAACAAAGGAAAAGAAAAGATAGGAGATCCAATTAACAAAATTTTCCAACAACCCAAAAAGGTTCACAAACAACCCTAAACAGGTCGACAACCATCCAAGCCTCAGCTTGCACATCACAGAGGAAGAGACAACTATAATGTTAGAACAGGTCGGGACACTCCATGGAATAGGTCGACACCCACCAGGTCAAATATCCAACAAAATCCCAGGCTTGCACCAACAGGTCAATAGTTTCCTTACAGAAGGTCGACACATCCACCATCTAGAAACAGTTATAGACGGACTGAACAGTGGACAGGTCGAGACTTCGCCTTCTACAGATCGACACCTCCATGGGTAAGGAACAATAATGCTCCCTATGGTCATAGGTTCACTCAACCCCAACGACCTAGGCAATATGACACTTCCTACTTATCTAGACCAACAAACTAGAACAGATGGACCAATCAACAGTCCTTTTTTACCACTTCCAAAACTCACAAATTCCAAAAGATTAAAGAGAAGAAAAATCAGAACTCCAAACAAAGCAAAGATGCTAAGAAGGTTTGGATTTCGAAGTCTATCTTATCCTGCTTTGCTGAAATGAAGAAACTATTAGGACCCAACTGTCCTTGGGGTCCAAACATTGTCACTTAATTCCTTGTGCAGGAGTGTCTTGCAACCGTGCACAATCATTGGTATCTTGACAGTGGCTGCTCAAGACACATGACTGGAGACAAAACAAAATTTTGTCTCTTGCTTGAAAAGGAAGCTGGACATGTCACATTTGGAGGAAACAACAAAGGAAAAATCATTGATTCAGGTAAAGTTGGTAAGAACCCCTCCAACTCAATTGATAATGTATTACGTGTTGATGGTCTGGAGTACAACTTGCTGAGCATTAGTCAACTTTGTGATAAAGGTCATACTATAGTTTTTGACTCAAATGAATGTAAAATCTTGCAACCAAATTCAAAGGAAATCATGTTTTCAGGCAAAAGAGTCAATAACGTGTACATGATTGACTTAGATGACCATGCTCACATAAATCTTTGTCTTGCTGCATCAAAATCTGAATTAGCCTGTTTGTGGCATCGCAGACTAGGACATGTTAGTTACAACACTCTTCATAAATTGGTAAAGCATTCAATTGTCAAAGGTCTGCCTGAAATCAAATTCAAACTGAACACTAATATTTGTGATGCATGTGCTCAAGGTAAACAGACTAGAAAGTCATTCTGATGTGACACAATGATGGATGATGATGTTCTGAAACCAAGTTGATGTAAAACTACCCCTTGGACCTAGAGTAGCAAGCAGCACAACAAGTTGGTAACGTCACATTGGCGGATTCACTCGCGTAAGCATACTCGGATCCGTAGAAGGACCGGCGATGGCGGAGAGGGTCCGAGGTTGGACCACGGGGCTCCAAGGGTTTGGCCAGCTAGGATTAGATCCCAATGAGCCAAGGATGCCCAAAATCAAGGGCGACCGGCACGCCGAGGGCGAGGGTTGAAATGTCACGCTCACAACTCACCCGCGGTAATCACGCAACTAGAAGATAAATCGGGTTCGGGCACTCTCTTACGCCGACGGTACTGAGGATGCAATACTAATTAAGCAAGAGAAAGCCGGCAAAGAGTAGTGTGAGTGGCTCACCTGATCGGCGTGAAGACACCGATCCCGGTCGGAGACGAGGGCGAGCGGGGAAGTGTGGGTTCCCCCGCACACTGCGCCGATGAAGCTTCAAAAAAAAACCTGCTCAAGAGTACATGCACTACACCTCGCGCAGGAGGGTGATCTCGGGGGTGGGAATTAATTGATTACAAACAAACACTACCTCCCGCAGGGAGGGGCGGTAAGCCGGCCAGGCAAGAAGGGTAGATTGATCGAGAAACCCACGAGGAGGAGCCGCTACCGAACCAGACTGCTTGCTGTGGTTGGCGATAGACAGGCGGTGTAGTTGTTGTAGATCTCAGCCAGGAATTTTTTCGATGACGATCCCAGGGGGGATCTTCTCGTAATAGGAACCCAAACACTTCTAATTTATGTCAATTTATTCTGACATCGTCGATGGCTGCAGTGGAGGTCTGAGTAGAGCAACAGCTTCTGGGGCGGATGGCTCCCTGTTTCTGTCTGCAACTTGCAGAAGTTGCCCCGGTCGCTCCTAGATGACGAATCACAAACCGTCAGAGTCGCTGGATCCGTGGACAAAGCCTCTACACAGAAAAACTGACGGCAACTCCTTCTGAGGTCGGGGTGGACAGGGGAACGCCGACGAGTGGGAACTGGTCGCTGCAGACTGCAGGAGGCAGACCCGCGCGATCGAGGGAGAAAATTCGGAACTCTGGCTCCCGTTTGCCAAAAGAGGTCCCATTTCTTGCTCCTGATTGGGGACAGGGGGAGGAAGAGCTTTGATGAAGGACCTTCGGTCTGATTCCTTCACGGTTAGTCGTGGTATGGCGACGAACTGGGTTGCAGGTTCTGGCCGCAGCAACTACCAAATAGGAACAGTGGATTGCAGAAGTTGTCCCGGCCGCTCCCGGATGCTGAATCTCAAACCGTTGGAGTTTATGGAACTGTGGACGATCCCTCTATGCTGCAAAACTGACGGGGAAGCCGTCCGATGTTGGGGTGGACTGGGGGTTGCCGATGAGTGGAGGCAGGTCACTGCCACCTGTGGGAGACAGACCCGACCAGTCGTGGAAGAAAGACCAAAACTCTGACCTCCGGACGCCGAATGCACTTCCGCTTCTTGATCCAGAAAGAGGACTGGTGGAGGAAGATATTTTCAGAAGAACTCGTGACTTGAATCTTCCACTATCGGCCGTGGTGCAGCTTTGAACCGGGTTCAGGAGCTCTGCTGACGGAGCTCTGCGCAGTCGGGGGAGATTGGCTCTCCCGGACAGCCCCGAACTCGGAACGGGACGATTCCACCTCGCTCGCGAAGTAGACTTGCAGATATTTCCGTCGATGTAGGCCACGCCCTCAGCAGGACCAGGATGGAGTCGTGGATGGTGCTGCACCTGGGTGCGGATCTGCTGGTCTTCTCTGCACACAGGTTGGAGATTGAATGGTGGGGCAAGGTTGAGGGGGGAGTGGAGTTCGGTAATGGAGGGGAGGGTGGAGGTGATTGCAGATGGGGGAGGGATGTGTGGGGGTGATGAGAGGGGCGGAGCCGGTGGTAGGGAGGTGCAGGAGGGTGGAGGGGAGTGGGGGCCGAAGCTTGGAGAGGGGAGGGTGGAGGGGTCGGCCAAGGTGGTGGGGTGGGTGTAGGTGGTGAGAGGGGGGGGGGCGCAACTCCTAGAGGGGGTGGCTGCTTGGGTCGCCCAAGGGACTTAATGGGGGTGTGGGGGAGTGGGAGGGTTGTCTTGGATGTGGGGAGATGTATGGGGAATAGGGAGGGTTGTCTAGGGAAGGTGAAAGGTTGCTTGGGATGTGGAAGGAATTGAAGGGAGTTATGGCCTTGGGAATATGAAAGGGTGGGGAGTTGAGGTGGCAGCTGAGGTGGCAGGGGAAGGGGGAGGTGAAAGGGCAGGTTCGCCCAAGGGAGAGAGAGAGAAGGGCGAGGAGAGAGAGAGGGGTTCGACCCCTAGAGAGAGAGAGAGAGAATGAGAGAGCTAGAGAGAGAGAGGGATGCACTTAGGCTCAAATTTGCTTAATACTTCATTAGCCTCAAAAGAGGGGGGTTGGGGTCCTATATATAGGAAATCCCCATTTTACAAAAAGTCCCTGTGAAAAAGGACTAATGACAGAAGACCAAGGGGTGGGGAGAGGGGCGCCCATGGGCCAAGCAAATGATATGGCCCAATAAGATATGATAACCCATTAACCCTCTTGGCCACTTAATGAAACCTTAGACTTAGGTAGATGCCTTACTAACTTAAGTACTTGACTCAATAAAAGGAAAATTACATGATTTAAGACTCAAGAAAAAAATGTAAAAATTACATAGCTAGACTCAGAAGCTTGAGATGAAAATAGTGGCAAGCATCGGGACCCACGGGGAAATGGGAAGTGGTAAGTGATGTCCCCATCATACTCCCGGGGTGCGAAAAACTCGACTCCGTCGAGTAAAGGCTCACCGGGGGAGCAGCTCAGGGCGATCCTCATCCTCCAAACTCAACCTGCACCTGCGACCAGGGGACGGCCCCTCATCCTCTCAAGGTGGCCCGGACACACGCTTATGCTGGCGATGGAACCCTGCTTGCATAGTATTGCCCCTCTGTGTACACGTCGGGCTCTCAAGGCTATTTTGTGGAAGCTCTCCGGGGTGTCCCTCTTTAAAGGAAGGTATAGGCTCAAAGTACTCACGAGGATTCACCGCGGTGCCCAAATAGGGTGCCGGGTCAGTCGCTTGAGAATTGGGGTATATCCCATAGCCCATTAGTAAATCCAATCCATAAGCCAGTTTTGCCAAAGCCACTTTGGAACATGGAAGGTCCAAGTCCTTGTGCCCTCGATTTGAAGGTGGCCCTAAGGTAGAGCCATTCCAAAGCCACCATCGTGAGGTTGCCTTCTTGGAATTCAAGTGCCACTCGTGAATCTTTTGCCCGTTCATTATGATCGTCATCGCCCATTGCTAGATGCTTGCCTGAATGAGTATGCCTTGAGCTACGGTGCGGTGGGGGTGGGAAGTGTGTGGTATGCCATGGGGGACCAGGGCAACCAAACGTAGACCTATCATGTAGTGATGTTATGATGTCTTTGAAGAATTTGGGAGGACCGTGGCATCCATAGGTGTCCCCCTTGTGAGTTAGTGTGATGAATGATGGAGGACCCGGACAACCATGGATGCTCCTAACTTGCATAAGATGGATGATGAATAGGGGTGGACCTACATATCCAAATGTGAACCTGCCATGCACTGGACCTAGTGTGTATGTGACACAAATGAGATGACTAGCCCTACCGGATGGGGTAAAATGTTGTGGCACATGCATTCCTATCAAGATGGTCCCATCTTTTAGTGAGGGTTGGTTTGGGGGTCTCCACTCATGGGATTCGAAGGGGTCCCAGAAAGTGGACATCTTGGGATGGGTTGATTCCTCATTTCCTAGGTGGATGTCACCTTTGGTCATGGCTCTTATGGTGTGGGCTAAGTTTTGGAATGGATGGGTTAGGTTTGACATGGTGTGTGAGGGTAGGAAAAGGTGGGTGGTGGGTAAGGCGACTAGGTCCCAAGGGTTCTTTGGCTTCCATTGGGAGGGATCAAAGGGGTCATGGAATGGGTCATCTAGGGGGAGGAACTCTTGGTCCTCATGGTCTTGGGAGAGGTAGTTTTGACTCATCATGGTAGGTTGTGGTAGGAAAATGTTGGTGTTGAGTAAGGTGGGTGGGTATAGGAAGGGATCTAATGGGTCATGGTATGGGTTACCTAGAAACTCTAGGTCCACATGTGGTGGGGAGTTATTCACCTCTAATGAGATTTTTGGGCAAAAGTTGTTGGTGGGTGGGTTAGCCTTGAGGGGATGGCTGGGTTTTCTTCCTGAAATGAGGAGGTCCAATTTAAGGATGGCCTCGGGCTCATCAGGTGTGGGAAGAAAGAGAAGGAGGTCGCTAATGTAGCAACCAACAGTGCAAACCGAAGTGATAGACCCGACACATGGGTGTAGAAGACCAAGGCTCCTAGGTTGGTCGACCATAGGGTTCAACATAGCCGTCAACTTCACTTGCCATGCTAGGCCTTGTAGGAGGTCTCCTAGAGTTTCCACTTGGTAAGAGGATTGGATGGTAGTGTGATAGGTGAAGAAGGGTACTATGGGGAGGTGTCGTTCCATGGGAGGGTTGACATGGGGCAAGATAGGGTGAACCAGATTTTCCTCTAACCATTTAGCCAGGGGCTCACTTATGAAAAGTTCACTCCTATTTAGAGAGGGTGGTGTAAAAGGTGAAGTTCTTTCCTTGGTTTGGGCAAGGGTTTCCTCCAAGGTGGGGAGTGGTTCTAGGGTGTCCACCACTATGATGTCGGGTGTGGGAGTCATGGGTTCCTCTACCAAGGAGGTGAGATGGTCTTTTGAAGGTGGAGTGATGAGGGTAGGTGTATGGTACCCCCGGGGTGGAAGGTAAAGGGAAATTTGGTTCAGGATCAGTAGGGGAAGAAGTGGAGGCCTAGGTTGGGGTAGGGCTGTGGTTGACAGTGGAAGATGGGTTGGGTGGGGTGGCTTGGGTTGGCCAGTCATGGGTGGAGTGTCCCTTACAGGGGAAAGTTGAGGGGTAGTGATAGGGGCTAAGGGGTAGTGTGGAGTATGGGTTTCATGGGAAATTGTGGGTTGGGGTGGGAGTAGGTTGATGGGGTCAGGTTCCCCTCGACCCGACTCTTGGCATTGTGCCTCATATTCTTCTTCCCAATTAAGGGGTGCTTCATGGACTTCAATCCCGTTCCCAATCCTTTGGGGTGGTGGAGTTTGGGCCCTAAGGGAAGTGAAGATCTTCCTGATCTCAACCCTTACCTCTTCCAATGAATCTAGGGGTCCTTTGGGTGGTGGGGTTTGGGTCCTAATGGGGGCCTTGGGTTGACTGGGAGGAAAAGGGGGAGTGGGAGTGCTCCTCGGGTTATGGTCCTTACGGTAGGAGTGGGACGGTCGGGCAGCGTAGATCTTCCTAAGCTCACTCTTCATCTCTTCCCATGAGTGAATGGGCTCTTGTCCCCAAACCCTTCTGAATCTCTCTTTATGTTCCCACATTTTCTTAGCTAGACCCCGAAGTCGTGCCTTGGCCCTGCGGACTCTCTCGGACCCATATACCCAAGTACTTTCAAAGTCCCTTTCCATGGTATTCTCCCACCTAAGATAGGCATGAGGATTAATTCCATCAAAATGAAGGTCCTCATCTACAATGTAGTCCATGTGGAGGGGGTCAATCGGACCATGTGACCAACGAGGGGTATGCATGAGGATCGGGTGATGAATGCAAATGCCCTAGGACAAGACTTAGTAGAGACAAGTCTAGAACTTGCTCTGATACCAATTTGATGTGACACAATGATGGATGATGATGTTCTGAAACCAAGTTGATGTAAAACTACCCCTTGGACCTAGAGTAGCAAGCAGCACAACAAGTTGGTAACGTCACATTGGCGGATTCACTCGCGTAAGCATACTCGGATCTGTAGAAGGACCGGCGATGGCGGAGAGGGTCCGAGGTTGGACCACGGGGCTCCAAGGGTTTGGCCAGCTAGGATTAGATCCCAATGAGCCAAGGATGCCCAAAATCAAGGGCGACCGGCACGCCGAGGGCGAGGGTTGAAATGTCACGCTCACAACTCACCCGCGGTAATCACGCAACTAGAAGATAAATCGGGTTCGGGCACTCTCTTACGCCGACGGTACTGAGGATGCAATACTAATTAAGCAAGAGAAAGCCGGCAAAGAGTAGTGTGAGTGGCTCACCTGATCGGCGTGAAGACACCGATCCCGGTCGGAGACGAGGGCGAGCGGGGAAGTGTGGGTTTCCCCGCACACTGCGCCGATGAAGCTTCAAAAAAAAAACCTGCTCAAGAGTACATGCACTACACCTCGCGCAGGAGGGTGATCTCGGGGGTGGGAATTAATTGATTACAAACAAACACTACCTCCCGCAGGGAGGGGCGGTAAGCCGGCCAGGCAAGAAGGGTAGATTGATCGAGAAACCCACGAGGAGGAGCCGCTACCGAACCAGACTGCTTGCTGTGGTTGGCGATAGACAGGCGGTGTAGTTGCTGTAGATCTCAGCCAGGAATTTTTTCGATGATGAGCCCAGGGGGGATCTTCTCGTAACAGGAACCCAAACACTTCTGATTTATGTCAATTTATTCTGACGTCGTCGATGGCTGCAGTGGAGGTCTGAGTAGAGCAACAGCTTCTGGGGCGGATGGCTCCCTGTTTCTGTCTGCAACTTGCAGAAGTATCCCCGGTCGCTCCTGGATGCCGAATCACGAACCGTCGGAGTCGCTGGATCCGTGGACAAAGCCTCTACACAGAAAAACTGACGGAAACTCTTTCTGAGGTCGGGGTGGACAGGGGAACGCCGACGAGTGGGAACTGGTCGCTGCAGACTGCAGGAGGCAGACCCGCGCGATCGAGGGAGAAAATTCAGAACTCTGGCTCCCGGTTGCCGAAAGAGGTCTCGTTTATTGCTTCTGATCGGGGACAGGGGGAGGAAGAACTTTTATGAAGGACCTTTGGTCTGATTCCTTTACGGTTAGTCGTGGTACGGCGACGAACTGGGTTGCAGGTTCTGGCCGCAGCGACTACCAGATAGGAACAGTGGATTGCAGAAGTTGTCCCGGCCGCTCCCGGATGCCGAATCTCAAACCGTCGGAGTTTCTGGAACCGTGGATGATCCCTCTGTGCTGAAAAACTGACGGGGAAGCCGTCCGATGTTGGGGTGGACTGGGGGTTTCCGATGAGTGGAGGCAGGTCACTGCCACCTGTGGGAGACAGACCCGACCAGTCGTGGAAGAAAGACCAAAACTCTGACCTCCGGATGCCGAATGCACTTCCGCTTCTTGATCCAAAAAGAGAACTGGTGGAGGAAGATATTTTCAGAAGAACTCGTGGCTTGAATCTTCCACTGTCGGCCGTGGTGCAGCTTTGAACCGGGTTCAGGAGCTCTGCTGACGGAGCTCTGCGCAGTCGGGGGAGATTGGCTCTCCCGGACAGCCCCGAACTCGGAACGGGACGATTCCACCTCGCTCACGAATTAGACTTGCAGATCTTTCCGTCGATGTAGGCCACGCCCTCAGCAGGACCAGGATGGAGTCGTGGACGGTGCTGCACCTGGGTGCGGATCTGCTGGTCTTCTCTGCACACAGGTTGGAGATTGAATGGTGGGGCAAGGTTGAGGGGGGAGTGGAGTTCGGTAATGGAGGGGAGGGTGGAGGTGATTGCAGATGGGGGAGGGATGTGTGGGGGTGATGAGAGGGGCGGAGCCGGTGGTAGGGAGGTGCAGGAGGGTGGAGGGGAGTGGGGGCCGAAGCTTGGAGAGGGGAGGGTGGAGGGGTCGGCCAAGGTGGTGGGGTGGGTGTAGGTGGTGAGAGGGGGGGGGGCGCAACTCCTAGAGGGGGTGGCTGCTTGGGTCGCCCAAGGGACTTAATGGGGGTGTGGGGGAGTGGGAGGGTTGTCTTGGATGTGGGGAGATGTATGGGGAATAGGGAGGGTTGTCTAGGGAAGGTGAAAGGTTGCTTGGGATGTGGAAGGAATTGAAGGGAGTTATGGCCTTGGGAATATGAAAGGGTGGGGAGTTGAGGTGGCAGCTGAGGTGGCAGGGGAAGGGGGAGGTGAAAGGGCAGGTTCGCCCAAGGGAGAGAGAGAGAAGGGCGAGGAGAGAGAGAGGGGTTCGACCCCTAGAGAGAGAGAGAGAGAATGAGAGAGCTAGAGAGAGAGAGGGATGCACTTAGGCTCAAATTTGCTTAATACTTCATTAGCCTCAAAAGAGGGGGGTTGGGGTCCTATATATAGGAAATCCCCATTTTACAAAAAGTCCCTGTGAAAAAGGACTAATGACAGAAGACCAAGGGGTGGGGAGAGGGGCGCCCATGGGCCAAGCAAATGATATGGCCCAATAAGATATGATAACCCATTAACCCTCTTGGCCACTTAATGAAACCTTAGACTTAGGTAGATGACTTACTAACTTAGGTACTTGACTCAATAAAAGGAAAATTACATGATTTAAGACTCAAGAAAAAAATGTAAAAATTACATAGCTAGACTCAGAAGCTTGAGATGAAAATAGTGGCAAGCATCGGGACCCACGGGGAAATGGGAAGTGGTAAGTGATGTCCCCATCACATTCAAAAGCAGAACTGAAAACTCATCATCTAAACCACTTGAACTAATCTATATGGACTTGTTTGGCCCAACCAAAATAGCTAGCTTAAGTGATAAAAGATATGGCTATATCTTGGTAGATGATTTTACTAGATTTACTTGGGTATTCTATCTTGCATATAAAAATAATGCCTTTGATGAGTTTCAGGCACTGTATATGCAAGTGAAGCAAGATGGTGAGTTTAAAATTTCCAACATTATTTCAGATCATGGTGGTGAATTCGACAATGCTGACTTTGAAAATTTGTGTAGGACTGAAGGAATCATTCACAAGTTTTCATCACCTCGAACTCCTAAGCAAAATGGGGTAGTTGAGAGGAAGAACATAACCCTCATAGAAATGGCACGCACAATGCTTGCTGAAAGGCATCTACCTAGGAGATTTTGGGCTGAAGTGGTAAACACTGCATGCTATATCATCAACTGGTCAATGGTAAGACCCCTCACCAAAATGACTCCATATGAGCTGTTGAAAGGTAAAAGGCCATCTCTCTTTCACATGAAAGTGTCCGGGTCAAAGTGTTTTGTTCATAACAATGACAAAAGAGTTCTGGATAAGTTTGAGCCCAAGAGTGAAGAAGGGATATTTCTTGGGTACTCTGACAAGTCTAGAGCCTATAAAGTCTACAATGTTAGAACCCTTTATGTAGAAGAATCCCCTCACATCACTTTTGATGAGATTAATCATAACAACCCTTGCAGGGAAGATGATGATGGGGAATTCCTAAACATAAGAGGAAGAGAGGAACTTCCAAAAGAATAAATCCAAGCAAATGAGGACCAAGGAGAACCAAGTAATACCCCAGTCACCGAAGTAGATGAAGGTAATGCTCAACCTGATCTAAGAGTGTTGAAAGATCATCCTTTGAAAAACATCTTAGGTAATCTGCATGACCGAACCAAAACTAGGTCTCATTTCAAAATTATGGATGAAATTGAACAACTTACTCTTGTGTCTCAACTTGAACCCAAAAATGTTGTAGAGGCCCTAAAAGATGAAAACTGGATCAATTCCATGCATGATGAGTTAAACCAGTTTGAAAGAAATAAAGTATGGCATCTTGTTCTAAGGCCTAAAGAAAAATCTGTCATAGGAACAAAATGGGTGTTCAGAAACAAGCTAAGTGAAGATAGAAAGCTAGTAAGAAATAAATCTAGATTGGTGGCTCAAAGGTGTAATCAAGAATTTGGCATAGATTATGAAGAATCTTTTGCTCATGTTGCTAGACTTAAGGCCATTAGAATCTTGCTAGCATTTGCATGTTCTCATAAGATCAAACTGCAACAAATGAATGTTAAGAGTGCTTTTCTTAATGGTCTTATCAAAGAAGAAGTCTATGTAGAGCAACCCCCCGGTTTTGAATGCACATATTTCAAAGATCATGTTTATAAGTTGGAAAGGGCCTTGTATGGCTTGAAGCATGCACCTAGAGCTTGGTACGACATGCTAAGTTCATATCTCACCGAACAAGGGTATTCAAGAGGTAATGTAGATCAGACACTATTCACCAAGAAACAAGGTAAAGATATCTTGATAGTTCAAATTTATGTGGATGACATAGTGTTTGGGTCCACTAAACCTCAAATGTGTGAGGAGTTTGCTAAACTCATGGCCAATGACTTTGAAATGAGTCTAATGGGTGAGCTTCAATTCTTTCTTGACCTGCAGATTAGTCAAAGCAATGAAGGCTGCTTTATCAATCAAGCCAAGTATGTGAAGGAGTTGCTGAAGAAGTTTGACCTAACCAACTGTAAGCCTTTGGGAACTCCAATGGGGACTGCCACTTCACTGGATGCAGATGAACAAGGTATTCTTGTAGATGCGAAGAGATACAGAGGTATGATTGGATCATTGCTCTATCTAATTGCGTCGAGACCAGACATTCAATTTAGTGTTTGCCTTTGTACTAGATTTCAATCTAGTCCTAGAGAGTCCCACTTGACTGCTGTCAAGCGTATCTTTAGATACCTTGCTGGCACTCAAGAATTGGGACTATGGTATCCTGCATCTTGTGAACTCTCATTTATTTCATATTCAGATGCAGATTATGCAGGATGCAAACTGGACCACAAGAGCACTAGTGGCTATTACCAATTTCTTAGTGGGTGTTTGGTTTCTTGGGCTTCCAAGAAATAGCACTCGGTTGCACTCACAACTGCAGAAGTAGAATATGTTGCTGTAGGGAGTTGTGGCACCCAAGTTCTGTGGATCAAACACCATCTCCGAGACTATCTAATAGATCTTGGTTGTGTACCCATTCTGTGTGATAACACAAGTGCTATAAATCTTGCAAAAAATCCAGTCATGCCCTCTAGGACTAAACACATTGAAATTAGGCATCACTCTATAAGGGATGAAGTTCTCAAAAATCACTTTGAGCTCCATTTTGTAGATTCAGAAAATCAGATTGCTGACATCTTCACAAAACCCTTAAGCAATGACAGGTTCACAACTCTAAGGAGAGAGCTTGGTCTGTGCAGACCTCAATCCACTCAAGTTTGAGCTATCAATTCCTCCTCAAAGATCTACTTGTCTTTACCTTGGTTGAAACAAGCATATCTGAATTGAGTTAGATCTGGTCCATTTGGTGTATGAACCTTGCCTGGAATGATGGTCACATTCAGGGGGAACTTGCTTGTACTTATGAATGTATGTAATTGAACATCATCTTGTGACTGCAAGGTATATCAAATGTTGAGAAGTGAAATGACAGGTTACGTCTATCAGGAAACTCTCCTCATGCGTGAGGATAGGCCTCCGCCAAGTACCATGAGTCAGTATTGCACGTTGCTATCTGCATTGTTGATCTTCAGTGCATAAACATGTTTAAAACTTTAGCATCCAATCCATCATTTCTCAGTGGCTGCAAAAGGTAAAACCCTTCTTGAATGATAGTCTAAAAGAAGAATGTCAGAGGCATTGGCAGTAAAAGATGGCAGGTGTCTGTCAGAAGTGAAGAATCACAGAAGCTAGCAGAGAACAGGTTGTTGTACTGATATGTGTCGAGACATGCTGAACAATGCCTGTTGAACAGGTCGACACCTCATCGATATGTGTCAAGACATACAGCTCAGAAACTGTGTTCAAATCGACACCTTTAAGTCATGTGTCGAGAATGTCTAACTGCCGCTTTTGTTTTGAAGATCAAATGGAGAGTTTCCTTGAATCCCTCTTTTCACTACTTCCTTCATTTCCACCTCACATCGCTTCCCTCTGAACCTTTACTTTTCACCGAGCATCAAGTGAGGGGGAGTTGAGAAAATTTTCATTCATCTATACAACCCCGGGTGAGTTTTGTTGTATTACTCCTCTTAACGAAATGGTTTCTTGTTTACAATTCTCATTTTCGTGGAATATTGCATTGAGTTTTACCAAACTTGGATTCATACTAGGATTGAAACATTTCTTAAGTTCTTGACAATAACCCTTGCCCCTGCGTCTGAAACTTCACTGCAACTTGGCTCCTTCGCTTTTGAAATGATTGGCATGTATTGTCCTTAAACATATTCACATCTTGAAGTCTATTAGAGAATACGCCTCTAAAAACCATGCTGCTATAATCTCAGAGCAATGACTTCTCTTCAGAGAAATTAGATCCTTCATCAATGAAATGAAAGGTTAATCTAGTCATGATGAGGAAAGTCACCTCTGTTCAAAAGAATTCAGAAAGATAAGCTACACTAAGTAACCAGGGACTCTGGCGTCCAAACAACGTGTTTCATTGAGTCAAAAAGTGAATGCTATATCGGACTGGGTATTTAATTAAAAACAAATTGAGTTGGGGTTGACTCTATAACATGCTTCAAAACAAAAAGGAGTTTTGTTTATCTTCAATACTCACTTATCTTCTTTTCCAATCATGCCAAATGAATGTGATGAGTAAGTCAAATGGGCTTGGTTCTATTCTCTTACCTTCTCAAATGTTTAAGTCATTTTATGTGTTGCAAATATGGTTTGCTCAAACTTTTATTACTCAAAAATGAGCTTATAAGCCTTAAACCATCTGAACTTAACATAGGGGTATATACATCATTTCTATTCTCAGGGTTGTCTTTTTTCAAAAGTAAAAAACTCAACTTTTCCCATTTAACTCGACGGTGAAATTCAATCCTTCACCCCCTCTTCAATTTTCAAACCCTACTTCTCTCTCTCACACCCTCGCTCCAGCGATCCTGCACACTCTCACAGTGGAGGTCGACGCCCTCGCCCCCTTCTCCATTCTCTTGTTCCGACAGCCTCAGGTAGCCTTCGCACTACTCTCCTTCCTTTCCGTCCACTTTCCATGGCTCCACCGGCCACTCGCGGCAAGAAGAAAGAGGTTGCTTCATCTAAGAAGACCGTTGCCTCAAAAGCTCCGTCTGAAGGGCGATCCAAGCTTATTGAGGACCGCCCAGCTGCATAACCAGCTAGGAAGAGGGCTGCCGAAGTCCAGGGGTCCAACACAGACAAGGATTCACTGCCACAACCCAAGGCCAAACGGCCACGTCTGTCCGCTAGGGAAAAAGGGAAGGCAAAAGTTCAATCAGCTCCCCAGAAGCCCAGTGCTGCTGACTCTGCTAGGGAAGATGAACTTGATCCCTCATGAATACTCTTCCCTAGGTATGTGGATTTTAGTTACCAAGAGATGCTTGTGTATTTCCCTGAGCTACTACCGTTGTTCGAGTTCCAAGGTTGGAAACAGTTTTTGTCTTAGCACAGGGTATACTACCCATTTTTAGTTCAGCAGTTCTACAAGAACTTATTCTTTGATGAGAAAAAGAAAGTCCTTCGGACTGTAGTTAAAAGGGTTTCCATCAAGCTAACAACTAAGTTTCTTCACAAAGCTTTACACATACCCGGGATGGAGAAATAGAATCTGAGGTTGAAATCGATTTGTCTGTAGCTTACACCCTCCTGACTGGCAAGCCTAGAAATCCTCAAGATGATACCCAACTTTTGGTGAAACACTTTGACACCAATCGGTTTCCCCCACTGCAGCGTCTACTGCATCATATCTTCACTACCATGATTACCCCACAAGGGGGTGGTAGAAGCAGACTTACTGAGGCACAGAGATTCCAGTTTTACTGTCTGTTCAACAAATATTGTGTTTGTCTTCCCGAGATTATGCTTCAGGTTATGGATAGTTGCACTTACAACAGGCGTAGCCTGCCTTATGCTGCACATCTTACAGCCATCTTTCAGAAGGTTAGCATTCCTCTTGATAAAGAGAAGTCCATATCCATTCCCCAGAGTAATGTCTACACCCTGAGGTTCATCCAAAACTATGTGCACTTCAAAAAGGAAGGTGACAAAATGGTGAGGAATCTACCTGGACATGTCCCTCACCCTACTGGTCAGTCAGCTCCACAGGAACAGCCTCCACAGGACCAACCTTCACAATGTCAGCCCACACAGGACCAACCAGATTCAGAAGCACAGTTAGATCAGCATGAGGAACTGTTTCATGCAGATATCCACTTTCAGCAGGCCCCTCAGTAGCAACAGTTTGCAGATCCCATGGACCAGCCTGGGATGATGATGGCTTTTGGTATCCAACCTCCTTTGTCTCCAGAAAATGAGCCCAGAGTGTTTACTGCAAGGGATTCCCCTCCTGAGTTTCATGCCGAGGGATCCACCTCACAAGGTCCTGCATTTGGTGCCACTGGCAGCTTAATGGATATTCATCCTGCCCTCATTCAATTTCTCACTGCCCAATTTGGGAGTTTGAATTCCTCATGTCGTCAGATCAGTCTACAAGTGGATAGACTGGAAACTAGACAACTTCATTATGAGCAAGTTCAGAATACCCGATGGGAAAAATTCGTGTGCGACAAAACTAAGTCAGATCAAAGGTTGCTCAGCTTCATGAACTCATTGATAAGTGTGTGTGATCGCATAGGAAGACTCATGAAAAGGCTCCGAGAGACCCACACTGAAACCCTTGAGAAAACTTCTGAAATGGTCAGGCACACCTATGAAATTCATGAAGAACAAGGAAATCTCAACATTAAGTGTGCCAAATTGATGGATTCATCTACTCAGCTAGCTGAACAAGTGGTCGGTGCCACTACGTCCATTAGAGCTCAGGTGGCTGACGCACATACCTCCATCAGAGCGCATATGATAGTTGAGACCAACTGATCTCTTCAGGCATTCTCCAATCTGGAGGGCACAGTTAATGCTAATACTTCTCGTTTACTCGATGCCTCCCAACGGCTAAAGGGGAAGATATTTTCTGACAGTCACAGGTTCCTTGATGCTTCAGCCAAGATTGTTGAAACAGCGCACACTGACACAGCTCGTGCAGTCAACAGTACCACCAAAGCTAAGGCTAAGATGGATGTTGTATACAACAAACTGGATATGGTTGGCACTGAAATTCTTGAACTCATTCGTTTGCATAAAGCTCAACTCCAACCAGCCCTGCAGGATACAGGTGATGAATGGTGTCCTCCTCCTGAAACTGAGGCCACCTCTTCACGTTTTTCAATACATGCTTCCCAGTAGCGGGCTGAAACAGAATATATCTGTGAAATGATTCATGGCTGGCTCAAGGACATTCAAGATAATATCAAGTCTCTGCAACTGTCTGTCAGACAACGGGATGAGCAGCTCACACAGAGGATTGACTCTCTGGCAACTGCAATCTCTAACCTGCAGCAAGACTTCCAAGAGGCACAGATCCTGCACTCTCCACCCATGAAGCTTCCTCCTTCACCCCCTCCTTGCTGATGACAAAGGGGGAGACGTACTGAAGACCAACATCATCAAGCATCCAGCATGTAGTTAAACTTTTTTCTAGATTTTGCATGTAGATTTGAAGTGTAACTGTTTGAACACACATCCTTGCTTGATTAGTACAATACTATGGTTGATTAATGAATCAAGCCTTCTTGTTGATGTTGAAAATGCTACATGCTTGAAAAATGCTAACATTCAATGGTTATGTGAATGGATCAATTTTGCTTGGTTGATGGCTCCTCGAACAAATTTAAGTGTATTGATATATGAATGCTTGGTTTTAATGATTCATGGTTGTCATCATCAAAAAGGGGGAGAATGTTGTGTCCCCTGGTTTTGATGATAACAAATCATAAATCATTAATAGATGTTGAGATTTATCTAACTTATTTCTGGCTTGGTGAATGGTTTAAGCAAGTGCAGGAGTATCTCGCTAAGTAATGTCTCGACACGGCCAGTGATGTCTCGACACATCCGGAAGAGATTATGCTGAATTTCCAAACAACTTTAGCTCCAGCTTAATAGAAGGTGTCGACACATCCGACCCATGTCTCGACTCATCCAGAAGTATTCAAGATAAAGCCGTTCTAACTAAGTATCTGGACTCATCGATGTCTCAACACACTGTGGGTAAAGTGTCGACACATTCTTTAGATAATCTCTGCACAAAGAGCTTCTGTCTCGACACCTTATTCAATAACTCTACACATGGCTCACATGTCTCGACACCGTCTGGTGTTGTCTCGACTCATCAGCCATGGCTCTTTAAGAACTTAAAAGGGATGTCTCGACACGTTAGGGGTAAAGTGTCGACACATCATCGTTCAACCAGAACATGTTTGAAATCGGCAGAAGTTGTCTATAAAGCTTTTTCAAAGGACTGTCTCGACATACTGTCAGGGAAGTGTCGACACACTTGGTTCGACCAGAACGGATATGAATTGGACGGAAGCTGATTTTAAGATCTGGAACTTAATCCAGAGGATCCGTTTACTCTGGAAAAAGTCGTCAGATTGCTTCGGTGTTAGAAGACTTAGATTTGCCAGAGATATTGTCTGAAGAAAATCGTACCCTTGCTGCCATGGTCTCCTACTTACCCACATTCATGCGGACTTAACAAGAATGGAGTCACTGTACAAGTGGAAGCAGATCAAATAATGTGGATGTGACATTCTGGGTGTTGCTTGTAAAAGAGAACAACGTTGGTGTCGCCCTAGAACACCAATATATGAAGAGCATGTGCTCCAGCTCGAGAGAGGAAGAACATGGAGAAGAGTGCTGAGGAGAAAATGAAGAAGAAGAAAGCTTGCTGTCGAAGCTACTCTTCATCCTGATGCTGTCGGCATGAGTGAACCTAGAAGAAGACATTTTTTCTTCCTCACGATAAAAAGAAATCTTCAGTGGCTGCTATGAAGATTCAACAAGAAGAATAAAACCAAGGCTCTCTCAAGCTCATTCCTAGACAAGAGACTCTTTCATCATAGCACTTTCATTACGATACTCTGTCTGGCCATTTCATCTTTTGTTTGCTTTTCTTCTAAACAAACTTCTCATCATTAGATCCCTACCTGCGTGTAGGAAGACAGAAGGTATGGTCACATGTCTGTGTGGTTTGGGTTGTGATCCCTCAAGCTGTGTGTCAGCGGAGTGTGAGAGTGTATCTCTCAGTTGCAAGCTGTGTGTCAGCGGTGTGTGAGAGTGTATCTCTCTGTTAGAAGCTGTGAATCAGCGGTTGTGCTTTGACACTAGTGAAGCCTCACTGGGTTGTGTGAGGGGTGGACGTAGGTCTCTAGATTGAGACTAAACCACCTTAAAGATATTGTCTTGTGGTTTATCTTCTCTCTTGTTTCAACGATAGAAACTTGATAGGACCGATTCCAGGCATCCTGTGTGCATCTAGTTTTTCAGATAGTAACTAATATCTATCTCTTTATCTGCTGTGTTAGTCATTATTTTTATTTCCGCAAAGAAGGGCAAAAAGGGGCTGATCTATTCACCCCTCCCCTCTAGATCTGCCTATCACCACTCAATAGAATCGACTCTCAGAGTTGACCCCAGATTTCATATGCTTTATCTGAGTGCCTTTAACCACAGTGCGTCAACGCTACGAAGGAGATGCGTCGACGCAATCTGCCTTATTCAAAGAAGCTCGTGAGGATTTTAAGTGGACCACATGCCTTCGACCTTCACTCCTTTAATTCATGATCCAATGCACGTGGGCTGGACTTGGAAGGTTCCTAACTGTCATAATATTCTTTTTGCCACATGGACCAATAGTTCAATCTATCTGAAGATCAGATTATCTAGAGAACTGCTAATTTTAGATTCTATAAATTGAGCCATCCTCCTACGAAGAAAGACGACTGCTGCTGTTGCTGCCTTCAAAAGAGAGAAGAGCCATCAGAAAAATAGAGAGCCATTGCGAAATCAAGAAAGAGAAAAGGAGAAAGAAGAAGAGAGGGAGATTCTTGTCCAGCCAGTCGAGAAAGAAGAAATATCTTTGTGCTTTTCCAGAAAAATGCTCTTGAATTATTTCAGAGCTATATTTCAAATCTATGTTTGTTTTTGTTTCTTCTGGTCCTTATTTTTGTTTTGTTTCCAACACTTCTGCTATTTCGTTGTAATTGATCGTGTTTAAAACACGAATCAGGGTGGTGATCAGCTGGATGCTGATCACGTTTTGCTCTAGGCAAATAGAGTGTGAGGACCATCTTCCTCATTTGCTGCTCTAAGCAGCATTGCTGATGTTGCTGGGTGTAAGATCAGTGGGTGCACAACGAGATTGCTATACACGATTTCACTCTGAGATTTTAAAATAAGGGAGGAGAGAGTGCTCCTCAGGTTCTAAGCTATGGTGATAAGCGTTTGTAGCAGATTGGATTTGCATTATTGTGCAAGGGATCCTCACCCTGATCAGGTGAGGGGTGGACGTAGATTGCTGGGTAGCAATCGAACCACCTTAAAAAGTTCTGTGCATTTGCAGTTTGATATCCTTATTTCCTATCTCCACTCTTCTATAACTCATTTTGGTATATCAAAAGTTGTAGCTGGAACGATAGATTAAGCCTATCTGGAAGACTATACTTTGCATGAGGAGATCATTCGATCGAACCTCTGCCTTATACCAATCTGAGTTTACTTTCTGATATGTGGTTGGGTTTCACTAAGAAGTATCCTTGAGCTTGTCATAAAATTAAATGCATACAATGTTGAAAGTTTCCTAGTTCTGTCTTCTTCATCCTACTCATCTGGTGCTCGTCCACTTAATCTGTTGAGTCTCTCCATATGATTTTGATGATAACAAAACCCCGGCATTACAAATATGTTGATAACTTGCTTGAACCCTTCTCAGGCCATCTTCCATCAAAGCAAAATGCCTAATTATATCGTGCCTCAAAAATGTCCAAGATAAGTCAAACTAACTCATATTGTTTTGCACAAGAAGTGGTCTCAAAGTAATTTGTTTACATGCTGAGTCATTGGCTGACGCCACTAAAAATACAGGTTTTTCCAGGCACGGTTGACCGCCGGACAAGGCCCGGTCGACCGGTTTTCCCAGCGTTGAAAGGCTCAATCTCTGTAAAATTCTGGTCGACCGCCTCCCTATGTCCGGTCGACTGCCAGCTTCGAAGCCTCCATTGTTGACTTATTTTTCTCCACGAGGCTGAAGCATCTATCAATGGCTTTTTAATCCCAAAAGTCTTCAGACATCCTTGGAATTGTGGATCTGTGTCTTGGCTTGTCCTTGACCATCCAAGTTATATATAAATATCTCTTGGGGGAAAGAAACCCTAATCACTCAAGGGAGATCAAAGGGGGCTGCCAAGGGAGAAAGAGTGCTGCTTCTGTAGCTCCGTGAACAATGCTGCGTCCAAGAGTTCTTCATTCAAGAGCAAGGTTCTCAAGTTCATCTACAAGCCATTCAAGTGAAAATCAAGCTGAGGAGCAAGCTTCATCCAAAACAATCTTTATCCACTAAGGGGGAGCTTTAATTTGAAGTTTTCATTTTGTGTTTCTCCTTACATCCTTCTTCATGCTTCAAGTGTGTGTTCTTGTAATATTCAAACATTTGTGTGTGTATGGATCTACTCAGATTCGTGTTTGTGTGTGTGTGGCTCTTCACTTCTTCATATTTCTGTATGATTCAGTGCTTGTGCACCTTCGTGAGAGTTTCGAACTCACACGAGTGTGTGTGTGTGTTTTGATCTTGTAACACTTTACAAGATAGTGTGTAAATCCTCACAGATCGTGAGGGGTGGACGTAGGTTGCCGTCGTTGCATCCGAACCACCTAAAAATTGTTGTCTCTTGTGTGATTTGATCCTTTTCTCCTATCTCCATTATGTGCATGTTCGCGTAGTTTAATTATTTGCATCGGCTGATTTCTTCGTTTAGATCTAGATTAATTGATCATTCTCTAATAGATCTCTGGTATATCAAAAGTTGGGTTCGAACCGACAAGGTTAGTCTTGTCTGAAAGATAACACCTTGCGTGAGAGAATCTTCGGATTCCGTAGCTCCGCCTAGTACCAAAGAGCTATTATAGTGGTTGATTTTGATAGATCTATTTTCCTTTGCATCAGATCTAAATTGATAGCTGCCATTTCATCATATAAATTTCAAATTGGTTAAAGCTTTTTTAATATTTGTTTTCACCCAATTCACCCCCCTCTTGAGTGTCATTGATCGCGGGACTTCATAATCATCTATTGATTGTTTATCTCTTGCATAGTAAAGAGTTAGAATATATTGTTGGCTTCATCATTTAAATCAGTCTATTTGAGGGTTAGATCTATTCACCCCTCTTCTAGATCTGTTTCCCATTAACATTAATCAAGTCTGTTATCTACTTCTACAATCAATGGGGAGAAAAGGTAGAAGAAGGTGACCTATTATCGATTCAAACTTTGTTGGGAAGACTGGCTTGGAAAAGGCATTGTCGCTGAAGTGGGAGGCCAAGATTCTCGTGCCAAAAAGGGTGGCAAAAGTTGGAGCTGTCGGGGAGAGAGACCATGGAGAAGAGCTAAGAAGTTGCGTAGTGAGGAGGACCCCCTTGAAGATTTGCGGGGGTAAGTACGAAATTGTTGCTTACACTATCCTTTTCTAGGACCCAGGAGTTTAGATGAGGATGGTGATGAAAAAGATAAGGAGGCCCATTCTTGGACATCACATCCACCAACCTCTTCCTATCATTGTCATCCTCAGCTTCATCCGAAAGAAGCTAGGAGATCGATCTAACAGTCTCTATTGTAACACCCCAATTTTATGAAGCCCAAAAATGTATTGGATTTCCTTGATAGGAGCCCAAGTATTTATTGGATTCTCTTAAAAAGGGCCTAATAGGTTGGCCCACTTAATTAGTTTCAGACCATTAAGCATTATTAATTAATTTAAATAAGCAACTCACTTGTTAATTACATAATGTTTCATGAAAATATTAGAATGAGGTCAAATTTAGACTCATTGGAAAGATAATTTACTTATCTATAAGTTTCATGTTTGGCACTTTTTTAAATTAAGTCATTTTAATGAAAAAAAGGGAAAATAATGAAATTAGTAAGATTGGAGAATGGTTAAATTACCAATGGTGCCACTCATTAATGTGGGAAGCAGAAAATGGGTTGGCAGGGCGAGGTTGCTTGCAAATGGGCTTGGCGTGGCGTTGGCGGCTTATGGAGGTTATTTCCTTCTCCCCTCACCCTTTCCTTTTGTTAGCCATGACATTAAGGCCTCATTTGGTATGGGGATAGGTGGACGATAACCCTATCGAAACTCTATTATGCATTTGGTATGACCATTTTGGGTGGAAATATATATACAGGGATAAGGGGAACGGGAGTATCCCCAAAAATCGAGTTAGGAATGAAAGCGACCCATTCCATCGAAATGGTGGAATGAGTTATCCCCCCCATTAACCCTATTTTTCTCTCTCCTATTCCTTCATTCGTTCGATCTTGCCCTCCCCTCTGATCTTGGCTTATGAGAACAAACCCTAGCTCCCTTGTTCGACCTCATCCTCGCTCTTGTGCCCTGATTCATTCGAACTTGCCCTCCCCTCTCGTCTCAGCTTGTGAGAATGAACCCTAGCTCCCTTATTCGATCTCCTCCTTAACCCCTTTGTCAGATTTCCTCTCTTGATCACCTGCGATCATCTCCTTGTCTCCTTGGAAGGTTGTGACGTTGTCGATCGCCTCCTCACCGCCTCCTTGAAAGCCCGTGACGTTGCTAGCAAACCTGTAAGCCTTCGATCACCTCGTCTGTGAAATTCGTCGAAAGTGCTCATCCTCGAGCGAACCCTACCTCCCTTGACCACATCATTCTCAGAGGCCCTCCAACCTCGAGTGAGCCCTAGCTCCTTCATTATCTCTTCGAAAGCCCTTCATCCTCGACTAAACCCTATCACTATCCACATTCCTCCTCGACTCAAGGACTTGGATGTAGTCCCTCTGGTATGTCATAAGCCTAAGATTGTGTTCCCTTCTATGTTCATTCTCTCTGGCCAAGAAAAGGTAGCTAATCCCTCGAGGTAAGAAACATTTGAGGATGATTCTTCATTTTTTCTAATATTCATTTTTCTTGACTGTGAAAATTGTATTTCTCTATTTATAATATATATTTTGAGAATCACAAAAGAAAATGAAAGATTTGCCATTATCATGAAGCCCCTTAGCAATCCCTTTGGTCTCAAAATCTAAATAGGGCACATGAGCATGGAAGTTCATACCATTTTTTTTTGTAGTGTTAGATACCGACCACTTTAGGGGGAAAATGAAGCTCCAATTAGTACGGAGGAAAAGGGCACATAAGAATGGAGAATAGGGAGACATAACTAGATACTAGATTTATATTTTTTTCCACATCTTTTAGTGTTATATTATTCAGCTATTTTAATTATTTTATTTTTATTTAATTTTATGCTCCTATAATACCTCTATCACTCCATCTTATATTAAACAAATTATGAGTTATTGTAGGTATGGATAAGTATCTTGAAACTTAGTTCTCATAGATTTCCTTTACATGTATGCGTGGTTGTATTAGTGGCATCCTAAATAAATTGAAGTACGGCAATCATCTTAACGTACATGATTAAGTATAGAGAAGAAGAAAATGGTGAGAAAATTTTGCTGTACAAGAGGCTATTCTTAAATATATTATTGTTTATAGACTTTGTTCATTTTCACTTCTCTACTTCCTTTATATATTTGTTCTCCTACAAGCCCACAATTTCATCAATGGAAATGCAGATTTGTCTCTATTTCCTATGACTGCAGCAGTATGATAGCATGGAACTTGTCTTCTTTGTCTCTATATATCTCAAATATTAGTAATAATGAAGAAAAAGTATTTTATGTTTATGCAAAATCTACGTGACCAACATTTCTTTATGGCGGTTGCTTTTGCCTTCCGTATTAAAAGTACATGACTTGATTACTTGCAGGCTAATAAGATAACATCATGTTGTAGGCTCTTCAAGTGGATAAAAGATTTGTCAACAGTATTGACCAATTTTATTTTTAAGTGATAATTTATTTATATTTCTCCACATTCATGCTATGATGATATGTTAGAAGGAGTGTTTTATGTTTTAAGTGATATTTGATTACTCCACGGCAGAATTTGTGGTGTGAATGTACATCTATGTTTTAAATGATATTTTGTTACTCCAGAGTCGTGTGTGTTATGTTAGAAGCAGTGTTTCATATTTTAATTGATATTTGATTATTTCACGGCCGAGTGTGTGCTATGTGAGAAGCAGTATTTCATATTTTCAATGATATTTGATTACTATATAGCCGAGTGTGTGCTGTGTTAGAAGCAGTGTTTCATGTTTTAAGTGATATTTGATTACTTCATCCAAATGTATGTTGTGTTGGAAGTAATGTTTCATGTTTTTAGTGATATTTGATTACTCCCGAGCCTGTTATGATGATGTGTTAGAAGTAGTGTTTCATGTTTTCAGTGATATTTGATTACTTCACGGTCGAGTGTGTGTCGTGTTAAAAGTAGTGTTTCATGTTTTCAGTGATATTTGATTACTCCACGACCGAGTGTGTGATGTGAATGTCAAATTTTATATTTATGTGATATACATGTGAAAAGATGTTCTATACTTGTCATTTTTTTCTTTATGTGGTACGAAACAATGGTGTATGAAAAAATATATACTTTCGGCACCAGCCTCCTTAACAATAGTGATAGATGCAGATATCTTTTTGCCTAAGCATAATTGCAGCTATTTCTAGGAGGGAGTATGAAAATAGATTGTGATAGGACTTGGTTGGATGGGCTAACAAAATTGGGCAGCACGGTCCAATGGTCATATTCTTCAAAGATGCTCTCTCTCTCTCTCTCTCTCTCTCTCTCTAAAGAGTACAAAATCGGAGGAAAAAGAGAAATTGCAAACCATGTTTGCATTAATTAGAGTAAGGTTAGCATTATGCATTCCCACAAGAAAATGGATATGTGTATGTCATAAGGAGACCATGTATCAGTTGTACTATGAGAACCTGTGAATGAGGACCCTCACATGCTCTATATAATGCCTTCACATGAAGATCATACCTTCAGGCACACATGGGAAACAAAGGAAAAGTAGGATGGCAACTGCATAATTTCTCAAAACAATTCTGCCACCTATCTGCAAGTGCTGTAAGGACAACCCTGCTCCAATTATAGATAAATGATTGCGCATCAACACAAGTTAATTCCATGTAAACTTTACGTATGGATGCTATCGTAGCACTCTCTCCAAAGGTTCTAGATGGAGGACGGCATGTGGATTGAAAGAATGATGTGCAATCGGAGGCCCTTTTCTCGTAGTCTTGGACAGGTTCAAGAACTAACAACTTGACTAGTCTCTCAACCATTTTCTCATACATACTAGACCAATCTATCACTTTCAAAAATCAGAAAATAGAACTAGGTGGTAATACATGCAGCCGGCCAGGGCACAAAGGACATGAAGGACAAAAGGTTCCTCTATATAAACGTTTGCAGGAAGCATGGCCGCAAGGTCATATCACTAATATACTGCTCGACTCTGCTTTGTCTCAGGTGTCAATGGATCGGGAGGATCCGATAATTCGATCCGAATTTCACATTTTTTTCAGATTCGGAGCAACTTATTAATCCAAAATACAATACGCTCGTGGATTCGGGGCGATATTTTTCTGATCGGATCAATTTTTCGGGGCGCCGTTAAAACTCTCATTTCGGGGCGAGCATCCCAGCGCCATCGCGATCGGCTTCGTCCCTCCTCCATCTAGGGTTTCTCCAGCCTCCGCTCTCTACAGCTCCACAACCTCTGCTCTCCAGCTCCACACCTCTCCTTCATCTCATGACGGCGACGGCGACTTCCCCGATCGGCCTTCCTTTTGGATCTCGCTTCTTCCCTTTTCGGAACGCCTCACTGTGCTGCTAATATTTCTCCATCAACGGCGATCTCAGAGACGAGGACGCGATCGGTGCCTCTAGTGTATGTTGATCTCCCCCACACTCCTCTTCCTCCAACCCCCTTCCATCAAAGAGGGAGCGATGGTCGGCGCCTTCCCTAAACCCCTTCGGGCGTTCTTCCCCTTTTTTCTTTGTTGTTGTTCTTCTTTCCTCTCGTCGTCGCGCCTGACTGGTAGTTATTCTTTGTGGCGCTTCGCAGGCGTCGGAGAAGAAGCTCTCGAATCCGATGCGGGAGATCAAGTTGCAGAAGCTCATCCTCAACATTTGCGTCGGGGAAAGTGGAGATCGGCTCACCAGGGCGGTGAAGGTATTTAGACGAGACCCAAGTTCCTTTTTTTTTATTTTCTTCCATCGGTGACGTTGAGTGCATGTCCGACGCGCTTTTGTTCATGTTTTTGTTTTGCATTTTTTGATCTGGTCTGTTTGTCTCTGTGTCTTTTTTGCGTATCCCTTGTAGATTGGATTTTAGAGTATTGGGCACTTTTCAACTGTTTCGGTGGCTTGTGAGATCTGCTTTTCCTCTAGTTTTTTGTAGCCAGTGCCACATTTGTTTGAGTCAGGGGTTTGTGGGTTAGAAGTAAGACTACTAGTATTTTTAGTCAGGGATTTTGTTGTATTTATTAATGGATCAGATTAAATTCAATATTTCATAAAAAAAGGGACCGGGCTGTGGTTTCTGTTCACAGGGAAAGTCGGACGTGGATTTCCAGGGGAGACTAAATAGAAAGGACCAGTTTCGATTTTTAATGTGTAATGCTAGAATAAATTTATTTGGCATAGAAATTCAGGGGCCAAGTTGGTATCTTTTGTATCTGTTGTTTCACACTTTAACTCAAGTTTTTTTGGTCTAAAAGACAATATTTTAGGTTGCTTCAGCATTCTTTAGTCATTTGTATATTTGTGTGTGTATCAAGTTCAGCACAGTTCAAATTTGATTTCTTACTATGTAGATACTTACTGTTTGGATTTCTTCTGTATGTATGGAGAAGGGTACATATATCAGGTGCTCAGTTTTGGTATATATTTTACATTGGCATATTTATGTTAGATGAGTATGTGGGATATATATTTTTTTGGTCATGGAGGTTACTATTGATAAAATTCTGGAGTATTTGGCATTCATTGCCATGTAGTAGCATGATAGCATTGCCCAGAAATCTTGGATGTTTGATATTGGTAGACAAATAATTTGTTTATGATAGCTCTTGGAGAGTTCAGTCAATGGCCATCTGCGTACTGTATCTGTGTCCATACTCATAAAATGTATTTCCAATGCATTTCTGAATGGATAGGTTTGATTGATTTCTTGATGAATTTCTTCTATGTGACTTCTCATTTCTATGTTATTCTGAAAGTTTTTGTTTTCATTCTATGGGTTTTGTTCTTACATTTGTGCATATTCACCATTTACTTATATAATTGTTGACAGCCAAACGTGAGAATCCTATTCTAACCACATTCCAATCTCTGTAAGTTGTAATATTCCATGTTGCTGGTAGTACTATGCTATATTTGGATCTAACCATTATCTTAATTTTAAACTGTACTTGTTCTTTACATGCCTATGTTAGAGTTACCTCTCTGAAGTCTGGCTTTGACAAAATGTGAGATCATATGAAAAACATGCTGCCCCAGAAAAAAAAAACTCCTTACGTAATTAGCTCTCCACATGTGTCAGGCAAATCTAAGATACTAAATTCCAGTCCCTTGCTTGTCCCACAGCTTGATAAAAACTTCCATTCTGATTGTTCTTGTAGCTGCAGTGGTGCTAATACCTCATTCTTGTCCAAAAGAAGCTCAGCAAGATGTGCAGCTACGTACTCTCTTTTTTCACATGTGAGCCTCTGATGCATCATTATTTCCCAGAGAGATGACAATTAAAAGAAATCCTCTAAAACATACTTCGGACAGCCAAGAGCTTCCAAATATGACAATAGATGCCAAATTAATGAATTATCTGGCTTATTGTTCCTTCCAGATATGGGATGTTTTTAATTTTTGGATGGTTTTTGTACTGCTTGGAGATATACATATGACAGTAATTTTCCACTCTCCTAAGTAGTTTCATTGACTATATATCCAGGTCTGATCAAGTCTATCTGCAACATTTATAGATCTGAAATTTGTCATTTGTATATTTGTGTGTATCATCTCTTTTACCATTGTTTTCTCTTTGATTGTTTTATTCCATCTATCATTCTTGAAATTTTCTTAATTATCTCTGATTTTTTTTTGCTATTGTGAAGGGTGTAGATTATAGTGTCATTTTGATTTGAAATCATGGCAAGTGGTTCAGAGAATATAGAATTGGATGTAGATAATACAGAAGCTTTTCCAAAGAGAGAGAAAGGCCAATGTACAGTTTTGAAGCCAAGCTTTTCCAGCAATGGGGCCGACTGGGACTCTTTTTGAGCTTGCCTAAACCTTGCTAGCAGCAAATAAACTAAAATTACCATAATTTTTGAACTAGAACCTTCAATTGGTCACTTAATGAATAATTGTTGTTGATTTGGAAAAATAACTAAAAACAAGATATCCATACGGCCAAGAAGACCTTCTGTCAAAACCTTTTTTATAGGATTTATTGGTGTTTGCATTAATTGGCAACTGCTGCTTTAGGTTGGATTCAACCTATGGGCCTCTATCCATGTTGTGCAATATTTGGCCCAAAATTGTCTAATATTCTGATAAGCTTGCAGAATTTTATCTAATATTCGTCTTTGACCTCATAAGATTACATTGTTTTTCATTCCTTTTCTATTGCTATTTGCTGATCAAACTTTTTAACATATGCAGGACAGCGGTTGTATGTGGTGGCACTTATGTTGCCTAGGCCATCAAACTCTATCATGTATGTGCTGCTGCCCCCTCCAACAGCACCTATGACAATTTACATTTCAGCTTGAAAGGTTGACTGACTATCATAGGGAGGATATCTAGTTTCTTCAGTGTGTGGGGGCGGAGGGAATTGATGTTCCCTGATATGCTTCAGTGGGGAAATGTTTTGGTAGCTTCCCAAAAGTTGTAAGAAGCTAAACATCACCCTATGTAATAGCCTGGAAAACTTCAGTTTCTCTCTAAACCGCCTGATTAATCTCACCATTTTGTGGATGGAAGATGACACCCTTCTATCCTGTTGAAGAGTGCTGCCATGTTGAACAGAGAAAAAGATGATGTAAATTAGGGAAATGTGTTTGGTGATCCGTTTTAGAAGTATCTATTTCTTATTGCTGAAGATGACCACATGCACGTTTAATTGAATTTCATTTAATCTTTCATTGTGTTGCAGAAAAAATGGTCATTGTTTTTTATGTCCATATTGAAACCATGGACGACTAATTTTCTGGTTTAGTAGGACCACGGAAATATGGCAGCACATGGTTCTTTAACATTTGTTGCAATATCCAATCCAGTTAACCTGTAGACCAGTTGTTGAATGTTCTTAATATCCAGTCAAAAAATATGGATTCAGAATAGGATCCAGATCCGGATCCAAAAACAGGATTACAAGATTGAAAAAATACATATTAGGATTCAGGTAAGATCCGGATCCGAAATTATGAGTTTGGATTCGGATCAGATCCGAATCCAAAATACCATTCTATTTCAGATTCAGGTCAGATCCGAATCTAGATAGATTGGATCTGGATTCGGATCATAAAGGATCCGACCCGGATCCGATCCATTGACAGGGCTATGGAGAAGGAAGGGGGCACACCCTTCTTCTTGGCCTTCTTCCATCTTCTTTTCCTTCTCCTCCTCTTCTTGCTCTCCTTCTGCTTGTTTTCTTCTTTCCTTCCTCTTGTCCCCCCTTTTATAGGGTTGCAGGGTGGCGTAGAGGTGGTGGAGCTCCGATGGCTGCAGGTTCCTCCGGTGGAAGGCCAACAGGTGAGAATGTAACCCCCTCTCCCCTTCCTCTCTGCTTTTCTCTCTCTCTCTCTCTCTCTCTCTCTTTCCCCTTCTTTGGGCGGAGGCCCATGCAAAGAAGGCCGGAGAGGGGTCCCTCCGGTCTTGGCGCAGACCAGAGGCACCCCCTCCGACTGTTGTAGAGACCGGAGGGGGGTGCGTAGACCGGAGGCACCCCACCCCCTCCGGGCCCGCGTAGACCGAAGGCACCCCTTCTGGTTGCTGTGCGTGCAGAAGGGGGCCCTCTGGGCCTGCGCAGACCAGAGGGGGGCCCTCCGGTCCTGCACACACCGGAGGCACCCCCCCTCCGGTCCTATGCGTCGGAGGGAGGGTCCCTCTGATCGCTTGCCATCGGAGGGGGGTTCCTCTGGTCTGGCCAGTCCCAGGGACCCCCCTTCCGGTCTGTTTTCATCCACGAGAGAGATAGAGAGAGAGAGAGGGCGGAGGGGGGGTCATAGCCCATTTTTGACTTCAAAGCCTATAAAAGGCCTGTCGTATTTCTGAAAAAGTACTTTTTTACTGCTCTAAAGGGCCGGACTACGGCACGTGGAACCCCTCTTTGGGTTATTTTAGGCTTGCTTTGTCAGGGGAGTAACCCCGTTGACCGTATTACGGGTCGGGGAGATCCGAATAGGTGTTTGTGGTTAACCTTCCGCACGGGTGAGCGAGATCGCTGCCCTACGGAATTTTTGATAGACTTTTTCATGCACAAAGCATATGTTATTTTTGCATAGGACTAACAGCTTCGTTATTTTGAAGCCACTTGTGAGTCATTCTATTTTTTCCTTTTTTCTGAAAATTTCTGAAATTATCAGAAATTAAGGCTGAATGATTTTGGGGTCCAACAAATACCCCCTCACGAGGGGTCCGTCGGAGCCGAAGGTGGGGTCGAGTGGCCCGTGCATTTGATAATTTCTATTGTACTTGCGACATGATATCCTTATGTCTTTGAACGTAAATATGCTTTTCGCCATTCTTCATATATATTCACTGAATTGGTTTTTAACAAAGCTTCTTCTTCTTCTTCTTCTTTTTCTCGCAGGCAGCCATCATGTCCAGTATGAGAGAGCCGCGCCCACGCGTCGAGGGGGCGTGATAGGGAAAATGCCCCTATTATTTCCAAGAAGTTGATATCTTTACTGGACCCTCCCAGAATTACAATGCAGAACTTATTCTCCCCTGATCGACAGTTGAGTGTGATCACGTCGAGTCCACTTCCTGAAGACGAGTCTGGAGATGGCGTTGTTGACTTGTCTTTGATTGTGAGGCGTGGAGCCCTTTATAGATATGAACAGCTAGCGTTACCCAAAGTATTTTCCGCTGGATGAGTACTTATTTCCTTTCATTCAACATTTTATCCCCGAGGATATAGATGAGGATGATGGCTATTTGGTGGCATCCAGTTGGAGAGGGCCATTTTGGTTGGGCAGGATATCATGCTTGGCTGTTGTGGCACTTCATACCCCAGCTTTCCCATGGGCCTGGTGCACCAAACCCAATTTCCTGTTGCTTCACAGTTGGGCTTCTATAGTTGTGAGACTGGCTGCCCCACTCGGCTTCAGTCTTTTTCCTCTGTTACTTGGGACTTGTGTGGGAAACACAAGACAGTGTCCAGAGTTACTTCTGGTTACTTCCTTACTCCATCTGGCGCGCGGTTTGCTTTTGAAGGTTATGACAAACTGTGTCTTCTGGATAAAATTATGAGTGGCTCCACTCCAAGTTGGTATGGCAAATGGGCCGTCGTCTCTTCTCATAGATTTCACTTGGGAGCCATAGAGTAGCTCATGGGGATTCTTCACCACTACGGTAAGCTCCTTGATCACATTGGTATTCGACATGCCGTGACTACTGCATTGTATCGCTATCCCTACTACAGCGGTCTTCTGCAAGCTTTGGCTAAGCGATTTAATCGCCGGTTCAACACTTTCGGAACAGCTGAGGGTGAGACAGCTTTTGACTTGTGGAGCTTCCATAGGATCTCTGGACTTCCAATTTCAGGCTGACCTTATGAGGAAGTAACCCTGGATGATCTGCACAGGAATTATTCCACAGGCTCGGGGGAGTATGGGCTACCACTGAATTTCAGATTTTTGATGAAAGTATGACGGGATTTGGCCCGTTTTGGGAAGAAGAAAGCTCTTTCTGCCTCTACTGGAGCTGTGAGGGTCAGCCTGAATGCCTGGGTCCAATATTTTTATAATGGACCGTTCTGTTTTTACGACAGATTTGCTGAGGATGACAGATCTTTGAACCAATATCAGCAGCTTACTCTCCCTTCTTAGGAAAACAGAAGATATTTGTCGACACCAAGAAATGCGGGGTGGAACCCGCGGGGATTGCCTGATCAGGTTTACCATGCTGCTTATCTAGTTTCTTGGCTTGCCACCTTTGTCATGCCATACGATGAAGAGGGCCTAGTGCGGCCCGAGCTTATCTATCCTGCCTGCCTCCTTACTGACTATCATAGATTGGCTATTGCCCCTGCCGCCTTGGCAAACATTTATCATGGACTAGGGAACTTGACAACGCACAGTTCTCCCAGAGACAGAAGTGTATGCATGGCCACCCATTACTTGAGTGAATGGGCCTGATTGCTTCTACCAGAATTGTGTAAGAATGTTCCTGTTGATAATCCGACAACTCCCTTAATCTTCTTGTTTCTAAATCGCCCCGACCATAGTCTACTTGAGCATTTGTTAGAGGCACGGAGATTATTGTCATATGTCCCCATTCATGGGGAAGAGGACCTCAATTTCGCACACAACTCTTATGATTTCCGGCCATTTGTTATTGAAGGCCCAAACGGCCATAGTTTGTCGTACCATGAGTCCTCCGGCATTTCTTTTTATGAAGATTGGTTATGCTATGTTAGGCCGAGCATTCTTGTGTTCAGGAAGGGCAGCACCACCATCTTGGAGCCCTACTATCCTCACCGCTTCTCACGAAATTTTGACTATGACCAATCAATACCTCCAAATGTTGATTTTGCCATAGAGGGACGTTTATGTCGAAGCCATAACACCCATCTAGTTGTTGGCAGTAGGTGGGATTATTTTTTTAGGGGCATGCCAGATCAGAGGTGTACTCTTCTCGAGGGGAGGAGGGTCGGTCGGATCGACACGTATTGTGCTTACTAGTGGTTTAAGCACAACAACGTGTTCAGACAGCCTCCTCAAAAGTTAAAAGAGGTAGAGGAAGCCCGTCTTGCGAGAACTGACCTTCCTCCACTTTCTATTGAACATTCTTTCCTTCATGCCCATTTTCCGTAGCTCGTGAGGACTGTGAAGGAGTTCTGTGCAGCGTAGGAGGCAAAGAACAGAGCCGTTACCGTAGATTGGCGGCCATATGTAGGGGCAATCAAGCCTTTGAAGCGCTAGGCAGAGACTTCCTCAGGGCAGGCTAAAGCCCCAACAGTTCGGAGAGTATATTCACGGTCGGCTCACTTGCTATCATAACGTGGCTACCCACAGGACGCTCAGATGTCCACTAGGCTTCATCCAGAGGGACACACCAATGATCTGTGACCACGGTGGGAGAGGCATTTGATAGGTTCCATCATCCGCACTGGGCCTTTTGAGTATGCTACTCTTATAGAAAATGTGAGCACACTTCAAGATCTTTGGGATGGGGTGGCAAAGACCGGCAAGGTCATTGGTGTGCGACCGAAGGAGATGGTTTTATAGCCTACATTCTCACTTGCCCCAGACGGTATGCAGTTAACACTTTTATATCTTCTAGCTACCCAGAATTTGTTTTACCCTGAATGCTTCCTAACCTTGCCGTGTTTGTCATGCCTTCTCTCTCCCTTCTTTATCTTCTTCCCTTTTTTCTTTACAACGAGCTTCATTGTTGAAAAGAGTGCCCCGAATCGGGGAAAAAGGGCCTCTGCTTCATCAAAGAGGCCGCGGTCTGTCGATGATGCGGGTCCTAGGACTCGGGTGTCCCATCCTCGCACTAGCAAGGGTGCTTCGCGGGAGCAGCCAAGTAGCATATTTTACGTAGCTTTACTTATCTTCAGTAGATTAATTTCATTGAGTTCTTCTACTGATCATGCTAACTCTCAGGTTCCTCTCATGTGCAAGGAGAGGGACATCCCCATATTGTGGACGAAACTACTTCGTCGGGAGTAATAGAGACTACAGGAGAATGCGCGCTACAGGATGATGATTACAACCCCATGACAGGCACTTCGCCGCCCTTCTCCGGCGAGGAGCCTTCTAGTCAAACTTTCCTTGGTAAGCTTACCCTTTATGTACTTGATCATGAACATTTTTCCTTGGACTGGCTCGTGATTGTGTAACTTCCTCTTATTCAAGAGAGACTGGAGGAGGGAATGGTACAGTCACAGCCCTCATGGAGGAAATGAGATTAAATGTCGACCCAACTTCTTTGAGTGAGTTTCTAGGAGTTCCGCTCCATAAGATCTGGCTCCTTTAAGTTGTGAAGTTATTTTGACATTCCTTACTTTCAGGCCTACTTAGCGGAGACTTTGGAGTTTCTGTGAAGGTCACCGCGCTCCTGAGTTTAGGGCTAAATGTAGAACTCCCAGAATTTTCACCCACTCTTCTCTCTGATGGAGAGACAGTAGCTAGGTATTCGGAAGCCCTTTTAGCTGAGTTATACGCAGAGAAAGAGGGGGAACCAAGCTCTCGCGTGGAAATTGACAAGGGCCCAACTGGCCCTCCTGGCTTGGGTGCAGCTCAGGGTACCTGTGCTACCGATAAAGATGCTTACCGCATTCCTTTTATTTGCTGTCCTATCTATTGTAGACTTAGTTACTAATGTTCCCATCTTGCTTTGTAGTTGTCTCACCAGCGGTGGGACTGCCCAGTGCTTTGGGAGAGATCGACATGGATGATTTAGCACTGAAGGAGCCTACTGATGTCTGCCATGGGACTTGTGGGTCCACCCCTATGGTGGGAGGCGCGGATGATGAACCCCCTAATGCAGCAAAAATCACATCTGCTGGTGGGGTAGAACCTAGTGAGCATCTACACTTCCCTCCCTTATATATATATATATATATATATATTCGGAGGACGTGGGCCGGTCCATAAATAATCCAATTCCATGTTCTCTTCTCTTATATGATCCAACAATTGGAGGTAGCAGGCCACTCTTGGCAGAGAAGGAGAGTACACTTCACGCAGAGACTTCTCCCCTTCCGTCAGATTTGGCGACTTTGGCCATTAAAGGAGTCGAGGATGTTGATTTGGGGGATACTAAGCCTTTCATTCACTTGTTATTCTCTTGCAGCACTCCGTTCTATATTGTAATTGAATGACTATTACTGTCTTTCCTTCTTAGGGACTACCTCAACACCCCTACTTGCTAGTGACCAGGACGTAGGAGAGGAAGGGCACACTTGCTTTAACACAGGGCCTGCCGCTCAGGACCCAGCGAGAGTTGAGAGCCCTTTAGTAGGTAATTGACCCTTTCTTGGGACCATCGGTGTTGATCACACCTATATATATCTTTAATGAATACTGTGCTTTACACTTTGCTAGGGAGAACAGAACTTCTCGATGATCAGTCTGCACCTCCTTCACCTACTCATCCTAGTGCCACAAACGAAGGCATGTCTGGGCCTTACCCTAAGGGCGAAGCTTTGAGAGAGGTGACCTCCTCAGATAAGGTAGTAATGACTTTATTGGTGAAGATGGCAGGCTATTCAGTCAAGATGACCATGTTGGAAATTCCCTCTCTTTGCAGGCTTGCCAGAGGGTGCTTGCTCGGGTATTGTTGCAGGCGAGCAACAATCTTCCTTCGACGCTGGCTTTCCAGCACACGGGATAGCTTGGCCTGATGACCCTCAGCCCATATCTTTTGTGGGGGTTGAACTGATGGTTGACACGCTCATCAGCGGCGCCCGAACCTTATTCCAAAGGGGGAGCCTCCCTCCCGCGGAGATTGTGCATGATACTCTTCGGACTAGCAGACGGGGTTACCATGCATTGGGGCTGCCAAAAGAGCTGTGGATGATGATTGTGGAAAGCATTTGGGAAGAATTTTGGCGTCTGCATATAGCTTCAACATGGGAGACTTGCAAATTGAAAATTCAAGAGCTGAAAGTAGAAGACCATACTTTATCCAGCAAGATGGAGGAGCTACATTCTAGGGTCGAGAAAGTTCGAGACTGTCGGGCCTCCTTTGAGGTAGCTGAAAATAGGAACTAGGCCATATTGCTTCGGGAGACAAAGCGGAGCATCTTGCGGCGGGTTGAGGAGTTGGAGACCACAGCCGAATCTGACATCAAAACTGCTCAGGAGCTACAAGCTAAGGAGGATTCTCGTCTCAGAGTGTTAGGTGACACAAGAAGCCATTGTGGCAAGGCAAAGTGAAATTGGGGATTTGATGAAGAAAAAACCCCCTCACGTGTGAGGCTCTGTTTTGTTAGTTTTCGATCCTTCATTTTTATGGTTAACCCGAGGGCCTATCTTGGGCTCCCATTCTATAGCCAAATGAAAGCAGTAGTTCAGTATTACATACTTTGAAAGAGTGTTGATGCTGCACCTTGTCCTTCCATTATCATGTCATCATCACCTCTTCCTTTTTTTTTCTTCTATTTTTTTTACTAGTTATAGCGCCCTTGCAGATTTTCACGTTGAGGGGTTACCCACTTTTGCTTGAGACGTCCTTTCGGATTTTCACCTCAGTCGGGTCACGACCTTTTTGCCCTTGAGTAACTAGTAAACTGGTTGCCCTAGTCTGTCGGGGCACCTCTATTTTAAGCCTCATTCTCTTTTTTGATTTTTTTTAAGAACAATAATGTAGTCTGAAATATTTGAATTGTGGGGTTGACCCAAACGGAGTTTGAGAGCAGAAAAGGGTAGGATTTGGGGTTTACCAACAATGTTGGGAAACCAAAAACTTGAGATTTGAGACTGACTAACAATGTTGGAAAATCGAAAAGTTGGAATTTGGGGTTGACCAAGAGTGTTGAGAGGCCAAAAACTTGGGATTTGGGGCTTGACCAACGGTGTTGGGAGGCCGAAAACTTGGGATTTGGGGCTTCACCAACGGTGTTGGGATGTCGAACACTTGGGATTTAGCATGGGAAGGACGCGGACAAGAACTGTTCAGAGCACCCATGACTTTAAGCTCTTCGGAGATAACTCCCCTGCCCTTTCTTACTCTTCTGCAAAGTAGGGAAGGTCTTGTGTAGATTATTGTTTGAACTCGTACTGAGGAGCATAGTATAACTTTAAATGTTTTCCGCTCAGTGATGGAAATGGCGTTTCCCCTTTGTGATCAATGAATGTATATGCGCCTCCTTCATAGGCCCTTATGACAACATAGGGCTTACGCCAGTTAGGTTGTAGTTTGCCGCTGAATTTGCCTACCATAACTTCCCTCTCTTTAACCATGACAAAGTCACATTTTTTGAATGCCCTTTGCTTCACTAGTTTGTCGTAAGCTCTCGTCATGCGGGCTTAATATGTCTAAAGGTGTTTTTAACCTTCCAACCTTTTGCCTTTCAGGTTAGAGAGCTCTTCAAGTCTTCTTTCTATTTCGTCTTGTCGTTGGGTCAGTAGGCCAGTGTGCACAGTTACCCGGTAAGAAGACATTTCAATTTCAACTAGTATTACGGTTTCAGTCCCATATACGAGGGAAAACAGAGAACAATCGGTAGGAGTCTTATAGACCGTTCGATATGCCCAAAGAGCTTCGTGTATCTTTTCACCCCAGTCCCTTTTACGGCTACAGATGATCTTAGCCAGGAGCTTGCAAAAGGTCTTGTTAAATGCTTCGGCCAATCCATTAGCTTAGGGATTGTAGACCGTTGAAGTTCTCCAATCGATATGAAACTTTGCTGTCAACTGGTAAATGGTCCTGTTTTTGAATGGAGTGTCATTATTTGACATGATTCGACAGGGGGTGTCGAATCGGTATATAATGTAATATTTAATAAATCGAGCAACTGCCTCCCCCGTGACTTCTTGCAAAGGGATGGGTTCAGCCCACCGGGAGAAGTAATCAGTTGCGGCTAGGATATACTTATAGCCTTTTGTGGATGGTGGGAAGGGTTCCACGACACCCATTCCCCATTCTACGAAAGGCCATGTAGGAGCCGTGGGGTGTACTGGGTTAAGAGACCTTCAACCAGGGCCAAAAGCTTAGCATTGGTGGCACGTGCGGGTGTAGTGGTTATAGTCCGCATACATAGTGGGCCAATAAAAGCCCTTGAACTTTTTATTAATTTTCATCTTGTCCCCTGCTCGATGGGCGTCGTAGAGCCCTGAATGGACCTCGTGCATAATTACTTTGGCCTCTTTTGGTGAGAGACAGCAGATGAGAACATACTTGTCTTTTTTATGGACAAGCCTATAAAGTTGGTCTCCTATCAGTTGATATGATGCCGCCCTTCACAACAGTCGAATCTTTTGAGCTTGATCTCTGGGGAGGCAACCGCTTTTTATGTCGATAATTGGCTGGCGTCAATCTTGTTCTTCTTCTTTGGCGGGGTTGTTTTCTTCAATTGCATGGACCTCCGGGGCAGAGGGGTTGGCCTCTTCGTCTAGCACACTTGGCATAAGCTTCATGTGCCTGACAGTTATGTCCAACTCTCCCTCAGGTGGAAGTTTTATGGCGGATGCCAACTTGGCCAAGGCGTCAGCCTGAGAATTCATACCTCTAGGAACATGGCCTATTTCAAATAGGTAGAATTTTTCTTTGAGTCTCATCAAAGTAGCATGGTAAGGAACTAACTCTTTTTTTTCGGACGTCATAGTCGCCTAGGACTTGTTGTACGACGAGTTGTGTCCCCATAAACTTTGATACATCTGACATCCATTTCAAGGGCTAATTGGAGTCCGACAATTAGTGCCTCGTATTCCGCCTCATTGTTTGTTAAGGACTTCATAAGAGCACAGGAATTATGTAGGATCCCACCTTGAGGTGTCACAAAGACAATACCTGCTCCTGACGTGAGGCTTGTAGTACTATCGAATTTCTTGACTGTTCGGGGAGCACCATCAAAATCAAGCTCCCAACATGGAATGTCAATTGCGAGGGCATCTTCTTTCCGTGATGGGGGACCCCCAACCTGGCCCTCTAGTTCTGATTGGGGCAGGAGTGTTTCTTCATTAGGCAATCCAATGTTAAGCGGAGAGTCTGCCAGGACTGGATGTACCGCTAGAAATTCTACCATTTCTTGTCCTTTTGATCGCCTTCTGCAGGACGAAAGTTATTTCAAACTCCATGAGGAGTAATGCCCAATTTCCAAGGCTCCCTGACAGTATAGGCTATTCAAGGAGGAACTTGAGTGGGTCATATTTTGAACTTAACTCCACCCGATGGAATAGGAGATAATGTCTTAGCTTTTTGACGACGAACACGAGTGCCAGGCATGCTTTCTCCATCGGGGAATAGCGGTTTTCGGGACCAACGAACTTTCTACTAAGGTAATATAGTGGTTGCTCTTTGCCCTCTTCATTTGTTTCTGCCAACAAGGCTCCCAGAGAAACGTCCCTGGCAATAATGTAGAGTAGTAATGGCTTCCCTTTGATAGGTGCTCCCAACATTGGTGGAGTGAGGAGATATTCTTTAATTTGTTCGGATGCATCTTGGCTCTCTTAGTCCCATACGAACGGTGCACCCTTCTTCATCAATTTCCCAAAAGGTGCGCATCTTTATGAGAGATTGGATAAGAAATGCCTGATGTAGGCAAGCCTCCTGTGGAGGGATCTTAATTCCGTTATATTCCTGAGAGGTGGCAACTCTCGGATTGCCTTGATCTTATTGGGGTCTATTTTAATTCCCCGATATCTGACAATGAAGCTGAGAAATTTGCCACTTGAAACACCAAAAGCACATTTCATCGGGTTCATTTTTAGCTTAAATTGGTGCAGTCTTTCAAAAACCTGGCGCAAATCGGCCATGTGGTCTTTCTGCCTCCGAGTCTTGATGACGAGGTCATCTACATAACACTCGACCAAGTCGTGGAGCATTTCATCAAAAAATTTGGTCATGGCCCTCTGATATGTGGCGTCGGCGTTCTTTAGATCAGAAGGCATTCTTTTGTAATTGAAGATCCCTTTGGGAGACCGAAAAGCCGTGTGCACCTTGTCCTTGACGGACATCCGGATTTGATTGTACCTCGACGATCCATCCATGAAGGATAAAGTTTCATGTCCGGTGGTCATATCGACCATAGTTTTAGTAATCGGAATAGGAAAATCGTCCTTCGGACAGACTTTATTCAGGTCCTTATAGTCAATGCAGATGTAGACTTGGCCGTTCTTCTTTTTGACGGGAACTATATTGGCAAGCCAAGTCGGGTATATACAAGGCTCAATGAAGTCCACTTCTAAGAGTTTGTCAACTTCAACATTTATTTTAAGCTCGAGCTCGTGACGCATGCATCTTTGGACTTGTTTGATCGGTTTGGCCGTGGGGAGTATTGCTAGCTCATGTTCCATCACATAAGGTTCCAACTCTGGCATCTCATTGTAAGTCCAGAGAAAGCAATCTTTATATTCCACTAAGAGTTGTTTATATGCTTCCCTTTCTTCCTTATTCAGGAGGTGCTGACGAAAATTGGTTCGGGGTCGTCATATTGGCGTGGGTGCCGTAACACTTTTAAGTTACCGAGGACGGACGGGGGAAGTTGTTCGTCCGATTCTTCAGGTGTCCCTTCCTTTTACGATTCATTCGAAGGATGGGTGGTCTTCCTGCCAGAGCACGATTCGCCAGACAAGGGTGAGAGCCCCAGAGTGTTGTCTGAATAGTGAATTTCAACATGTGCTTCTCGACTAAGGGGGAGGCTTCTTGCTTCCGTTGCCACGAACCTAGGCAACGTAGACACGGCTGTGGTGGGAATTTGTCTAGTCGAGGATTTCGGTTTATCCCATGGATGAGCTTGCGCGGGAGACACCCGATAATTTTGACTTTGAATGACTCCAGACTGTATCAAGCCTTCGACCTCGTCTTTGAAGACATAACAATCTTCTGTAGCATGGCCAGACATCTGGTGATACCGACAAAAAGTGGGGTCCTTGACCTTGCTTTCTTTGGTTGGTCTGCAAGGGTTTGGTAATGTTATAAGGTTTTGTGTCATGCAGAGTTCAAACGATGGCTCGGTGTGCGCTTTGCTGAATGAATATGGCGTCTCCATTTGCCTTGCTAATGTTATTACCCCTTGGCTACCTCAAGGGCGTTGTTCGGGCCAATTCTTCCCTGGAAGTGAGCACCTATACAAGGGGAGCCCAGAACACTTGTTGTTTTCTTGGCGGTAGGATGGACCTTATTGAATTTAGGCCCATCGACTGATGCTCCGATCACCATCATCAGAGAACTATTGTTCATCAAGACCTCAGGTTGAGCAAAAGAGTTTGGTGAAAACGTGAGATGCCTGAGTAGAACATCTCGCTCCCGTAATAACTCTTGTACAAGAGACTTTGATGCCTGATTTTCCCGTCTTAAACCTTCTAGCATGGTAGTTTGTTTTTCTTGGCCAACATGGAGTCCCCTAGCTCTCCAAAGTCAAGTCCAGCCAATTGGCCTAAAGCCGCTTTTCCAAGCTCTTCCAACTACCGACAGGCAGGCTGTAATGGGGTGAAGTGCTCTTTGCCGACAGGATTGGCGGGGTGGATGCCCAAACTGCCTATACCAGGCAGCTACAGTTAGAGATTGTGACTTTCGGGTGCAAATTCCTCTTGATATTTGGCTATGCAGAGGTTATCCCTCTGAAGGGAGCTTGACTCGCCAACCAATGATGACAACCCTACGATATTGACGGCATAATAGACTTTGAAGTCCACCTCCGGGTCGTAGCCCAGCTCTCTTCTGTCATTTTTGGAGAAAGGGGGTTGTCCCCTTGCCTGCGAGGGGTACCACAGTTGTTGAAAGTAATTGCGCCGAGAAGCTTCCTGCATTTGCGGGATATTCTGCTTGCGACACATCTCTTTAATGTATTTGGGCATGCCGTCCATTTCTTAGACGAGCTCAGGGGTATTCTTAAGCTTCTCACTCTAGCCAAAGTCATCATCAAGAGGATCACGAGGGACCAAATCCCCTCTATAGAATTATGATGGGTTTGTAGAGCTTGCTGTTCTTTTTCTTTCCTTTCCTTTGATAAGTGACAATGAATGTCTTTAGTTGCTTGACCCCTTGTTCTTCCCTTTCAGAGAATAATTGTATACATGTGGGGGGTAGTAAGATACTTTCGTTTATGGCCCGATTGATGAGGTTAGCCTCAAAATTGATTTCCCGCCTTTCTTACCAGGTCGGCTTACTACCGACATGGCTAGACTGCAAACTCAGCCGATGTAATTGGGCGAGGTCTTCATTCACAACGAAGAGCTCCTCGTCATCTTCCTCTTCTTCCGCCACAACCTTTTGTTTTCCCTTGTCCTCAGTTTTAACGAGAGGCTCGGTGGTCGGTTCCCCAAAATATAGCTGGGCATCCGTCAAGTTGCATTCATTTGGGCGGAAGGGGGATCGATCAGCAAAGACCGTATGTTGCTCTCCGCCTTTCACATACTTGATGCACTGATGGAGGGTAGAGGGGACAACCCAGTTTTCGTGCAACCAGGGTCTTCCAAGCAGGGCTTTGTATGAGCTGTTATCATTGATGATATAAAATGTGGCTTTAGTGACAAAATTGTCCATTGTCACCTCCACCTTACCCAGGGCGTCCTCTGAATCTTTATTGAACCCTGAGATCTTTACATCATATACCCTCTGTAAATAAGGCATGAGGAACAAAGACTTAACAGTCTTAAGGGGCATTATATTGACGGATGCCCCGGGATCCATGAGGATTCTATTTAGCTCGTGCCCATTCATCTTCCCTTGCATATATAAAGGGTGATTATGGCAAGGTGAAGATAGCAACATATCTCTATCAGTGAAGGTGACAGTTGCTGCCAGAGCCTCGTATGCCTGGGCTTGAAGTTCAGCTACATCGGCCTTATATACTTTTGGTTCTTGGAGAACTTTCACAAGGGCTTCCCTTAGCTCTTTACTCAAGGCGATAGCCTCCCATATGGTAACATAGGTCGGCATCCGCTTCATATGCTAAATAATTTTATGATCGGCCCGAGCGCAAGCCTGATCCAATGGAGGGATCATTTCCAACAGAGGGTTGGCTTGGCAGCTAGGCTTCTTACTTGGCTCTGCTTTTCCTTGGTCATTTGGTTCCTCCTGAAATAATGAGGCTAGAGATTCCCCTTATGGAGGAAGTACGCCTTCACTATCCTTACTAGAGGGACCTGCCTAAGCTGACTCGGTGGGCTCTGCTTGCGGACTCGACTCAATGGGATCACGATTTTCGTCTGATGGATCAAACACGAAGGTATCCCAAGCTTGGACTTGAGGAGAGTCGACGGTCGTTTCTTGCGTAGCCGGCTTGGTAAACTTGTCCTCCTCGTTTGATTGGTCAAAGAAGAAGGTTTCGGCCCGAATTTGAACTTTGGGAGGCTCACTGGGCTCCTCTCCCCCGAAAAACGATGACCCTTCGAGGATTTGATGGGTTGGGACTCTCCCCTTTAGAGGCTATCGAGGGCCTCCCCTGCCCACGACTTCCGCCTCTGCCGCGACCACGGTTCCGAAGTTCCGCGTTCCGGCATCGATATGTTGCCATGGTGATCCTTTCTCCAATTGCTGAAGTTGACATCTGTAGATTTTCTGGCGGAGGTATTGATACCATGTTGCATGAGAATTCCCTCAACATTTCTTCCAACTTTTCCATAGTAAGTTCCTCATCCTTGTAAAAGATGGATAACTCGTCAAGAATAGGGAGTTTTTTTGCCCTTTTGTGCTTGTTGGTACATCTGTTGGAGCCACTTCCTGAGTTAGGTTTTGCGTTCCAGGTCCTCCCATGGAATATATTTGTTAAGTGGGACGACCCCATTTGGCGCAGAAGGAACATACTCCTCCAATTCATCAATTAACTTCTGAAGCTTCTGTAGAGGAGTTAACTCCCCATGTACCCCGATGGCCATTGCCTGCTTGGCTTATTTCTTCAATCTTCTCTTCAATTTTTTACTTCTATTTTTCTCTTGCTTTTTAGCCAGTGTTTGATCACTCTGTGACGGAGCAGCTGCCTTTGGAGGGAATCAGGAGACGTGCCCCATATTAGAGCTACTAGGGTGGGACTTCCCTTTGTAAGACTTATGGGGGGCGTGCTTCTTTGAAGTCACATTGACCCAATCAGCCTCTGTTTCATGGGCTTGGGATGTAGTCTTAATTGCCTGCTCCACTATTTCTGGAGGCAGTTCTTGAAATTCGGCCAGACAAATGCTGGTGTCCCGAGATGTTGACGCCACCTTTTTTGTTGCTGAATCAGTGTGTGGTCCTGCTCGGGTGGCTTTGGTTTGGCTTTACTTTCTTGCTTTGGCTTGGACATCGCCTCAGAATTCTCTTGTCAGGACGCCTTACCCAGCCTGGTTCGGCGCCTGACTTAGCCTTTGATTGTCGGGGCTTGACGGATTGGACCTGCTCAACGTTTAATATAACAGTCTTTCCTTGAGGAATGCTGGTTTGACCTTGGTCACTCCTTAGCTTGGCATCTTTCTTGCGAGTTTCTCAGCCCACCTGATTTGCATGTACAGCGGAGGGGGCCCGACCAGAACTTCCAACGTTGGGGTCAGAGCAGTGCTTCAGAGAATCAAAATCACGCACTAACACCTCCCTTCCCTCCAGAAGGATGTCAAGAAGTCTCCGTGTGTCTCTCTTTGAAAAAGGTGGAGACTTTAGATCCTCCCAAGACTGCCAATTAGCGCATTGGGGTGGGGCTTGGGCTTGACTAGATGTGTCTTTTCCCTTATTCTGTTTGCAGGATGTCTGGGACGTAGATGCGTGAATCACATTTACTGATAAGATTGCTTGGCTCGACGAGAGTGATCCAGAGGGTCCCCGAAGGGAGTTCTCTATGTTTATTATTCGACGGGCAATCAAATCCTGTGCAATATCTTTGAAGGCAGAGTAGTCATAAATGACATGGCCCATGGCACGATGGTAGAGGCAATAGCCGTGCATCATGCTAGTGCTTGGACCATTATCCGATGCACGGAACTGGATCAACCCTGTTCTTTGGCAAATATGGAAGATTTCTAAAGCTTTATACCGAGGAAAAGAATATAACTTTGCGGAATCTTATCTTTAGATGAGTCCGTTGGATCTTCAGAAAGCCAGCCTCCAGACCTTGGCCGTCTTCTAGGTTCTACAGTGGCTTCGGAGTTGCGGGTGGAGGTCGGGACGGACTTCCTCGTGGAAGGTGCTGGGGAGAGTACTGCCAATCGCTCGTCAATTTGTTTTACGAGCTGCAGTAACTTTTACTAATTGTGCTGTAGCCGTTTGACCTCTTTCCTAGCTTTTCAAATAGTCTTACGGATGGCCAAGCATTCAGACATCTGGAGGAGAGTCCCTCCTTGTAGAGCTTCCTGCCCAATAAGGGGAGTTGCCGCAGGCTGATCAATAATTCCTCTTGCCTGCCTGATCGCAGAATTCCGATGAATAACATTCACCGAAAAAATTTCTTTCCTCCAATCATGAGGTTGAGGAGGGTCAACGAAGTGTTCCCACATTAAGAAAATACCACTCTGAATTATTTTTCCAACTATAGCAATCTTCAATGGCATGGCCCAGCATGCGGATGTAATCACAATAATTGGGCTCATGTGCTTTGCTTATTTCTGCAGGCCTTTTTGGCTTTGGTAGGGATATAATCCCATGCTTTACGCAGAGCATGAAGAGCTTCTTGGTATGTTCTCTTTTGAAGGAATATACTGTCGGCCTTGGAAGCGACTCACTCTTGCCCGTTTGGGGGCTTTTGTTTAAGCCGTTTCTCTGATGGAGATGGGTACCCTGGTCAGAGTGTCCTTTAACGTTGAATTCCTCTTCGTGTGAGACTTTTGAGGGGCAACTCTGGTCCAGAATCTACATGGCTACTTCTCTGAGGCTTTTTGTTATCATACTGCCTCCTTGAGGATCGATCTCCCCCTTTTGAATGAGGGTTTCAATACAGTCTTAGATCTCCTCACACTCCCTCGTAGGACGGGATATTATAGCATGATATTTGCAATATCGGGGGTGTGCTTTGTCCTCTTCGGTATAAGTTGGTGGCGGGTCGTGTGCCATGATCCGACCCTCTTCAGGGAGGACATGGAATATGCTCCTGGTCCTTTCCTTTAGAAAGGAACATTGGTGAGACAGCCTCCAATCGGGATACCACAGAACAGACTTAGTCCTACTGGAGTCAACTTCTTCCGTCCCTGGATCGGGGAATGTAAAGGCCGCCGCCTGATAGCTCTCAATAACTAGATGATAATGGTGGGTGACATTGACCGAACGGTGGACCTTTCCCAAGTGTGAGGTTGAGGAGGGTCGACCAGAGATCCTTTCATGGTAATGAGTTTATTTTGGATCATTTTATCTAACTCATTTTTAAAGACAGCAATTTTCAATTGTGTCCCAACAAACGGTGATACACACAATAATTAGGCTCATATGCCTTATTGACTTCTTTCGGTTTCTTTGGCTCCGGCAAGGATATCAACATGTTCTTCATGCAGAGATCAAAAAGTCTCTTCGTGTGTTCCTTCTTGAAGGAATAGGGGGTCTTCATGCGTCCGACCAACTTTGCAGTTGATGCCTTCCCTTCAGGCTTCTTGCCTGAATCGACTGGCGAAGCTCCTTCGCCGGGTCCGATCGTTGGGGAGAAATCCACAACATTTGCTTCTTTCCCAGTAGTGGTGCGCTCTTTGGGTGCCTTAGCCTTAGAGTGTGTAAATGTAGGGTTGTCAGCGAAGAACTTTTCAATCTCCACCACTACTGAATTCAGCTAGCCAAACCCTTTGATGTTTGCCCCCAAGAGTCTCTCATTGACTTCTGGGGCCAAGCCTCTACGGCACATTGTTATGGCATCCTCCTGTCCCAGGGGATTGTCACATCACATACTGAGATCCCTCTAACGTTTGATAAAGTCCAATGCAGTTTCTCCCCTTTTCTGTTTGAGCGAGCAAAGCTTGGCAAGGGACACCTTCCTTTCGGCCAGTTGGAACCGATCAATGAATTTCTTTTGTAGATCAGCCTAGTCGGCTACAGAATTAGGCCTGAATCTCGAGTACCATTGGAAGGCGCTACCGGTGAGAGAAGTCGCGAAATATCAGAGGAGATAAGACTCCTCGAGGGCGAGGTCACCCATGGCTGTTACATAGTAAGCCAAGTGCTCGTGCGACGACCCCTGCCCATCGAACTTTTGTAGCTTCGACGCCTTTGGGCAGTCTGACAGGAGCTTCTTGAACCGGTGATGGATAGGGTAAGGCACATTCTATAAATCGACAGTGGCAATGCCCTCGCCATGCTGGGCGAACTTATCTTCGACTATCTTCTCTATCATGCGACGTTGGGCGATAGCCTCTTCAACACCCAGGGTTCGAGAGGATTGAACATTGGGCGGGGCTTGAAGTCGCTCAGCCGCTACCTTGGCATAGGTGCTATAAGGGGGAACAGCCTGTCAACTAGCAATGACAGGATTAGGCAACCGTTGCTCCCATCGAAAATCTTGGTTGCGCATCGGCGTCAGAGGCCTTCGGGCATTTACGTCCATCTGCTGCTTCACTTCCAACATGAGATTGGTCATCTCTATATGCCAACGTTGCATAGTTTCAAACTTGGCATCGTCGAACATAGCTTAGAAGGCGGCCTTCGTCGATGGTTCAAACACCGGATTTAAATATGTGCCGTCGGGGTGAACTACCCCTTCCCTGTGGACACTCACGACCTCATCAGGGTCTACTCCTTCCTGAGGTGCATTCTCTCCCTGATTCTGCAGTTAGTTCTGAATGGGTCCTTGGTGTTGACCTTGGGAGGAAGTTCCCGCCTGGCGACTGAACTGGGCCTGAAGATTTCTTCCGGCGACGTTCCTGGTGTTGAGGTACACCGCATCCGTAGCCAAATTTTGATCACTTGTCCCAACAGGTTCATTTAGGTTGGCAGGGTTGCCCATTGGTTCCATAGGCTCTCTTCCAGAGGCGTAGCAAGTGTAAATCTTCATATTGTCACCTGCTTGCGTCATTTGCACCACCCTCCGCCTTTTTGGTGGCTAGACTCTAAGGCGGGCAAGTGCCCCCAATCTGTCAAAGACAGAAGGCCGTGCTAGTACGATCTCTGTCAACCTATTGAGGACTGAGACTCGCGCTGGCGACGCCTGGGCACGATCGCTTCTGTTAACTCGGAGAGCGTCCGAGACTTGAGGTGTGAAATTGGATTTACGATAAACCCCTGTGCTTTTTTGCCCCTGCGGGCGCAGGTGTTTGACAGGAAGATGTCACAACTAGTTGGGCTTGCGTTTGCCCGGGCTTGTCGGCCCTGGCTTGCTTGATTACACGGACCTCTTGTTTAGTGACCCAGATTTGCTTCATCTTACAGGGATGTTGTTCAATTACTTTGCCCCCATTAGCAGGCCTGGACTTCTTCTTCAAGTATGGTCTGTCCTCCTGCCCCTTGCGGAGGAGCGAGAAGCGGTTGGAAGTTGGTATAGTCAGGATATGACTGACCCGTGGCACGATTGGCTCGCCGTTGTTAAGCCGCACGCGGAGATTACCAATCAATATAGTTTTGCCGGATCTTGAGGTTGTCACTACCGACTTCTTGTCTTGGCGGCGGCGGCGTTGCCCCCATTTGGCGGGGATGGAGTCGACCGACACCATGTGGACCGAGAAGACTCGGCCCTGGGCAGGACGGGGCTTCATGCCCCCGTTTGTGATGGGCGCTGGAGGTGCAACGGGCGCGGCGAGCGCCTCCTAGCTCGCGAGGACCACCCCCAGGAAAAAGGGAGACTCAACCACGACAGAAAAATCTCTAAACACGATCAGGGTGGCCAGATAACCATATCTGGTGTGGTTGTTAATGACGAGAGGGCCGTTGGTAACCGCCGCCATCGAGATTACTAAAGGAAGTTGAATTTCGCCTTTGAGATTCAGTGCTTCACCTTCTTCCACTCCACTCCCTGCACGGATGAAGAAAAGGCATTAGGGCCTAAGGACATTAGCCACTTTAGCAGTAAAATGAAAGGCAGAAAAAATTCCACCGGGTGTGGCAATCTGTTTACACGTGAAATTTTTGACATCCGTTTCGATGGATGAATATGCGGATTGTTATTTATTTTGGGCACATTAATTCTGTGCTTTCAGATTTATCAGATAATTAGGGTTCGTGTATTGGACTTTTCCCCACCGGACAGAGTCAGTGTTGATTTATATCCGACAAATCCGAATACCCTTGATTAAAACTACTAAATATCCTTTCTTGCCTTTATGACCCATACCCTTAAATAAGGGAGAAGCCTCTATAGTTTTTCCATCGAGCGAGGGTTTACTTGCAATTTTTTTTCGTTCTTATGAGAGTTTAACCATGACCTTCTATTTAAGAGAGGGTTTATTTAGTGTTTCTTGTGCCACTAGGGACCACGTATGGTCCTTGTGATCTTAGTGAATTTTTCCACATTTTTGAGATTTCTTTCATTGGTATATACGCAATTAGAGAAAGTCCAAGGTAGAAATGCAATTCCTAGAACTTAGTTTTAAGAGGAGATTTTTGTAAGTGGGGGAAGTTTCCCCATGAACAAAAATACTCTCTTTAAACTTTCATGATTTTTTCTAAATTGTTTGTTAAAGCCAATATACTTTTGTACAATTTCGAAATAATGTGAGGTAAAAATGCAGTTTCGAGGCCATGTTGGAGCCATTGCATAATTTTCACAGAAGACAAGTTGAGAGATCCCATCATTCTTCAACTTATATAACTTTAGTACAATGTATTTCTATGAAATATAAATACAACGGTCTTCATACAGCCTAAGGGCGTTTTGGTCAATACATGCCCTAAAAGGGTATATTTTTGTAAACTAAAAATTTCAAAAACTCAAAAGGGCTTGGAGAAGGAAGGGGGCGCAACCATCTTCCTGGCCGCCTTCTTTTCCTTCTCCTCCTCTTCTTGCTCTCCTTTTGTTTGTTTTCTTCTTTCCTTCCTCTTGTCCACTCCCACCCTTTTATAGGGTTACAGGGTGGAGCGGAGGTGGTGGAGCTCCGGTGACTGCAGGTTCCTTCGGTGGAAGACCAACATGTGAGAGTGTAACCCCCTCCCCCCTTCCTCCCTGCTTTTCTTTTTTTTCTTCTTCTTCTTTGGGTGGAGGCCATGCAAAGAATGTTGGAGGGGGGTCCCCCAGTCTTGGTGCAAACCGGAGGCACCCCCTCCGGTTGCTGCGCGCACTAGAGGGGGCCCGGAGGGCCCATGCATACCTGAGGGGGGCCCTCCGGTCCTACGCACACTAGAGACACCCCCCTTCGGTCTTGGCCCATTTTTAGCTTCAAAGCCTATAAAAGGCCTATCGTATTCCTGAAAAGTATTTTTTTACTCCTGGAAAGGGCCGGACTGCAGCACATGGAGCCCCTCTTGGGTTATTTTAGGCTTGCTTTGTCGGGGGAGTAACCCCGTTGACCGTATTACAGGTCAGGGAGATCCGAATAGGTGTTTGTGGTTAACCTTCTGCACGGGTGAGTGAGATTGCTGCCCTACGGGATTTTTGATAGACTTTTTCGTGGACAAAGCACATGTCATTTTGCATAGGACTAACGACTTCGTTATTTCGAGGCCGCTCGTGAGGCATTCTATTTTTTTCCTTTTTTTCTAAAAAATTCTGAAATTATCAGAAATTAAGGCTGAATGATTTTGGGGTCCAACAAGGACATTCACGAAGGAGAGCCCAAAGGCTCTCTCTGCCCTTCTCCATGGCTGGCCAACTCTACCAGCCCTCCAGACACCTTCCAATCTTCTTCCGTCGGGGCACTATGGATGTTGTGCAAGTGACCCCTCCTACCACAACGAAAGCAGATCGGCCTGGCGGACAGAAAGCTCACGTAGTGGCTTTGGTCGATGGGTCTCCAGAAGTCCCCTTGCGGGCTCCAACAACTATGAGGGACGTTACCCGCAAGGGGGACATAGTTTGTGCCTGTGGCAACTTTTGGAGCACCACCCCCCCACCCCTCATCATAGATCGGTGGTATTCGCTCTACTCAGATCACAATAATAATCTGTGCACTCCCTACACTAGGCAATTTCAACAGTGTAACTTAACGAAGACAAGATGCTGAATTCCTGTGAGACAGACAATAGAAGACTGCTATCAACATCTGTGGAGTCTGAGGATGATGACACAGTGGTGATTATAGTGGAAGGAGTCACCAAGGTATAGATCGGAAGAGTTGCAGCCCCCAGGTAGGATGACATGTCGATAGCCTCATTAGCCCAAATTGACAAATGAGAATAAAAGGATTCTACGTGTGCATTTGTGATGTGATGATAGTATGTTGATCTAATACTATGATGAGATGTGTAGAAAAGAGAGAGAAAAGAGAGAATGTGTGACTCAAGAATGGGTCTAACAGATGTTCAATGTGCTTCTTTTCTACTATTTGTATATTTGTTGTATCCAGAGTTTAGTTCTGGAGATGGGAAAATGCACCAAGCCCATCACCAGCCCAACAAGGGCATAGGGCCTAGAGTATCTAGGCCTAGAAGGCAAAAGGGTCCAGCAGCTATAACGCCACCCTACATGGAAAGAAATGCAGCCTCCAAGGAATCCCACAATCATGGGGTAAAACCTACAGGCCAAAAAGATCACCCGGGACGACATTCCAAGGAATCAGACCAGAAGCCATTATCTTTAGAGGTCAATGGAGCTGCCATACCACCCAAGGGACTCATGCACATGCTCCACCTTGTCCTTCTGGATGCCAAAGCATCCACAACCATTCCGTGACAGCCACACTATCCTTAAGCTGCCACAACTGCAGAGGAGGCACCTCTCCCTCAGACCAGTGGCAGATCACTAGGTGAGCATGCTACCCTTGCCAACCATGGCAGCTGTCTGCTGCTCCCCATGCCATTTGCCAATCACCCCTCTATAAGATGACGATACACCAACCCCTAAAGGAGCAGGGTGGCGCTGCTCATGGCTAAGGAAAGGGAAAACCCATGAACATCCTCACCACCTCCTCTTCGTGGTATGTCTCTAACTTAGGTGACGAACACATATATTCCTCTCCTCCAAGGGCAAGTCATGCTCTCCTCTCCCTCACAAGACTCACCTCCTCTCAGTCTCTCTCTCTCTCTCACACACACACACACAGCACACCCACACAGCCATGCACAGCAGTCCCCCTACATTAGTCTTCTTTTCTTCTTATTCTACGAGAGAGCACAAGGAATGGAATAAAGGCAGAGAAGGGTGACGGGACAGGGGAGAGGCAGGTGAGGGAACTCCCAATGGAAAAGATGGGTAGGGCTCACCTTTGGCCCGGGTCATTGCACTAGTTTTCAAACCTCACAGCCACACCTCCCACACTGCCCATCTCAAGGCCTCAGAATGAGCAATTAAATCAATGGTCTCCCATCCAATCGTGTAGAATAACTCCCCCCCGCCTGTCCAGAGGTGGAGAAGACAAAGAAATCTGACAAAGTAATAAAAACATGGAGTAAAAGACCTAAAATAGTCTACCAGAAGTGAAATGATGCTATCCGAGGCAAAATTTCTAGCTCCCAAACATAAACTTCCATTTTACCCCGTCATCCTATGGACAATCCTAATTGGTCCCCTTAGCACATTTCAAAGTGTCACATGATTGTCTCATTCCCAGTTTGAACTTCAAATTTGATTCTCTTTGTTTTAAGAATCATGTCAATAGGTTCCATAAACACTTTCTTCCTGTTCTTTGAGGTTGATTCAACCAAGAAGACGTCCACTAAGGATCAAATTTGACATTGCATCTGCCTATTCACTGTGAATACAAGATTCAAAGAAGCACCACTTTGTAAAAAATATTGAAACAAACATGTGTCCAATTTTAACTGAACAAAAGTGCATGTCTCTTAAACACTTAAGAGCACACAGCGCATTCATGCATAAGGTTGATAAACAAACAGTTAACTGTTGAGAAAACACAATCATACAATAAGGGAGTAACAGTTAACTGTTTGAGATAGTCCTGAAAAGACTCTCAAATTAAAATAAAATTAGCATAGATATTTCTGTTTGTGGGTTGGTGATCTTGTTTGCCAACCTAAAAGCCCATTCATCAACGTACTTTTACAAGGACTGAACACTGAGCTTAAATGCCCTTTGTTGGACTTGTCATATAACAGAAGCCAATTGAATAACGATATTGCTAAGTTATTTCTGTAGCACCATGCTCGTATATTCTATAAACCCATTAACAGGATAGATGTCCTGTTATTGTAGGAAGAAAGAGGTGCGGGTCGAGTCGCCGGGAGGGGGGAAGTGAGAAAGGGGTGGGAATGGGGTCGGGAAGAAGGGGAAGAGGACGCCGGGTTCGGGAAGTTGCCGGGAGAAAGAAGAGAGGACATGAGGGAGAGGGAGGACCACGACAACGGGGGTGGGGAGTCGGGTCGCCAAGAGCGGGGAGGGGGAAGGAGGAAGGTGAGAAGTGGGAGGGGTTGGGGATGGAGTCACCTGGAAAAGGGGGGAGGGCGCCGGCGCAATGGAGCGGCGGAGCGTGAGGGTTTGCTGGGGTGAGAGGGTGGACGCCGGGAGTGGGGGCACCAAGGGAGGGAGGGGGTCGCGGGGGAGGAGGAGGGCCGCCGGAGGGGGAGGGTCGCAGGGCAGGAGGAGCGCCGCGCTACTGTGGGAGGGCGAACCAGTGGAGCGGCGGAGCAGCGGCTAACAGTAGAGAGGGAGAGCAGCCGAGGGAGAGAGGGGTTTAGGGAGAGGGTGATCGTGAGAAGGGGCGTGTGTTATTGTTTTCTTTTTGACTTTTTAGTATTTAACTCCAAAAAAATTCTGTCGGTTTTCTCTACAGTATTTAACATTTAACCCGACCCGATGTAATCAAATGAACCAAAACCCCTCTAAGCCCGAGAGAGAGAGAGAGAGAGAGAGAGAGAGAGGGCAGCAACGACGACCACCGTCGCGAATCTTGCGCCGCCCAGCGTCGCCTCCGACACAATCTGGGAGGCACAAACCCGATCGAAGCCAGAAGATCATCGGTGGCAGTGTCACTACAACTTGAAATCCCATAATCTGCCCATAGCAAACCGCAGGTGGCATCACAGCATATCGGAAAGATGGAATGCTCCCATCAAGTTGAGGCTATCGTCCTCTACCGTCACGTCAGCGCCGTGCTCTTTATGATTCTACGGGAGGATCCTGTGCTGCTCCAACTTGTAAATGAACCCCTCGAACGCATCCTCAGGAAGATGGAATCTTTCTATCACTGCTTCAAACACCACGGCCGTCAGCAGGCTATTGTAGCCGGCCTGGTGGTGGTGCGCCCCCCCTCTATTTGCCCCCACTTGGACCTGGACAGTGTTGTTCCTTGTTCAAAACCTTGAGGTATGTTCCTTCTCGAGACAAAGCTGGATTCATGTTAAGAATCTGTCCCTTGATGACTTCAAATTTTGTATTGAGACTGCTAAAGAATTTTACAATTTTATCATCTTCCTGGAGTGAAAGATATGTTATTAGATCAGCCAATGGTGTCCACTTTGCAGTAATGTAGACATTCAATTCATTCCAGAGAGAAGTAAGGGCACAAAAGTACTGTGTTACAGAGTGAGAACCCTGCTTCAACTCGTGAATATGATGACTAAGCTGATTGAGATGAACTGTCACGCCCCGTACTCTATACCGTCGAGATATTGTCCGCTTTGGCCTATCGGCCTCACGGTTTTGTCCCTTTCTAAGGGTGATCGGCTCTAGAATGGGTGACTTCCTGGGAGGTTTCCATCTTCCTGAGGATGCATTCGAGGGGTTCATTTACAAGTTGGAGCAGCACAGGATCCTCCCGTAGAATCATAAAGAGCACGGCGCTGATGTGACGGTAGAGGACGATAGCCTCAACTTGATGGGAGCATTCCATCTTTCCGATATGCTGTGATGCCACCTGCGGTTTGCTGCGCTGATCCTCGGTGCCCCTTCCATCGCCATGGGCAGATTATGGGATTTCAAGTTGTAGTGACACCGCCACCGATGATCTTCTGGCTTCGATCGGGTTTGTGCCTCCCAGATTGTGTCAGAGGCGGCGGTGGGCGGCGTTAGATTAGCGACGGTGGTCGCCGTTGCTGCCCTCGCCTCTCTCTCTCTCTCTCTCTCTCGGGCTTAGAGGGGTTTTGGTTCATTTGATTACATCGGGTCGGGTTAAATGTTAAATACTATAGAGAAAATCGACGGAATTTTTTTGGAGTTAAATACTAAAAAGTCAAAAAGAAAACAATAACACACGCCCCTTCTCACGATCACCCTCTCCCTAAACCCCTCTCTCCCTCGGCTGCTCTCTCTCTCTCCTGTTCACCGCTGCTCCGCAGCTCCACTGGTTCGCCCTCCCACGGTAGCGCAGCGCTCCTCCTGCCCTGCGACCCTCCCCCTCCGGCGGCCCTCCTCCTCCCCCGCGACCCCCTCCCTCCCTTGGTGCCCCCACTCCCGGCGTCCACCCTCTCACCCCAGCAAACCCTCACGCTCCGCCGCTGCGCCGCTCCATTGCGCCGGCGCCCTCCCCCCTTTTCCAGGCGACTCCATCCCCAACCCCTCCCACTTCTCACCTTCCTCCTTCCCCCTCTCCGCTCTTGGCGACCCGACTCCCCACCCCCGCTGTCGTGGTCCTCCCTCTCCCTCATGTCCTCTCTTCTTTCTCCCGGCAACTTCCTGAACCCGGCGTCCTCTTCCCCTTCTTCCCGACCCCATTCCCACCCCTTTCTCACTTCCCCCCTCCCGGCGACTCGACCCGCACCTCTTTCTTCCTGCAATAACAGGACATCTATCCTGTTAATGGGTTTATAGAATATACGAGCATGGTGCTACAGAAATAACTTAGCAATATCGTTATTCAATTGGCTTCTGTTATATGACAAGTCCAACAAAGGGCATTTAAGCTCAGTGTTCAGTCCTTGTAAAAGTACGTTGATGAATGGGCTTTTAGGTTGGCAAACAGGATCACCAACCCACAAACAGAAATATCTATGCTAATTTTATTTTAATTTGAGAGTCTTTTCAGGACTATCTCAAACAGTTAACTGTTACTCCCTTATTGTATGATTGTGTTTTCTCAATAGTTAACTGTTTGTTTATCAACCTTATGCATGAATGCACTGTGTGCTCTTAAGTGTTTAGAGACATGCACTTTTGTTCAGTTAAAATTGGACACATGTTTGTTTCAAAACACAATCTTCATGTTAAGAAACACAAACATGTGTCAATAGTTAACTGTTTGTTTATCAACCTTGCGCATGAATGCGCTGTGTGCTCTTAAGTGTTTAGAGACATGCACTTTTGTTCAGTTAAAATTGGACACATGTTTGTTTCAAAACACAATCTTCATGTTTCAAAACACAAATTGGACATGTGTTTGTCGCCACTTGGACCTGGACAGTGTTGTTCCTTGTTCAAAACCTTGAGGTATGTTCCTTCTCCAGACAAAGTTGGATTCATGTTAAGAATATGTCCCTTGATGACTTCAAATTTTGTATTGAGACTGCTAAAGAATTTTACAATTTTATCATCTTCCTGGAGTGAAAGATATGTCTGTAGATCAGCCAATGGTGTCCACTTTGCAGTAATGTAGACATTCAATTCATTCCAGAGAGAAGTAAGGGCACAAAAGTACTGTGTTACAGAGTGAGAACCCTGCTTCAACTCGTGAATATGATGACTAAGCTGATTGAGATGAACTGTCACGTCCCGTACTCTATACCATCGAGATATTGTCCGCTTTGGCCTATCGGCCTCACGGTTTTGTCCCTTTCTAAGGGTGATCGGTTCCAGAATGGGTGACTTCCTGGGAGGTCACTCATCCCAATACTACTCCCCATTAAGCATGTTTAACTTTGGAGTTCTTTACAAGAACTGAGCCGATACTTCAAATGGCGTCTCGGTGATATAGAGTATGACTTAGCTATATTTAAGGGTGTTACAATCTACTCCTCTTATATATCCGACGTCCTCGTCGTTGGGCACATATAGCATACAATCAAACCCCCGGGCAGGTATGACTCTAGAGGTGATCTCTACAGACTCAAGAAGTGGCTCCCACTATGTAGCACTTTGTTCCATTGCGGGTTCAAGAGGTGGCTCCCATAGTGTAGCAGTTTACCCTGCATGGCGCTTAGTTCCCACACTTCCTACTAGGGTATGACTCTGATACCATTCTATCATGCGCCGTACTCTATACCGTCGAGGTATTGTCCGTTTTGACGTACCGACATCACGGTTTTGTCTCTTTCTAACAGTGATCGGCTCCAGAATTTGGGACTTCTTGGGAGGTCACCCATCCCAATACTACTCCCCATTAAGCACGCTTAACTTCGGAGTTCTTTACAAGAATTGAGCCGATACTTCAAAATGCGTCTCGGTGATGTAGAGTACAACATAGCTATATTTACGGGTGTTACATGAACTTTATTTTTCTTGCAACCATGTTCAGAAAAACCCTCTGAATGGTGCGGCTACCAGAGAGATGTCTTTCGCTTGAGTCTGATGGCAGTGGCAGCAGCAACTGCCTGGTCCAATGGAGGGGTTCTTCTCTAGCGACCGGAACAGGGCAGCAGTGCTTGGAGTTGGGTGCAGCTTGTCAGAAAAGGCTTCAAGGTGGGGCAGTGTGGAGAAAGAAGAGGTCCTAGGCTAGGATGCTCTGATACCATGTGAACACACGCGCGCGCGCGCACACACACACACAGAGAGAGAGAGAGAGAGAGAGAGAGAGAGAGAGAGAGAGATAGAGAGAGAGAGAGAGGGAGGAGCAGGGATCGGCCTGTTCAGAATAACAGGCCGATCCTTCTCCCACCATATATATTGGTGTTAATCAATCACAGAAATACCTCATTGAGACGTTGTCCATAAAAGAAAGGGAAAATTACGGTACAGTCTCTGAAAGTGTAAAAAAATTGATAAATACTCAATTTGCCTCTTCCAACTGTTTACTTTTCTACAAAACCTAAAAAGGGGTTCATAGTCTATTCGATCTGATATAAGTTGAACTACGTGTTGCAAAATTTGGATTCCGCTAGTGACAGGTCTCACCTTTCTTTAAGATTGTAAAAGGTAATTTATTCTCTGATTTTCTGTTCTCACAGTAGAATTGGCCAACGGAAGTTTAGTTGTCTTAATTTGGGAGTATTAAACTTAAATGGTATAATTATATATACTACAATTTTGCGTATTCCGATTTTACCATCAAAGAAAGGAGTTGTGTGCGTTGGTGACTATTGACAATAACTGAAAGTGTATGCTTGCTGCATTAATCTATTGCAAATTTCCAATTACATGAGCTATAGAGCAAGTTGTTCTTGTGGTTGGGGAAAATAAATTAACTTGTAATCCCTTTTTGCATCTTTGGCCTCAATCTCACGCTCAGCTGTAGTGTTGACAATTGGTATGGGGAGGTTTGTGGTGTGCGTGGGTCTCAAGACTAGGCAGAGTAGATTGTTCGGCTGTATGTTTGGCCTTGGCAGTGGCCAGGTATTTTGTATTTCTTTTCTTTTCCCTTTGCTCCAGGGGCAGTGTGCATCCTGCCGCCTTTTTGTACTTGGGAGTTTTGTGGGAGCACTCCCTCCTTACTTGTAAATTTTTATCTTTTCTTTTATAATATGTGGTACTATTCACCTTTAAAAAAAAATCTCTGGCCTCGATCTCATGGGCATTTCTATGCTTTTGTTTGGGAACTCTTGATTTTTCACAGGTGCCAGGTTCAACTTTCATATTGGAAAACTGATGGACTCACACTTTCAGACAGCGCCACTGCTTGCATGCCCATCCTTTCCGAACTCAGTTGCATGGTCGGAGGAAAATCTTGTGGCTGTCGCCTCAGGCTCCATCATCACTATATTGGTAAGGATGAGTGGGGAAGAACTTAAGTAGTTGTAGCATTTTTGACTTAATCTTTTTGAACATTTTTAATTTTCTCCTCCCCTTATTGTACTTACAGAACCCAGCGGTAATTGCAGGCCCTCGAGGCTTGATTAAGCTTCCCAATAACAAACCTTTTTCTATAGGTGTGGTGAAAGAGGAAGGTATGTCTATGAAAATGCTACACTATGTTTTTACCATTTTTCCTATTTATATTTTTAACTTAACATGAATTTTTTGGAAGGTATTGAAGTCACATTTCCTAGCTTAAGAAAAGATAATATCACAAGTCCAGGGAAAATAAAAAATAAAATTAAAAATCTCTTTTAAATAAGAGAAAAACAAAGAACAAAAAACCCAGCACAGGATAATAGCCTATCCACAAAGATGATAGACAAAAACAGAAACATCTAATTGTTGCTTCCTATTACATCGCAAATCGTTTCTAATTACGTAGCTCTATGACAAGTTTGACCTGATGTCCAACTCTAAGCTGCTCCATTGCCAATTCTACATCAAGGAAATGGTGCAAAAAGTAATATTATGAGGGTAGCTAAATTCTTGATTGAAACCTTCATATTCTCTCTCCACATGTTTCATAAAACAACTACCAAAAGCACCCTCCATGAGTGCATATTATCTCTTCTAGGGCAGTTCTTGCCCTATCACTTAGCATCTAACAGAAATTGGCGACATCTATCTAGATGACATTGCTTTGAATATCAGCTTCCAAACAACAATCATATCAAATTGCACAAATAGATTATAAGCTGTCTGAATGTCCACAAAAGGACACTTATCCTTGCATACTTAAATATTCTCTCTGAAAACCTTTCATATCTTGGGAAGTCTTTCCTAGGCCAATTTCCACATAAAGATCCTTGCTTCACCTAGGCACTCCTTCCTCCAAACTTACTTGCCACCCTTCTACAGCCCCTTTCCATGTAACTTGTATGATGATTTAACTGAATTGTATCATGTGAATTCTCATTGCTGTATTCTCTTATCGACTCTATTTGCAGTGATCATTGATTGTTCAACAAAGTTGTCAATCTAATCAGTTCTTATATTGTCCTCCTTGATGCCTCTCATGAAGGTCAAATTCTAGGAAAATTTATCCCCATTACCATGTGTTTGAGCAAAGAGAAAGAGATGCTGATGAAGAAAGAGAAAGAGGAGAGGTCGTAAACTGCCTTCTTGGGCAGTTCGCCCTTCCTGATATATTTAACCCTTGAGACCAATTTTTAGATTTACCCTCCTATGAGAGGATGATGAGAAAGAAAAGAAATTACAAGTACACCCTGTAACTTCCAGTATTACATAAATATCCCTATTTTTCTACACTTCCCTTAAGGTAAGCATAGATATCTTTAATGCTCAGCTTATCAAGGGTAGACCTAAACTGAGCTTCAGTCATAGCCTTGGTGAATATATCAACAACTTGCTCTGGTGGCTTTAGATAGGGCAGATAGAGTTATGTTGAGTCCAGTTCTCTCTAATGAAATGTCTGTCAATCTCAATATGTTTTGTTTTGTCGTGCTGGACAGGGTTGTTGCAATGTTTATTGCTGCTTTGTTGTCGCAATAAAGTTTCATGGGGAGTTTCATTGGAACTTCTCGATCCAACAGAAGAAAATTTAGCTAAATCAACTCTGCTAACCCATGTGGCATAGCCCAGTCTGCGTCTGCACTTGATCTTCCACACATTGTTTACTTTTTACTTTTCCAGGTAACGAGATTTCCACCTAGAAAGGTGTAAGAACCAGAGGTTGATCTCCTGTCATCTTGTGACCTAGTACAATTTGCGTCTGCATATCCTTCAAGGCTCAGGTCTTCGACTTTCTGAAAGAGAGAACCTTTTTCCTGGACATGGCTTTGAGTATATCAGTATGTGTTATACAACTTTTATGTGCACTATTCGTGGAGCATGCATGAATGACTAACTACACACAAAATAAGGCAAATATGGCCTAGTTAATGACCAATTTAGGAGCTTTCCTATCAATCTTTGATATAACCCCTATCTTCTAGTGAGAATTCTTCTCCGTGTTTGATAGTCCATGATTTAATTCAATTGGTGTTGCTGCAGGCTTACATCCCAACTTCCCAGTTTTAGTCAGCTGATCCAATGCATACTTCCTCTGATAGATATAGATCCCATTCCTTGCTCTGGCTACTTCAATTTCCAAGAAATATCTTAGGTCACCCAAACCTTTAATTTCAAATTCAGCAGCCAACTCTTGCTTTAACTGTTTGATCCTTACCTCATCATCTCCGGTGACAATCATGTCATCCATATAAAGAAGTAGCATAGTTATGTCCCCTTGTCCACTTGACAAACATAGTATGATCAGCATTTGATTGTTTGAAACCAAATCTAACCATTGCAAGGTGCATGATATCAAACTAGGCTCTAGGTGACTGTTTCAGCCATCAAGTGCTTTCTTCAGATGACATATGTTTCCTTTCGTATCAAATCTAGGTGGTAGCAGCATGTACACTTTGTGTAAATCACCATTCATGAAGACATTTTTAACATTCAAGTGATATAGAGGCCAAGAGTATTGGACAGCCAGTGAAAATATCACTTTGACGGACTTCAATTTCACTACAAGAGCAAATGTCTCCTGATAATCAATCCCATATGTTTGAATAAATCCTTTTGCAACAAGTCTGCTTTATACCATTGCAGTTCACCCTTTGCATTATATTTTATTGTTTAGACCCATTTGGATCCAATTGGATTTATGCCCTTTGGAAGGTTGAGTAGGACCCAAATGTTTTTCTTGTTCAGAACTCTCAACTCCTCATCCATTGCATGCTGTCATTTTGGATCTTGCATAGCTTCGGAAAAGTGGTAGATATATGGTAGAGGGCATTGACGAGAGAAAAGAATAGTATCAGGGAGAAACACATCAGAATAGTTAACAAAATTGCAGATGGGATGTTTAATGCAGTCCTGAACACCCTTTTTGATAGCAATGAGAAGATTCAAGCAGAAGAATTTGAAATGTTAGCACCATCTGGGATTGGCTGATCAGTAGAGGACATTTCTATGAACTTCTTCCACCTGCCAGTAGTAAATTGTTTCTACTTCTCAACATTCTTTGCATCAATCACTAGAGTGGAAGTAACACCAGGAGATCCATTTGTGGCAGAAGTCGAAAGAGGAGCTATAGGCAACAAAGGAGTGTCAGAAGAGGTGCAAGAAGAATGGTAGAATTCTCCCTCTAAGACTCAGTCTGGGGAGAGTAGTAGGACTCAATTTTAAAGAAAGTAACATCCTTTGAACAAATAAATGACGAGAAATAGGATCATAGCACCTCTAACCCTTCTGAGTAGAAGAGTAACCAAGGAAGACACCACAAATAGCCCATGGATCAAGTTTGGTGCTACCAGGACTAAGATTATGAATAAAATAGAAACACCCGAGGTAGAAGAGGAAATAATGGCTTGTCTAAATAGAGGAGCAAAAGGACATCTACCATTCAAACTGTTGGATGCCATTTTGTTGATAATGTAGTTGGCTGTATGCACTGCCTCCGCCTAGAAGGATTTGGGCAGATGAAGAGACCTGGCAGTTTTAAGGAGATGGGGATTTTAGTGTTCAACAACTCTATTCTTTTGAGGAGAATGTGGACAAGAGGGTTCATAAGCATACTTTCATCTTCAAGAAAAATATTTACACTCCTAGCAAAGTATTCCCGGGTATTATCAGAACTATGAAGTTTCACCTTCATGTTGAACTGAGTGTGAACTATGTTACAAATCTTTTGGACAATACGAGGTACTTCATCCTAAGATTGTAATGTGTATAGCCAAGGGCAACATGAGTTTTCATCAATGAGTATCTATGTAGTCTGAGGCGTGAGGCGAGCGAGGCGACCAGGGGGTCGCCTCACGCCTCAAAGGCCTAGGCAATGGCCGAGGCGTTTGAGGCGAGATATTATTAAAAAATTAAAATGATATGTCAAAATTTCATAAAAATATATTTTTTTGAACAGTAAATATCATAAAACTGCATATACACTAAACAAGAAAAATAACTAACAAGTGCAATATTATAACAAAACAAAAATAGTTAAACAACCAAACAAGTTAATTACATAATCCCATAACACAAAGTGTTTCAAATCTCTCAAACTCTCAAGTCTCCTCATCAATCATCACTCATAAAAGAGGAGTCCCTATCACTTGGAAGCTCATTCTCATTCTCTGATTGTGTCCTCTTGGAGTCAACATCTCTCACATTTATGGAGTGAGATGTGGCAATACTTTTTCCCTTTCTTAGGTGACGCTTTTTGGTTCTCGCCCTTGTGCTTGGCCCTTCCTTTTCATTAACACCGACAGCGATTTCAACATCTAGCCATGTGAGGTCCTCCCCTTCACCCACAAAATCTTCATTTTCTGGAGGATTAGCTATCCACTCATTGCAATCATCAATGTCATCCAAAGAAATAGGATCATAGTCACTTTGTTGAACACGCAAATGACGAGCATGGAGACGTTGATTATATTGCACAAAAATAAGATCGTTCAGCTTCTTTTACTCCAACTTATTCTTTTTCTTTGTGTGCACCTACAAGGATATTAATTGCAGTCAATTAAATAAAAACACTAATCTTTTATGTACTTGAATATGGAATTATTCAACTAACCTGCTCAAATGTACTTCAATTGCGCTCACAACTAAATGCACTACATGTCAAACTTAAGATCCGAATGGCTATCTTTTGAAGGTTTGGTGTGGCGGTACCAAAGTTCAACCACCAAGTAGCTACATCACAAAGAAATTATAATTCACATTTCACAATAATTCTTACTCCACGATTGCAATGAAAATTCAAGAAATTAAGAAAAGCATCCATACCAGGAACCATAGAAGTGCGTTGCCTAATGGCCATTTCTCTCCCAAAAAGCCCTTGGGCATACTGATAAGCTGCAAGCTCCTTGAAAATTGCATCTTGGCATGAGGCTTCTGGAGCTAACTTTTCAATGCAATCATATAGCCCTTGCTTAACTTCTTGATCATACTCAATTTGGGAATTAGAGAAATAAAGAGCTGGATTAAGATAAAGGCCAGCTGCATGTAAAGGACGGTGCATTTGAAAGTCCCACCGTCTATCAATGATTTCCCAAATTGGACCATATTTGTCAAGCTTGTCATTTAATGCACTCTTAATAGTCTCCTTTGCACGATCCATGGCCTCGTAAATATAGCCCATCGCTGGCTTTTCTTCATCAACCAACCGTAAAACCATAACAAGAGGCTTGTATATTTGCAATGAATATGCCACACCATTCCAAAAAGAAGTTTTTAAGATTATGCCCTCTACCTTCTTCCCTTCATTTTTTTTGGCCCACCGATTATTACTAGCAAGCCAATCAGCAGATGTAAACATCCTTCTCAAGCCATCTTTGCAATCAAGCAGACTCTGTAAATTTAAGTAGTTGGTGGCAAAGCGAGTGACAGCTGCACGTGCAAGGTTCTTGTCATATGTATACTTTCTCATCATAGCAAGAATCCTTGTGTGCACATAAATAAATGTAGTTACCAATTTGGCTCTACGAATGGTTTCTTTCATTGGAGACAATTTGGAAATGTCCTCCAACATCAAGTCTAAACAATGGGCAGCACATGGTGTCCAGAATAAATGAGGATGGGTTGCCATCAACATTTTCTCGGTTGCCACATAACTAGACTCATTGTCTGTCACAATTTGGATGACATGTTGAACACCAATTTCGTTAATAACCTTGTCCAATAAATCTGCCAACAATTTGGCATCTTTCACATGTGTTTTAGAAGCATCAATTGATTTCAAGAAAACAGTCCCACCTAGAGAAAGAGAGTAAGACATAATGACAGTAAGAGACATAGAAAGAAAAATAGAAAATATATTGAATAGTCGATAGTGAGAGGCATAGAAAGAAACATCTCACCTGGAGAGTTCACAAGAAAGTTGATCAGTGTCCGTCCCTTCTGATCTACCCATGCATCGGACATGATGCTACAACTATATCTCACCCAATTTTCTTTTTGGGCATCCACCAACTCTTGAGTTGATTTTATCTCCTTATGTAAAAGAGTCTCACGAATCTCATGATAGCTAGGCCCTTTATATCCCGGACCGTATTGTCCTACAGCTTCCAACATTGTTTGAAAGCTAGGTAGACGCACAGTATTGAATGGGATGCCAGCTTGATAAAACCATCTACCTACATATTGGGAAACCCTATCCCGATGCTCCTTTTCCCATTTTTTATCTCTTACTGTCTTAACTTGTTCTGGATCAGGAGTGCAGAACTTGTCCAGAGGACCCTTCATCCATGGTGGCTTTGAAATAATGTCATCAAATATATTAACTTGATAGACATCATCCAGAGATTGAGAGTGGCATGAATCTTTCAACAAATTATCTCTACCTTCCGTCTCCCTCACCATTTGTAGCTTCTCAGATCTAGCTTTCTTGGCATTTTACATGTATTCTCTGATTTCTAACTTCACATCCACGGGAACCTTCCGGCAAGCTGTCATATTTGTACCTAGGCCGGCTAATTGTTGTTTTAGCCGATAAATCCCTCCTTTACACACCTTTTTACAAAAATTACATTTGATCTCATCTCTATTTTGTGGATTGGTAGAGCTTCCATATTTTCACCCAATGTCTTTTGATCTGCCCTTTTCTACATTGGGCCCTTGAGTGCTTGCATTTGACGATGCAACACCAGAAACATACATAGAAGTAGGTGGTGTAGGCGTAGACATCTTAAAAAAATCAAACAACAAATTTAAATCATATTACAAAAATAACTCAAACAACAAAAATAAATCAAACAACAAATGTAAAAAAATATTTTTACTGACTATTTATTGCCGATGTCGATTACCCTGCACGAATGACGATTGAGCGTCACTGCGGTCTGTGAGATACAAAGAGAGAGGGTGAGATTGAGTGACTAGTGACTACTGACTAGTGAGAGAGGGGATTAGCCCCTCTACCATTCTAACTGTGCATGCGTGTGTGTCTGTGTGAGAGAGAGTCGGAGACAGAGTGAGAGAACAGAGAGAGGGCGTGAGACAGAATTGAGAGAGAGAACAGAGAGACAGGCCGAGAGACAGAGAGTTGAGACTTGAGAGAGAGAACAAAGAGAGTGAGAGTGGAGAGACAGAGAGAGATAGCGTGAAGACGAGAGTGGCAGGGGGAGAGAGAGTGACCGGGTGGGAGTCGGAGTGTGTGCCACTGTGCCTGTGTGAGAGAGAGAGGGAGTGGAGTGGAAGACAGAGAGAGAGGGAGAGGGTGGACTGTGGGAAAGGGTGAGCGGGTGGACTGTGGGAGAGGGGCTGAGTCCCCCTCCGTGTGTGCCTGCGTGAGAGAGAGAGGGAGTGGAGTGGAAGACAGAGAGAGAGGAAGAGGGAGACGGCGGGAAGGAATTACCGGACGGACGCCGCTCGCCGGACGCCGCTCACGGCTCGCCGGACGTCGGACGCCGGATGCCGCTCAGCTGCTGATGTTGTTGGAGGGTGGAACGATCGGTTGGAGACGGGATGCGAGCAAAACCCTCGCGGGTTAAAAGGATCTGGCTCGGCGTTGTTAAATGGTATTATGACCCCATACGCGGATCCGAGCGGGCGGGCGTGTGAAGCGCGTGAGGCGCGCGCGAGGCGTTCGCCTCGGCGAGCCGCGACGACGTGAGGCGGCTTGCCGTCGCCTCGCCCCGCCTCACCGCCTAGGCGAGCGCCTAGGCGCGCTTTCAACTACACAGATGAGTATAATGAAATATTTGTATCTATCCAAGGAAGGAATAGGGGAGGGCCCCAAACATCAGAATGAATAAGCTCAAAAGTAGTGGAACTTTTATTCATCGAAGGATAAAAAGCAGTTCCACAGTGCTTTGCCAACTGACAAGTTTGGCATGAAAGTGATGAAACATGAACAAACTTAAAAAGAGAAGGAAACATGACTCTCAATGAACAAAAAGATAGATGTCCTAATCTCGAGTGTCACAAAGTAATTTCCTGAGATTGTTTGTCCAGGTGTGATGACACAGAGGATTGGAAGGCAACTGCCCCCTGGCACGAATAAGTAAAGTCCATCACCTTCGCGGCCAATCTCAATTGTTTGCTTACTTTCCAGATTTTGAAACACAATGAGTAGAGAAGAAAGTCATAGGATTGTTTAACTGTTTAGTAAGACTATTCACTCAAAGTAAATTGATGGAAAGAGATGGGACATGAAGTGTGGAGGAGCAGGTCAAGTGATCTGAGAATCTAATAGAACCTTCACCAGCAATAGTAGCATGGCTACCATCAGCAATTGTGACGTTGTTTTGATCCAAAGACAAGAATAAGAATGAAAGAAAGTAGATGTACTAGTCATGTGGTCAGTGGCACCGGAGTTAATCATTGAGTAGTTTCCAGGGGATCGAAGAGTAGTATTCAAGGCAGCACCATGTATACCTGACGATAATGAAGAGAAGGATGCTAGAGAGATCTCCTGTAGCTGTGTAGAAGGCGCTTGTTTTACACATGGAATTTTCGGACATCCGACTTCATTGGATGAACATGCTTATATTTCGACATATTTGTTAATTTCGCGCTTTTAAGATTTATCAGACGATTTAGGGTTTGTGTACTGGACTCTTCCCCACCGACCGGAATCAATGTTAATTTATATCGGACAAATCGGAACACCTTTGATTAACTGTCAAAGAACGCCTTTCGTCTCTATTTGTTGTGACATTAATGATCTTGATGATCGCCCATGATGGGTGCATACTCTTGTAAAGATATTTGGAGATTTCATTTCTTTGAACATATGTAATTTGAATTTCAATTGATCCTTCAAGACCTTTACGTACGGTCCCGATTGTATAATCAAGTTTTCGAGATTACATTCGGTCACAACCAGAGCCTCTAAATTTGCTTCAATCTGCATTTAGATCTTTGAATTTGCTTTCGTCCTGATTGGGTCATTGAATTTACTTGTCCCCCGATCGGACGGTTAAATTTGAATTCCATCACGAGGACCGTTGGATCGCCAAGATGATCATTGTCGGTCTCTCGGAGTTGCTACTCTCTTGATTGTGATTGGACCCTTAAGTTGCTTTGATGTCTATATAGGACATTTCTGCCTGAGGTGGGGTATATTTGTTATTTTTCTCCATCAGGGTATTTATGTTGTTTTTTTTCAAACATTGGGATGTTCTTGGAATTTTTGACTCTTTCTCGGTATTTTTACCCTTTTTCGAAAATAGTCTTGTCACTTCCTGACTTCTTGGGCATTCCCGTTACTTTTGACTTTTCACAACATATTTGACATTCTTGATTTGTTAGAGATCGCTTCGTCGTTTGACTTTGTGGACATTCCTTGTCTTCATTCCTCGACTTCTTAGAAATAACCCTGTCATTTGACTTCCTGGACGTTCCTCGTCTTCATTTTTTGATTTCTCGGAAATAGTCATGTCATTTGACTTCCTGGGCATTTCGTATCTTAATTTCTTGACTTCTCGGAAATAGTCCCGTCATTCTACTTTTTGGGTATTTCTTGTCTTAATTTATTGACTTCTCGGAAATAGCCCTGTCATTCGACTTTTTGGGTATTCCTTATCTTAATTTTTTGACTTCTCGGAAATAACCTTGTCATTTAACTTCTTGGGTATTTCTCATCTTAATTTCTTGACTTCTTAGAAATAACCCCATCATTTGACTTTTTGGGTATTCCTCATTTTCATTTTTTTACTTCTCGGGACTCCATGAAAATATACATGGATTTGGATAGTTAGCCATAAGCCGAACCCAGGAGCACACCGCTTTAAGGAAGGGGTGTGGTCTCACTCCACCGAGTCGCGCAAACGGCGTAAACTAGAACGAGGGTATTTTGATAATTTTGAGACCCTACAAATAGGGGTATTTTTGTAATTTTTTACAATCAGGGATATTTCTATAATTTTCCTTTCATCGGAGACAGTTTTACAATTTTCCCATCATCGGGGACATTTCTGTAATTTTTTCGCTATCGACGATATTTCTGTAATTTTTCTGCCATCGGAGTGCATTTCTGTAAGTTTTTGCGGTATTTCTGTATTTTTTTTGCCATCAAAGGCATTTATGTAATTTTTCACTATTAGGGGTATTTCTGTAATTTTTTCATCATTGGAGATATTTATGCAATTTTTTTGCTACCAAGGGTATTTCTATAATTCTCTCAGCTATTGGGGACATTTCTGTAATTTTTTTGCTATTAGGGGTATTTCTAAAATTTTTCAGACAACAAAAGGTATTTTTGCAATTTTCACACAACTGTGGTTATTTCTGCAATTTTTGCAATTTTCGAGGAGTGGAGTTATTTCTGCAATTTTTTGGACCACAGAAGATATTTATGCAATTTTTGAATAGTAAAGGTATTTCTGCAATTTCTGGACATTATTAGGTTCTTCCCATGATTTTTCGAGTTGCTTCATGGACTTTGGCTATTTATAAAATTTATATGGTTCTATCTTCATTCCAGTAACTTTGATGATTAAAAGATCATATCCCAAGCAACCAAGTATCTGGAAATCTTTAAGTCACCAAGAGTTTTAGGAGATAATAAAACATCTTGGAGTTGAAAGCTTCTAGGTGCTCTTGCACGGTTCCTTTAAGCTCTTGCGCCATCTTCCTTTTTTTTCATTCCCCCCTGAGTGTAGCCAACCTCCACCTTTTATAGTGGTAGGAGAATGTCAAGAGGGGGTGCATCCCCCGGTGTATTGCGATGGGGGTGAGTTCTTTGACCCTTCATTTCCATGTCTCTTCCTCTCCCCATTCTAGACCACCCCCGGTGGTTCAGCACGAAGGAGAGGGGGGAGCCTCCCTTGGTGGCGTGCACATGCGGAGAGAGGGGGAAGCCTTCCCTTGGTGCAACAGGCCCGTGGGGGCTCCCCCCGGTGCAGGTGGATCGGGGGGGGGGGGGGGTGGGAGGGGGCTCCCCCGGTGCAGCAAGGCCCGGGGGGCTCCCCCCGGTGTAGGTGGACCCCCCCGGTACAGCAAGGCCCTGGGGGGCTCCTCCCGGTGCAAGTGGACCCCGGGGGGGGGGGAGCTCCCCCCGGTGCAGGTGGACCGGGGGGGAGCTCCCCGCGGTGCAGCAGGTCGGGGGGGGGGGGGGCTTCTCTCGGTGCAGCAAGGCTCGGGGGGGGGGGGGAGCTCCCTCATGCGGGTAGAGATGAGAGGGAAGAAGGAGAGGGCGACTCCCCCCCCCCCCCCCCCCCACCCCTTTTGTGCGATCCAAAAAGGCTCCTCTTCTGGGATAGCCTTCCTCGCAGCAAAGGACACGTGAGATTTTGTTTGTTTGTTTGTTGTGCTCTCTAGATGCCATCTTGCTGTCCTTTGACTCCGGAGTAATGATAAATTTGCTCAAGGCCATAGAAATGTTCCAATGACATTTAAAACTTAATCTTGTACGAGTTTAAGCCCCTTGGTGCACAATTTCAAAGTGCATGTCCGATGTTTGACAAAATGTCCACTCGTCATATTCGACTTAACATGAACTTTAAATAATTGCATGGTCTTATGCCGCCTGCTAGGCGTTTTATACAGTGTCTAAGTGTAGATTTTAGAGTGAAGACTTGACTTTGTAGAGCGAGTGTGCAAGACTTTGTGCCGCCCTACTTGTGTTTGATGAAATGTGTATGAGTATCTTTATAATGGCGATGATCGAGCATCGCTTCATGTCATACTATAAAGCATCTTAATTTCTGAAATTTACTGTAATTATCAGAAATTATGAATTTTGTGGGGTTCAGAAGAGTAACAATATCCGAGGAGGAGAGAGCTGGGTACGCTGAGGTAGAAGACCCATATGAAGCAGAGGCACCTGGGACAACAAAAGATTGAGTCACTGCTATATTGCTCCGTGGCTTTGGTCCCATTTTATTGGTTTTGAACTTCATCGGCATTTTTTCAGGATATTTCTCCCTGCAGAAGCCTTGAGTCATGGTTGGTGTGACCACAATGAGTACATTTTTTGTCACCTCGCTTCTTATCCCTAGTGGGAAGCATCTTACTCGTAACATTGGCAAGCACAAAGTATTCTTTCACGTCAGAATGTGCAGAGTAACAGGCTTGTCGCTCATGACCTGTCGTCCCTGTTCATCACTGAGGATCTTGAAGTAGTTCTCTTCAAGAGAAGGGGCTGGATCCATGTTAAGAATCTGTCCTCGTAAAGCTTCATGGTCTGAGCTCAGCCCACTCAAGAACTTCACAATTCTATCATGTACTTGAACGGCTAGATAGGTCTGCTGATTTGTAAGTGATGTCCATTTGGTAGTACGGTAGACATCTAACTCATTCTACTGTGAAGTGAGAGCACAAAAATAGGCCGTGACAGTAAGTGAGCCCTGCTTTAACTCTTTGATGTTGTGACTCAATTGATACAATCAAACCTTAGTCTTTTTGCAGCCATAAAGACCAGCTAAGGTCTTCCACTTGTCTGCAGCAGTAGACTTGTGCAAGATTGTCAATCAAATTTCAGGGATGACAGAATTGAGAAGCCAAGATATTACCATACTGTTGTCCTGCCTCTAGGTAGAGAAGAAAGGGTTAAAGGATCCGGCATCTTTTGATCTCCAGTTAGAAAACCCATTTTATCACAGCCAACAATATAGAGTTCAGCAGCCACAGCCCATGATGGAAAGTTATGCTCTGCCAGTTTATCTGATGTGATTTGTAATGTAGTCTGGCTAGGAGATGCCAGTGACAAGGGCTGAGCCAGGGGAGGACATTTCAGACACTGTAGGTCTATCTGCCATGTCGGAGTGTAGAGCAGGAACCCCCACACTTGATTATAATTACTGATCTTGGAAACAGAGCAAGTGGACAGAGCTGTGATCCAGAAAATAGAGCTGCCAAGGGGGTTCTGTTTAGAGGACTAGAGTGCAGTTTTGAAGAAACCCTAGTAGTGGGTTCTTTGTTGAGGAACAGCAGAAGTAGCCAGCAGCAGCGGTTGCCCTGATTGGAAGAAGAATTCGACCCAAGAACTAGCATTATGGCTCTCAGCCTGAGGAAGGAAGAGCAGCAGACTCTCGGCCTGGGAAAGAGCAGCAGAAGCAGCAGGTGAGTCTGCTGACAGTTGTGGCCTAAGAGAACAGGTGTTCTGAGGAGATGCCATGGCCTGCTCTGAGACCATGTTAGAGCAATGAGAAGGAGAGGCCGATGAAGTGAAAGAGGAGAGGCCGAACTGCCTTCTTGGGCGGTTCGCCCTTCTTTATAGATTTAACCCTTGAGACCAATTTACATATTTATTCTCATGTGAGAGGATGATCAAGAAAGAAAAGAAAATTACAAATATACCCTGTAACTTACAGTATTACAGAAATACCCCTGTTTTCCTACACTGGAGAAACTTGTCGGCAGTCTTTCTTTTCTGAGAACCAACAAACACAACTGCTGCAATCTTTGTTGGAATGGAGTACCCTCCAACTGAATCACTGGGTCATTTCATCTGGTCCACCACACACCACACTCCATGACCAAGTCATCATAGGCCTGAAAAGTCATCAAACAAATCCCTCACGGATAACTTTGGTGAGGGGTTATTTGAAGACTACATTCTCGATGAGGCTAATATCATTAACAATGTGAATGTAAAGGGGGTTGAAGGGTATGAAAGCCATCTGCGGAAGATAGGGCATTGAAAAAGTGTCATTTCTGCACTCGCTTTGCAAATAGTTGTGGGTGTTGGGGGAGGGGGAAACGTCACCCCCTCTGAGTTGACAGGCAGTGAAAGAGGCATAATTGAACAATGTCTGCCAAACAAGTCTACATAATTTTTTAAAATTATGCCATTCCTACCAAACTGGTCACTAGTTGATGTACATCATTTTTATACTTTTTTTTGGAAGGTGGCTGAAAGACCACAATTCATTAAAATGAAAGAAAACAAAGGATAGAACAGAAGGAAAAAGAATCTCTACCAAGATGATAGAGACAAATCGTCTAAGAAATTCAAACCCCAGCCTGTTACAATAGAGCTTTCTTCCAGGAATAGAATTCTTTCAGAAGAATTAAGTCCCTAACCCAGACATTAGAGGTGGAGAAGATTTTTGAATGAAAATAATGTATCTTCTGATATCTTCAGCTGGATTAGAAATTTCCATCCTGAAGATCCTCTGGTTCCCTTCTCTCTGTATGATCCAAAGCAGTGCTGGCAAACACCGGTTCCAACTCTCATGGCAAACACCGGTTCCAACTCTCATGGTCCTGCTTAACTGAATTAAAATCATCTCAATCTATAATAAGTGGCAAAAGGTTAGGTGTTCTCACCCAATGGCCCTCCATTGTTTTGAAGGAAATCTTCCAAACTGTTTGAATAATCCCACAATGAAGGAATAAGTGATCAACATCTTCCTTGTAGCAGTTGCAAAAGATGCTGTTCCCTTTTATATCAAACTTTTGAGCTTTCAATCTGCCAGATGTGGGAAGTCTTCTCCAACCTATCTTTCATAAACAAGTTCTGATTTTAATAGGCAGCTTCTTGTTCTAGCTATACTTACACCACCCACTTTTCTCCCTTCCTGCAGCAGCATCTTTGTCACTGACCTGACAGAAAAAGACCACTTGACTCCCATCTTCATTTCCTTTTGTCTTCGCTTGCCGAGTTAATACTGACATCATGAAATAAGGCACTCAACTCTAAGGACTGTGCAGTTATGATTATCATACAGATCTCTGAAGAAAGTTATGTCCCAATGCTTCTGATGTTCCAGCTGGATGAATAAACTACTGATCATATTGAAAGCAGCGCATGTAATCCTATATAAGCTTGGAATCTTCTCGTTAATAGGTATGTGCTCTAACCAAGGGTCCTCACAAAACAGTGTAAGCTGACCATTACCCACCAAAATATCTGTTGAGCATTTGTAAAAATCTCTGCAAGTGCAAATGTCCCTCCAAATTGGAGACATTCTTGACAAAGGTTTCAAGTTGTCTGACCAAAAGGTATTTTGTGGAAAATACTTTAATCTCACTATTCTTGACGACAATGTACGTTCCTGCCTATCAAGTCTCCAAAGCCATTTTGCCAACAAAGCCTGATTGATAGTGACAATGGGGACCAAACCCACTCCTGCTTCCTCCCTGCTTCTACAGACATACTTTCAACCCACCGGGTTTAACCTTTTTCCTATAGAACTACTCCCTTTCCATAAAAAAGCTACTCTAGCTGATTCCAATACCTTACTCACTGCCCTAGGTATTTTGAAAATAGATAGGTAGTAGCTAGGCAAGCTGGACGGCACAACCTTTGCTAGGACCCATTTACCTCCAGCTGACAAGGGCTTTCCTTTTCAACCTTCTAATCTATGTTTAAAAGTCTCTTCCAATCAGCTCTTTTTAAATTACCCGCATGCAATGGTAATCCCAAGTAATTGATGGGAAAGGAAGTCTGCTGCGACCCCATAACCTCAGCAATAAATTCTATCCTCTCCTGGCACATACATTCCCACTAAATTACACTTCTTGTCCTGTCGTGGCTTCCAATAACTTGATCAGCAATTTCAGATTCACCACCTTCACTTAGTTGTGGAGAAGAGAATAGTGTCATCTGCCTATTGTAGATGTGTCACATGTTCCTCATTTCTTCTCAATTTAGTACTTCCTGTGAGACCGGAAGGTGTAGCCATCTTCCATATTATGTTGATGACATCAAAAACGTGGCAGATTCAATGCAATTTCTCACCAGGCAATCCATGTATGATGTAACCTCATAAGCTGCATCGTCGTGTATAAATATCTCCAATCTATTCTATCATTTGCTTCTTCAAAATCAATTTTGAAGATTATACCTTCTTTTTTCTAGCCTTCTGACAAGAAATGCACTCCTGAGCTGCTGTGAAATTATCTAGAATAAACCTTCCCTGTATGAGTGCCGATTGAGTTTCATCAACTAACTTACCAATGACCTGTTTCAGCCTTTGAGCAATGGCTTTGGTTATGATATAACTTCCATTCAGCAAAGAAATTGGCCTGTAATCTCTCATCTGTTCTTCGTTTTCCTTTTTAGGGATGAGAACAACGAACGTTGAATTGAAGTTCTTAATCATCCAAGGATTCTCCTCGAATTTTCTCATTGCTGCCATGAGATCATCTTTGATGACCTCCCAGAAATGATGGCAGAATGCCAATGAAAAACCATCTGGACCAGGTGACTTTGCTCTCAAGTTGAACCATGTAAATATCATATTGGAAGGCCAATTACCATCATTTCTGACTTCTTTGTTCAGTCCCCAAAAGTAACCATCTCTGAATTCCATCTAACCTGATTTGATCTTTCTTCTTGGTGCTTTACCATGTTGAAATACCCTCCAATACACCAAGCAACTAAACTGCTCATTGTGAACTCTGAAAGCTCCTTGAGAAATTCTGCTTTCAGATTTGACTCTTGGGGACCATAAACCCCGTTAAATGGTCCAAAACACATTCTCCTTTCTATTTCTGAAATTTGTTGTGGTGCTAAAATCTCTGTAGGGAAGACCTGTGCAATATAATATCAGTGTCCCAAAGTAAAATAAGTTTCCCTTTCTGCGAAATGCTGGTTTGAAGCCCCACCCTTGCAGCTTTGTCCCTCCAAGTCTATGGATGAAATCCAAATCTTCACCTGACATTATAGATACTTGGATGCGCAATGGATAGATTATCAATCATCTCATTCCCTGATCTTATCTTCCCCATTGAGCCTTCTTACATTCCAGCTACCCATATTCATTGAAGTTTAATGACTTCCCCCTTCCCACTTCCTTTATTTGCCTTGGACCCTCCAATAGCAGGTTCTTTTGAACAAATTCTATCTCCCTGATCCTGATCTTTGAGCCTTTACTTTTCACACTCTTACTAATCATAACACTGAGGTTCAAGTTTTTTTTAAAAAAATTTCTGAGAAAAAACTTGGCTGTTTCCTCCTTTTGCCGGAGAAGGAGATGCCCACCATAAGACCCACTTGTTTAATCAGTTCATCTGACCAATCTTGAACTCCCTCAGGTTTGAGAATAGGTAAGGGCAAACATTGATCAGCCTATTGAGCCTCATCCTGATCTCTCTCTCCACAACCACAGACACAAGGAATCTTGCTCCTGCTCCTTTTCTTGCGTCAATAGATTGAAGCTACAGAGGGGATGACAGATCAAGGTTTTGTTGATGAAGCAAAGAATCCATGCCCTCGGCACTTTCATCAGTTGGTTCCTGTTGTTCACCTGACTCATTTGCCACCACTACTACCGCAGCATCTCCTACACTGTTGTCTTCCACCTCAGCAAGCTAGGGACCCATCGGTGGAACAGTAGAAAGCACCCTTGGGTCTATCACTGTTCCCGCCACTGTGACACCCTCAATGCTTCTGGATGACAGAGGTGAGGTCCGTCGAGTTTATCATGGGTCCACAAGATCTGCAACTGTTGATCTTCTTGGCTTAATCCTTTGTCAACCGCCAAGCTGCCCAGCTGAGCCCATCAGTACATCTTCCCCATGCAGCTCCTCAGAAATATTCTCGGAAACCCCTGAGGATCCAACATTCACACTCTACCTTCCTCCTTCCCCATATAAGAACTCTTGGACTCACCATGTCTTTGTTGAATATGAAGACACTCCCATCATGATCTCTGTACTTGGATGGCAGTCTATAGACCTCGACGCCTCCCTATTCTCCTGCCTAGGAACCATTTGAGTAGACTTGGTAATCCCTTCCGATTCCTTTTATGACTCATTCTTGCACTGCCCTACCTTGTGCTTGGCTCTGTAGAGCTTGTAAGAAGACTCTACCTTTGCCCATGGCCCCATGTCCAATCCGGAGCTTCAGCAGTCAGAGGCTGGCCTAAAAGGAATGCTCGACCTCAATGCTGATCCACAAACACTTACCTCCTACCCTAATCTTCACTCTCTCTGGGATGCTACTTGCCCTGAAGAGCTCCACTTAAGCAAAGTGGAATGAAGCAAGGCCGAGTGTCTCCTTTGCCTCCCCTCAGAGCAAGGATGGCAGTACCGGTTTTGGTATCGGCTTCGGTCGGGTCCGAAATTAATTAAATTATTATTATTTTCTATGAATGTAGGGTCTGGTTTCTGCCCGGTTTCGGCCGGATGGTGTCGTTTCGTTTCGGTCTGAAACCGAAACGTTTCGACCGAAACGCTTCGGTTTCGGCCGAAACTGCCATCTATGCCTCGGAGAAAGCCGAACTTCTTCAAAATTGCTCAGAAGGATTCTATGGTACGGAGATGCAAAGGAATCCCACATGTTGTACCGTACAATGGGGCCACCTTTCACAGGCTGTGAAGCTATCTCTGGTTTCCCAGCTTCAAACCACACCTTTAACCCCTCCAGTTGCACCTTGGAACCCAGCTGCACATTGGCCTCAAGAAGATGTCTGTTCTTCCATTCAGATGTGCTAGGTCCTACAATGAACAACTTATTCTTCATATCCCTCACCCACTACTTTCAGCCAAGTGTGCATGATCTACTTCTCCAAATCCTTCTTGCGTTCTCTAAGTACATCAGCCACAACAGAGGTAAGCAGTCTGGTTGAGGTTGTTGACATTAGCTTTGAGGTTGTTGATATTAGCTAACTGAAGGATGTCCACTACATCAACTTCTCTGCTCTCTTTTCCATCTTGATCAACCATTACCCTTTCATGCTTCATCTCTCCGCATTGACTCGGTTTACAAAGCCAACTCCTATGGCCAAATCCTCTACAGGCTCAACACTTGATTGCATTTCTACAAGCTGCAGCACAGCGACCAACCTCCAAGCATCTGGCACATTGGTTTTGCCTTAGGATTCCACATTCTACGGCCCTTCTTCCTTTCCCGACCATGGCATGAACAAACCTGTTCTTCTTCATCCTCTACTTTTTTTTTCCTATAATGAAACAATCTTGATTCAGGTGCCTTCCAACCAGCTATGAAAATCTATTACCCAAAAGTTTTGGAGGAGTGGGGAAGACAACATGCCCCATCAAGTCTTTCTTCTTTTTCCTATTTATTCTTTCCCCCTAGAAGACCTCATCAAGGCCGTACAACCCTATGAGTCAAACAATGAGGTGAAACAAGTTTGTGAATGAAAGAGCTTCTAAAACAAGGAAAAAAGGATTCATGAACATTCTATGAGATTTTAGATTTCTTGTCTACACTGAACTTGGATTCATGTGCATGCCATGTGAGGAATTTAGCAACTTGACATGTTATTGCATGAAATAATAAAATGATAATTTAATTTATTTATTTATTTATTTCATTTAATAGAATATAGAGTTCATATTATTGTTTTTTGTTGCATTACATATTTTTACCTATCTTTTATTTCAACAAAAAATTGGTACCTTTTGCTTCCAAAACAGCAGAAATAAATGTTGTGGATACTGGTAGAGACATAACAATAGATTCAATTGCATGGTTTCATAAATGTACAATCCTACTATGTGTTACACATTACTCTGACAAGTTTTTTTTTGACATTGTCATTTTAGATCTTTTTACACCCAGTTTAATGCCGATATCTTTATCACGTGACACATGTCCATGTGCTCGATCAATCTCATGGTCTCCTGTGGGATTTGCCCCTAATTCAGGGTATGCAATTTTTAAATATATTTTGATTTTGCTTTTCCCTTTTGGCTATCACAATATAATTCTGGTTTTTCTAAGTTGGTAAAGTAAGGCCCCCTTGCCTTAACCCCCTTCAACCCAGTGTTGAGATCTTATCTAGTTTTATTCTGTTTTACATTGCACCTACGAATGTGGGAGACAATTGGGGGTCATAAAGATGTAACCATCATACAACAAACTTTAAGAAATGAAATATGTATAATTACTATTTATGAATGAAACCTACCAGAAGTAAGATGGATTTTTTTGATTGTGGGTGGTACTATAGTTGTATTAAGTATAAAGAAAGGGATATACAAGTATAGTCAATGCACTCTCAAGGGATTCTTGTACAAAATCCACACTAAGGCGGTGCAGTCCTCATAACCCCCCAACAAAATGAAAAGAGAGGAGTTATGAGCCTACACGTTACATATTGTTTTTGCCCATTCCCTCACCCTTTCGCAAATGAAAGATACAAGCCTGTCCTCAATTCTTGCCTCTAAGGATTCTACTATTCCTTTCCCCCCAAAGAGCTGAAAGTGTGGCATGGAGGATGAGCCACCAGATCCGCTTATCTTCCTTAAGAGCCCACCTCCTATGCTAGTTTCCGAATAGTTGTTACACACATGCTAGGGTTTGCAATCTGCAGTGGATCTTGGCGATCATCTTGGCCCATACCTTCCTAGAGAATGTGCATCTTGTGAAGAGGTGATCAATGTCTTCATCCTCCTCCCCGCATAGGCAGCAAACAGTGGGTGTCCTGAAGGAAGAGGCCGAGCCTATCACGAGTGGGTAACTGGCCGGGTGACAATTTCCAAATCAGCACATTCACTTTGAGGGGGTTCTTGGGAGACCAAATCTGTGGGGCCCAGTGGTGGCGCAGTCCTCCATCTGAGATGAGTAGGTAAGCTGACCGTACTGAAAATCTTCCCCCCTCCCATCTCCACCACCATGAATCAACATTGTTTGGCACTGGAAAGTGGTATAGGAGAAGTAGGAGAAGTCCCTCTAGCTGGTCCATCTCCTCCGATCTAAGATCTCTCCTAAAAATCGGTGTCCATGTTCTCCCAGTGAGTCGTGCATCAGAATTTTGAGCCACCGGTGCTAGAAGCTCAGCTGAAATAGCGAAAACCTATGGGAACCTTTCCTCCAGAGTGGAGTCCCACCACCATCTATTCTTCCAGAATAGACATATCTGACCATTTTCCAGTCGGACCCTCACCCTTAAGTTGATGCTGTCTCTGTATTTAAGCATGCCTCTCTAGATGGGTGAAATACAATGAGTAGATGACGGGGTCAAGTCCTAGTCGCTGACTCTGCTGTAGTACTCCAGCTTGATAACCTGCATCCATAGTCCATTCTCACTAGCACTAAGCTTCCATAACCATTTACACAGAAGCGCGAGGTTGAAATCTCTGATGTTCTTGATACCTACACCTCCCATGTCCTTGCATACTCTGTCCCATGAGATATCATGTTAGCATCTATGAGCCTCTTTACCTCCATGCCAAAAGAAGCGTGTCTGAATAGACTGTAATTTCTTGGCCACCGTTTTGGGGATCTTGAAGATCGACAAGAAAAAAATAGGGAGACTATTCCAACATTGATTTGTACAGCACCAACCTTCCCCCATATAATAGGAGCCACGCTTTCCACCCTGCTAGTTTAGACTCATATCTGAACACCACACTCTACCAATCCCTGGCCATGTATAACTCCTGGAGACATCGGGAGCCTCAAATGTGAGAATAGAAACTATCCTATTTGGCAGCCTAGAATGAATGCTGCTTTCTTGGGGGGGGGTCTTTCCTTCATGTTGACCCGAACAATGTGGCTCTTATTAAAGTTCATCTTCCGCCCACTCATTTATTCTAGAAGCTCCAACATCAATTTGGCTACAAATAGCTGACTCCTCTGTAAGGAACATGATGTTGTCATCAGCATACTACTGTAGGTGGCTGATGTTCACACCCTCAGGCCCCCGGATGAAATCCTCTGATCAAACCTATTGATTTTGTCCTCATCCACATTGTGCTCAAAATCTGTGCTACTAGAACAAAAAGGAAGGGGGACATGGGGCCATTCTGACGTAGTCCTCTATCACTGTGAAAAGAAGTGGGGTGGCCATTAACAAGGGCAACAAAGGAGGCCGAGGAGACACACTCTCGGATCCAACCAATTCATCTATTATCAAAACCCATCTTATCCAAGACCTCAAATAGATACTTCCAGCTGATGCGATCATATGCCTTATAAAAATTCAACTTTAGGACCACACCTCTCTTCTTTTGGGACTACATTGCATTCAAGCATTCATGTGCAAGAAGGAAGTTTTCTTGTATATACCTTCCCTTGATGAAGACCTCTTGGCGTCCACTAACCACTCTATGCATGACACTGTCTAGTCTCTTGGCCAACAGCTTGGTGATAATCTTATGAGTTCCATTCAATAAAGTAATGGGTCTATAATCCAAGAAGCTTTGAGTTCCGTGCTTCTTGGGGATGAGCACCAGGAGGGTTTTGTTGATGCCCCTTAGATGGGCCTTGCCCTCTTGAAATTCACCTAGAGCCTGGAGTAGATCATCCTGGATGATATCCCGGCACTTTTGAAAGAAGGCCATAGGGAATCCATGGGCTTGGAGCTTTATCACTTGCAAGAGATGGATGTTATCGGGCTATGTTGATTTGAAGGAAATCATTATATTGCATTTTTGTTTTAATCTAGCATAGTATATGTAGGGAAGTTTAGATCATGCTACGTTAGTGCTATGTGGCTTGTCATTTTATATTCTTTATGAATATGTATTATCATGTGATTATGTGAGTTTTGTGAGGCAATGTCCTAGGTAATTATTTGAAGCAACTGTCCCGTCAAAGAATTCTATCAAGTGCTATATTTGTTTTTAAACCCAAGAAGCTAATGTTATTTGTAATAACATCACGTCATTTTATTTTAGACCTTCCACGAGCTCTTTTATTAGTATCTACTAAGATTTGGTCACATCTTTTAATTGGCGCTGAGTTAGGGCGACGGTGCACATGTTCAAACCATCTAAGCTTATTTCCCCCCATTTTACTATCAATTGGAGCTACACCCAAGTCCTCACGGATGCGTTCATATTTCAAGCAACTGTGCACTGGAATAATATCACAAGAGCTAGTGATATCTTAATATTAGTTATTTTGTGATGGAAAAAGTGAGTTACACAATGAGGAAAGGTAGAGGGAATGAGAGAGAGCAAATCATTTGATGCTACCTTTTCCCTTCTTTTTCTAAATGTCTACTTATGTCTGAAATTTTATTCATATGTTGTGATCTTTCCTCCCCATTCATTGAACTTTTTCATTCATGGGCTTGCAATTTGTTAGATTGATTGTAGTTTCATATGTATTTAGATTTAATCATGTTGCATTTCAGTGTGTTGTCAATCACTTTACAGAATGCTTCAAAAGTGATTTATGTCTTTTACATAGTCACGAAATGAATGAAACTTTCTGCAGATGTTTGCTTGCTATTTGTTCCATCGATGGTCACGTGAAGATCTATCGTTCACCATATTGTGAATACTGTGTAGAATGGGTTGAGGTATGCACTGCAAAGCATGGAAGCATGGATGCATGCTCTTTTTTTATAGATTGTTAAAAAACTTTTTGTAGATTGTGAACATTATCCTAATTTCTTTTTTGTTCTTTTGGTTCCATCTTCAATGAATGTCTCTAATAGTTATTAGCCTTTTTATTGAACATTTGGTGGCATTTTCCTTATTAGCTGGTAATTTGGTTTCGTCCCTAAATATATACATTGACATGATTTAATATACATATATGCTATGTAAGTTAAAAGTACACAACTAATGATAAGGACAACTACATTTACTTACATGACTAGTTAGGTGCTATTTTTTTTTTCACTTAACATATGCTTGAAATTAGTGACACTATCTGATCATTAACTCTTGATAAATTGCTAGCCAATGATAATATGGTAGATTCTAGTGAATCCAACTCGATGAAGAGGACAAAAAAAGAGAAGAAAATTATAGAAACAAGGTAAAAGGGGCAAGGAAAAGAAAAAAGTAAAGGAGCAAAAGAATGGCAGAGATAGTGGTTGGACCATTAAAATTGTAGCTCCCTGTGGCAGATGGCTCCAGAGTATCTTATTATTGCTCCAGTGTTTGTTACTCCATCTACCAATGCTTTGTTTCTGTGGCAGTAGCTTTGGTAATGGCAAATACAATGTCGTAGATGGGGATAATACAACATCATAGATGAGTATTCTTGTCACAGTTTCCACTCTTCCTCCAATTTTTTGTTCTCTTGTTATCTGCAGTTCTTTGGCTTTGGTTCACCTTGGTTAGGGACATAAGGCCAAGTCTATAAGACTTGATAATGCATGCATGAGGTTAGGCTAGGTGGCCTTTATTTTTAGGAACAGCCAAGCATACTCTACAAGTAAACAAGAGTATAGTTACTTTATACCTTACATTTTCTTATTGAAAACGAACATGTCTTTGATTAAAATTGGTTCCTTTTGCCTTCTATGTGATCTTCTAAGAAACAACATTGCTTTGTAGATTCTGTGCAAGAGATATCCATGTGATAACCAACATTCCCAAAAATGGTCTCGTAATAGCATCCAACATTAGGATCGCAGCCTCGAAACCCTCACGGTGAGGGATGGCATCTCTCATGTCGAGGAGGGATGGTGTCTTTCGGGTGAATATTTGTTACGAGGGGGCTCGTCAGCACATATGAGGGCCGAGGAAAGGTTTCCAAGGATTTATGGAGACCTTACAGCGAGAACAGAGGTGTTTCCAGTGTCTAGACAAATGACATTATGCAGCGACATGCTGCAACGTCGTTGTGTATTGGAAGTGTCGCCGGGCAGGTCATTGCAGTATGGTGTTCTGGAGGAGAGACTGGTTGTTGAGGTTGAGAGGATGAAAGATTCTGAATCAGAGACCGTCTTGAAGAAAGGACCAATAGTAGAAGTTCAGTTGTTTCAGCTATACCAAAGGAACATGGACTTCCTCTGTCGTAGCCCGGTTTGCTGGTGTCTAAAGGGTACTCCCTCAGAGTTGGCCATTGAGGAGGCATTGTCTGCTAGATGGTCACAGGTGGAGGAATGGAGGGTCTACAGGCTGGTCAAGTCCCAACTGCTCATCTATTACTCGTCTAGTGACATTATTGATAGGTTGGACTCGCTTCAAGAGCTCCATCTTCCATCTGGTTTGCTCTGAGTGTTGGGCTGGACCCTAGCGATGGTGCTTTCAAGGCAGATAAAAAACAGTCTGGTGTCTTTTAGTTAGAATACCACCACCTCTGTGGGATGTCGGGTTCTTCACCTCAATCTTGTCCTCGTTTGGGGCATTTGTCGGGGCTGACGAGGACACTGCTAAATGGATACATTTGCAATGTGCTAGAGTGCAGGTCGAACTAGATCTAGAGGAAGTTGTTCCAGAATGGGTTAAACTTTGGTGGGGTAACCATCGTCTCTGAGTCTCTGTGAAGATGGTGGCACAGTTTATGCAGGTCGAACAACCCGATATCTGTTTGACAGAGGTTGGATTCGAAGACATGCTGGAGCCTGTGCTGAAAGACAATGTTACCCCTCCGGTGCAGCTGGAAGTGGGTGAAAGCTCTGTTAACTAATCAGGGGCAGCTTGATCTTTCCAGGGTCATGGCTTTGCGCAATGTGTTTTCAACCCTAACATCGCAAGTGGTAAAGGACTTTCGGGAGGGACTAAAGGCGGCATGGTGGAAGAGACTGCGGGTCTACTGTCGTGGAAGGAGGAAACCCAGGCTAGCTAGCCCTCCTTTGCATTTTGAAGATCCTCCATCGCCTTGCCCAGAGACTCGAATGCCCGAGGTAGTCCCTCCCCAATTTTCTTAATTCCCCCTGCTTCTCTACTTCTGCTCCTCTCTCCTCCCGATGGGCCGATCAACTCTGGCAAATCCTCTCAGCAACTTGAGGAGGAAACATTCTGCACCGCGAGGGATGGAGGTAAGCAGACTGGTATTCCCTCAGAATGGGGAAACAAGGAACTTTTGGAGAGGGTTACTGCTCTCAGTCTCCAGATTCAAACTGCAGGATAGTTCTGCAAGTTATGGGCTGATTTGTCTGAGGCTAAGGAGGGGACTTCAAAGAAGCCAAGGGGTAGCTGTGAGCTTTAGGGGCTTCTTCAAAAGAGTCAGGCACAGGCAACATCTTCTAGTGGTCTTGCTCTTCAAAGTAGAGAAGTGCAAGCATGATTTTTTTTTGTCTTGGAACGTCTGAGGGTTGAATGACAGAAAGAAGCAGATTTTTGTTAAGGATATGGTTTGGACAAAAAAATAGAGATTGTGTTTACAAGAAACAAAGTGGCAGTGGTGTGAGGTTCCAATGGTCCGCATAGTGCCAGGCTTTGCAGATGTTGATTTTGTCTTCCATAGTGCAGAGGGGGCTCCAGGAGGAATTCTAGTAAATGGGTTGGCAGCTTGCTGAACATAGGAGAATATTCAGTTTGAAAATGCAAGACTGCGACACACAGCACATGGATGTTATCAGGTGTTTATGCACCCACTTCCTACCGCATAAGAAGGGAGCTCTGGGATGAACTGCAAGCTTGTAAGTCTCAATTTGACCCATGTTGGTGTGTTGCTGGGGACTTCAATGAGATCCGAAGACCTGCGGAAAGGAGTACCCAAATCAGATTTACTATAGGGATGGAGTTCAATAGCTGGATTGATGACCTGCAGTTGCTGAGTCTTCCACTCTCCAATCAACGATTCACTTGGTTAAATAGAAGATGTTCTCCGATTTTGTCCAAGGTTGACAGAATTCTGGTAGAGGATAGATCAGGGTCTTGCTTCCCTCTTACAAAAGTTTCAACCCTTCCCCTGATTTTTTCAGATCATTCCACATTACTACTGGATTATAGCTCCTCTGAAACTAAGAAGAGACCTTTTTCGTTTGGAAACGTTTGGTTTTCTACTGAGAATTTTGTCTTAATTGGTCAACACCACTTGGCTGGCCCATTTGTGTCACTCATCAGGTGTTCATAATTTGGCCAGAAAACTCAAGCTACTCAAAGTTGCAATTAATAAATGAGCTATAGATTGGAATAAAGAAAGAACCAAATGGAGGGGAAATGTTGACAGTTAATCTATCTCACACAGAGAAATTACAAGAACAAAGAAGTTTGACTGATCAAGATTTGCGACAGAAAACCAGCATGGGAGCCCAATTCATGCACTAATACTTGAGGAGATACGATGGAAACAGAAGTCTAGAATTGGTTACAGGAAGGTGATCTTAACACTAGTTTCTTTCATAAGGTGGCAAATGGGAGAAGAAGAAAACTCATTACAGTTCTTAAGAAGGATGACAGGTATTTAAGGGATGAGGGGAATATTATTACAGAAATAATTCTGTTCTACAAATGTTTATTCTCCACTGAGCAGAGGCATTTCCCTCAGTGGGTTGATGGGGAGGCTAAGATTCTTAGTATAGAGGACCAAAGTTTGTTAACCAGAGGAGTAACAGAGGAGGAAGTTTCTTGTGCTACTTTTAACCTTGGGGCAGACAAGGCACCAGGGCCTGATGGTTTTCCTATTCTATTCTTCCAGAAGTTTTGGTCGCTGGTCAACTATGATCTTTGGAGGCTGCCGGGGAGGTGATTTCAAATTCCGGTAGTTGTGGAGCCATCAACCATACTTTCTTGGTTCGTCTGCCTAAGAAGTCTGTTGCTTTGGAACTCAAAGATTTCCGTCCTATCAGCTTACATAATGGCTCATACAAGATCATAGCTAAGGTGCTTGCCATGAAATTAGCCAAAGTTCTGCCCCACCTAATTGAAGACAACCAGTCTGCTTTTGTGAAAGGTCGAAGCCTGAATGAGAATTCCTTATTAGCCCATGAGGTGCTGTTTGCAATCACAAACAGTAAAAAAGCAAGCCTCTTATGTATGGTGGATTTCAACAAAGCATATGATAGAGTGGATTGGACTTGCTTGTGGAATATAATGGCACAACACTGTTTTCCCCAACTTTTATGAAGATATGACAAGCTTGTGTATGCACAGCTCTCTTCTCAACCATCTTTAATGAATCTGTACATGGCTTCTTTCATAGTTTCAAGGGACTGCGTTAGAGAGATCCGCTTTCACCATTGCTTGATGTTCTGATACCCAGTATACTTAATTGGATGATGATCATTGCAGAGCAGAAGGATTGGCTCCAAAGGCTACCTCTTTTCAGCATAGATGGTAGTTTCGGTCGAAATCGAAACGTTTCGGCCGAAATGTTTCGGTTTCGGATCGAAACGAAACGACACCGAAGGCCAAAACCGGGCCGAAACCAAATGTAGGGTTTTAAGGAAAAATAATAATTTTAATTGGTTTCAGACCCGGCCGAAACCGGTACTGCCATCCCTGCTTTTCAGGGCACCTTTCACAGTGTCACACCTTCAGTGTTCTGATGACACAGTGGTGTTTATTCGAGGGGACATGTTACAGCTGCATACCCTTCTATTGATCTTCGGTGCTTTGAAGCATGTTCTGGGTTGAAAATTAACTTTGATGAAATAGCTTTAGTGGGGATCAACATGTCCGCAGCAGCATAGATGACAGTTTCGGCCGAAATCGACACGTTTCAGCCTTGGACGATCCGAAACCAACTGGGCGAAACCGAGTGAAACCGGATGTCAACTCCCCTACAAAAAATAGTATTTTATTTGGTTTCGGACCGAAACCGAAATCGAAACCGATATTGTTTCGGTTTCGGATCCAGCCGAAACCGAATCCAAAACTGAAACTGCCATCCTTGTGCAGCAGAGGTCACAGGCTTTGCTGATTTCTTGGGCTGTCGGTGAAGAACTTACCAATTGTCTATTGGGAATGCATCTACATTATGGAACTCTTAAGGATCTCACAATGGGATCCACTCATTCATAAGACTCAGAGTGGAGTTGCTTCATTGAAAGCCTCTCATGTATCTTTGGGTGGTCAGTTGACATTATTAAATTCAGTTCTTTTCTCTACTCCCATTCATTATTTGGCTGTTTTTATCATGCCTGTGGCTGTTCAAAGTCAATACACAGCATGCGAAGAATATTTGTGTGGAGAGACAGTCAGAACAAATCAGGAGGAATTCCTTTAGTTAAATGGGACCAGGTGTCCAAGCCCAAACAATCTGGAGGTTTAGGTGTGAGAAACCTGGGACAAATGAACTTGACTATAATTTCCTGTTTCATTCCCGCTTCTATCTGGAGACCAAAAACCTAAACACGTGGTCCCCTATTTGGAAAGGTATTTTGTGGGCAGCTCAGTTCCTGGGAAAAGGCATTTATGTTCAGGTTGGTAATGGAGTCAGTGCTTTCTTCTTGAGAGATCAGTGGTGTGAGTACAACTACTTGAAAAACAGATTTTCCTGTAATTTTCAACATTGAAAGGGATAACCGGTGATCTGTTAGTGTTATATCTATGACAATGGCAATGTCACTTGGTTCATTCAACTTAGAAGGGCTTTTAAGGATGAAGAGGAGGGGAAGTATCTTCAGTTGCTAGCTTTCTTACAATCTGTGAAGGTCAATCCAAATCTACAAGACTGTTTTTTAATGGAGGAAGAGGCTGTCAAAGAATTCTATCAGTACTTGGATCATTCCTCTCCCACTGTCACTTGTTTACACTATGGAAAGTGAAAGCAACTCTGAAAGTCAGGGCATTTAGGTGGTTGGCTCTTTGATGGTGCATTGTGACCAAGCTGTGCAGAAAGAAGTGGAAGCATGACGGTGAGACTTTGTTGTTTATGTGGTCTGTAGGAAGAGACTGTCGATCATTTATTGGTTTCCTGCTCCCTGGGTTTTGAGGTTTAGATCTTTGGCTGCCTTGTTGGCTTCCACCCTACCTTCACGTCTGTCACTCAGATGTGGGAATTTTTCAAAAGGCAAGTAGGGCAGTCCACTGACAAGAACAATGCTCAGATAATCAAGATTCTACCTGCAGCAATTTGCTAAAGCATGTGGAAGGAGAGGAATGACAATATATTTACGGGAAGTATGGTGGAGACCGTTAGCCTAAGATATGGCAAACCAAGAGGGGAGGGGTCCATTGGGTTTGATTACAAATGTGTCCGATTTTCATGGAAAACATGTTTTATATTAGATCTATACGTGAGAGGAAAAACAAGGATCAATCACACCAATGAACACTCCAATTTTTATAGTAGTTCGGCTTCACCTCATATGAAACCTATGTCCACTCCCCCACTTTGGGTGAGGCTTTTGCACACACTATCAAATGAATGATAACCACACACACGGGTGAATGAACACCCTCCCACACATGGTACTATGAGCACCAACACCACACAAGCACGCACGCGCGCGCACACACACACACAAATGAATGATAACCACACACACGGGTGAATGAACACCCTCCCACACATGGTACTATGAGCACCAACACGCACACACACAACACTTAATTCATTTTTTCTTCTCACAATACAATAAAGCACATATAGAAAATAAAGAAGATGAAGGTAACTAGGGTCGTGTATAAGTCTCCCCCTTAGTAGATACCGGATCTAGGACGTGGGAAGAAGCTTTACACGTTGTAGACACGCCCTTGGGTCCTCCTCTTGTAGTGTAACACCTGGAAAACACTAGGAGGAAGGAGAATAGTCCTTTGAACCACAAACAAATTTATCCTTTGATCTCAAAGAATGCGCTCACTTTCTGATTTCTTCTCGTGTTTAGGGCTTATGAATCTCATCTTATCCTATTTATAGAGCAAGACATAGAATAACAACTTTGGAGGTGTTAGACAAAAGATAAAATTTGAAATTTCAAAATCAGGAAGTTCTAAAAAGTTTCATGCGCCATAAGCAATGGACCATTTTACGACCTCCCCGATGGTTCTTCTAAACAGGCCTATGCACTGGAAAAAATGTCTAACTATTTCATGAAAGGCTATCAATTGCCCCAACAATTTTTATGAGCGGTTTGTGCACTGTGAAAAGAGGTCGATCGTTTCGACCCAGGTGGTCTACTGCATCGACAATTTCGGGCTTCCCGCCCTTTGCCATTTCAAACTTGAATTCTGTTTTGACTGTCCATTTTTAGCTTCCGACTTGTCTAAATCAATCAAAGACACTTTCTAAACAATATCAACAGACCTATTAATAATTAATAATATTAGTTTTGTTATCATCAAAATTAATTAGAAAAATTTTACAACAATCTCTCTTTGATGACGACAAAACTAAGAAGTGAAGTTCACAAATAAATGTATAAATCATATAACTCAATTCATCATTTAAGAGACACTCTCCTCTATTCTCTCTCTAGCCTTCCTAGAGAGAGAAGCTCTAGGGTTCCAGAGATTGGGTTTGTGGCGATGGGTCACCGCCGCCTGTCGGAGCCTAGCTTTGGCGGGGGTGCTTGTCGCCGTGGGGGCCAAACGGGTGGCTTTGTTCCTACGTGCTTCAACTGTGGCCGCAGAAGCCACATCTTGCGCTTTTGCAGTGTGAAGAGATCGGGGATCGCAGGCCAATCTAGCAAGTCTCTAGGCTGCAGGACATTCGTGGAGGTTGTCAAGGATGCCCCGTCGGTGAAGCTTGACAGTAAGCGATGGGTCGACGCTAGCAAGATATCGGCGGAGCTGCTAGTAGGCAGGCGTGAGTGGATGTGTTGTCTTTGCGTTTCCCTGCTTGAAGGCTCGGTGGAGGCAGCCATTGTCCAATCACGACTGGCCGAGGCGATAGGGGGATGCTGGGACGCGATGCCTTGTTACCCATCTAAGGGGAAGCTGGTGGAGAGGATGGTGGTTATGGGCTGCTTGATGGCTCGCGGTGCCTTGTTACCCATCCAACGGTGGTCGGAGGGTAGGGGGGGCTTTTTTAATCCGTCGGTGTCTAGAGTTTGAGTCGTCTTTGAGGAGGTTCTGCTTTTTTGCGATGAGGGGGGGCTGGCGTTCCTGGCACGACGGTAGGGTAGAGGCTGGGTCTCTGGAATTTTTTCCGTTGATCACAAGGACGTGTGGTGGCCTCGATCCAAGTGGCTAGTCCTTCGGCCATCCTGATGGCACTCTCTGTTGTCCTTGATGGGGCGGTGGTCGTAGTCAAGTTTTGGGTGGTGGAGAAGGCTACTCTAATGCTGGCATCTCAGGCGGATGTATAGTGCAATCGTAGTGAGGTTAAAGATGTATGGACAAAGGCAGGGTTGGTGGTCGATTCAAATTTGAATTGGCCGCATTGTTGGGCCAACCCTGGTTCGGTTGGACTGGGCTTGGCAGGGCCTACCTTGGCGTCGGGTAGCGGTTCGAGTGCTGGGCTCGTGTTAACAGGTAGCGGCCGCAACTTACCCAGTACTACTTTGACGGGACCCGGGACTGGTTGTCTCTTCTCCCGACTTCTCAGGTAGCGCTCCGTCCCCCTATGTTGCAAGGGCCTCAGGTGGCGGGCCGACCGATGGAGATGAGCCCCCCTCCAGTGCTAGCCAGCCGTCCGACGTGGTTTCAAAACGGAAGCTTCCCTCCTCGGGCCACAGCTACGTGGGGGGGGGCAGGGGATGTTTCTTGCAGTTGACGTGGGGAAAGGTACGGAGGTGGCCGTGGACGACTCCGACGTATGAGGAAGAGGATCGAGGGACTGCTACACTTTGGCGGACCCTGTCACACCTAGTCCCTGTGGTAGGGTATCTATGGGGGTGGTGCTCCTTCGTCGTTCACTGTGTCCTCCCCAAACTTGGGGGACCCCTCTGCTAAAGATGGCAATATCGGCTGAAACTGATATGTTTTGGCCAATATATTAAGTTTCATATGTTAAATATGTTAAAACTCTAAATTAAGCCTTAATTAGCTATTTAAATTTGGGACTTTTGTCTAATTAGGTTTAACTGGGGTCAATTGAAGCTCAATTGAGCTTCATTGAATAATTTAAGGCGGGGGTATGCTGCTAATTGTATTTATGAAGGGTGATTAGGGTAAAACTCCAAATTAAGTCCTAATTAGCTTTTTAAATTGGGGGCTTTTGTCTAATTAGGTTTAGTTGAAGTTCAATTAAGTTTCATTGAATAATTTAGGGCAGGTGCATACTGCTAATTACATTTAATGAAGGGTGATTAGGGTAAAACTCCAAATTAAGTCCTAATTTACTATTTAAATTTGGGGTTTTTGTCTAATTAGGTTTAGTTAGGGTCAATTGAAGCTCAATTAAGTTTCATTGAATAATTTAGGGCGGGAGCATACTGCTAATTATATGTAATGAATGGTGATTAGGGTAAAACTCCAAATTAAGTTTTAATTAGCTATTTAAATTTGAGACTTTTATGTAATTAGGTTTAGTTAGGGTCAATTAAAGTTCAATTAAGCTTTATTGAATAATTTAGGGCAAGAGCATGCTGTTAATTGCATTTAATGAAGGGTGATTAGGGTAAAACTCTAAATTAAGCTCTAATTAGCTATTTAAATTTGAGACTTTTGTCTAATTATCTTAATTCAGCATAATTTGATACTAAATTATGCTGAAGAATCATTTTTTTCATTGTACTTGCAACCATTTTGTTTTTGACTATCTTAATGCAATATCTTGCCTAGACCTGAACAAGGTCAGGAGCAGCAACGGCAGGAGGATCCGTGGTGGGCCCACTTCTCCTTAGTTGATGCTAGGAGAAGAAAAGTGTAATGCAATTATTGTGGTAAGGATATACATGGCGGAATTACTAGAAAAAAGTAACATTTGGCAGGGATAAGAGGAGAGGTCAAACAATGTGACAGATGTCTCTGAGAGGTCTGAGAAGAAATACGTCAGTGCCTTCTGGGCAAAAAAGAGAGGATGTAATAAAGGGGTGAAGATTAGACTGAAATTGCTGAGGAGATTTCAGGCAAAAGGGGAAGGAGGGTTGATGATGATGAAGACATTGAGGATTCAGATCCAGAGCTGACTGAAGCAATACAGTATGAACAAGCTGCTCGAAGAAAAGGAAAAACATCGATAGATTCAGCTACATACTCAAGTACAATTGTTGTAGCACGAGCTGCACGACGTCCTGACATTGGTGCAGCCCCGCATTGAGGAGGCCCCATGGACAATTATCTGCACAGAAGGTAAAGTGCTACACAATCAAAAATCAAGTAAGCATTGAGGGGGGTAAAAAATCAGCAGAAGTTACGGAGCATGCATTTAAAAGTATTTGCAAATACTTTTTCCATGCAAGTGTCCCTACACATGCAACTGAATCAAAATATTTTCAACCTATTCTAGATGCCATAGCAGATGTTGGCCTTGGTTTGAAGGCTCGTCACGTCGAGACATATATGGGTGTGGCCTTGAGGGATAGGTTGAGGAGCTCCATTAGTGGGTTGAAAGCTTCAAGCATATCTGGATGGAGAGCGGATGCACCATTATGTGTGATGGTTGGATTGGTATCACGAAGAAGTCCATGATTAACCTTTTGGTCTATTGCATCGAAGTTACAGTATTTCTTAAATCTGTAGATGCATCAAACTATGAAAAGAATGCAAATTATTTGTTTCATTTGATGGATAAGATGGTAGACTAAATTGGAGAGGAGAATGTTGTGCAAGTAGTTACTGATAATGAGGTCAGTTATAAGGTTGCGGGGAAGAAGTTGATGCAGAAGCGCAAGTATTTATATTGGCTCCCATGTGCAACACATTGTCTAGATTTGATACTTGAAGACATTGGGAAGGAAAATAATGTGAAGAAGATAATTAAAAAGGCACAAAAAATCACCCATATTCATGGCCATCCTAGGATATTGAACATGTTCAGGGAGCATGCAAGTGGGGGGCGAGAAATCATCCGTGCAGGGCCAACCAGATTTGCTTCGAATTTTATTTCTTTGGAGTCTTTACACAGGTATATGAATGAGCTCAATTCTTTCTACTTTATCCTTATAGATATTATCTGTATTTGATTCAAATTTTATTTCTTTGGACGCTTTGCATTGGTATAAGAATGAGTTAAAAGTTTTCATCCACCACAATGCCCTGCGGGAATACATAGACAAATCTAATGTTGATGCTCAGATGGATAATTTGGATGTCTGCTACATCGTGGAAGACGACAAATTCTGAGTTAGAGTCTCACAGTACATGAAAGTAGTCACACCCCTTGTGAAGGTCCTAAGAATGGTGGATGACGATGAGAAGAATGATATGAGATATTTATACGAGGCCATGGACCGTGCCAAATTAGAGTTGCAGAAATCTCTTCCCAGAGAATATGCAAAGTGATGGAAAATTATTGACCACAGATGGGACAACACATTACACCATGAGTTGCATGTAGTTGGTGAGTGATTAATTGTATTGATTCAAAGTTCAGTGTTATTTAGGTTAATTTATATCTAACATTTAGTTAACTATACATAAATGCATGTTATTTTCTCAACCCTTGATTTATGTACAATGCCAATGCAAATGTTGATGTCGAGGTCTTAAGGCACTTTAAAAGTCATTGGTCGTTTATCGAGGGCACTGGAAAAGAGACTTCATGCCAAAATAGAGGTTGGCCTTTATTGATTTTATCAATAAAACATATAGAGTTTACTTAAGTAGTTATGCTAATCTATTACTTTATCTTTATAGATGAACAATTATAGAATGATGATTGGGATATATTCTGACTCCCAATTGCAGTACATTGTGGGAAGAGTGAGCTCAGGTATACTAAATCTTTCTGCTTAAATTGAGTCAATATGTATTAGTACATCATGAAAATTGATCTTTATTTACATTTACATTTATTTGTTTATAGTTGATGGAACAACTGGCTAGTGGATAATGGTGAACAACCGAGATGTGAGCAGTAATGCATCGACTTTCATTGTAATTAGGGTGCTCAGTCAAAGAACATCAACAAACTAATATGAAAGAAATTGGGGCACGTTCAACCTTATACACTCAAAGGTTCGCAATCGGCTAAACATTGAACGGTTAGAAAAATTGGTTTACTGCCACTATAATATGAGACCGAGGATAAAAAGCATTAAGTTGAGACAATAGTTTTGTGGACAAACGCGTCGCAGATGATACAACTCCAGAATTTGATGTGGACGCATTATTTGATGATGATAATCCCTTGCAGTCTTGGGTTGAGATATGAGAGTAGGTTGATGAGCCCCTTTTTGTTGATGATAGAACATGGGCAGATGGCATATTAGATGAAGATGAGGCAAGAGATTCAGAATTCAAAAGACCAACAAAAAGGGCTAGAGAGACTCATGTGCACCAGAGAGAGGATCCAACTTTGTTTGTTCATGACACTGAGCAACAACCTGCGTTTGAGCTAGCTAGACACTCAAAATCAGATAGTAGGCTTGCCACTCCTAGAATGGTCAAGCCACCTCCATCCTTAAGAAGAAGTACATCAGTGCATGAGCTAACTGAGTGGACCAGTGATGTTGCTCGAGAGGACCTGACAATTGAGTAGTTGAAGCAAATTTATATGAGGCACATGCCAAGGGAAAAATGACTCCTCTCAAAGATGAATGAAATGATCACACTAAAAGAGAAAAAATATCTCCGGAGGCTAAAAGGTGATTGGTTTCTTATAGTTCTGATGACGACGATGATGATGATGATCCCAGTGCAGTTGCAGGTGCTACTACTGGCGGTGACACATATGCACTTACTTCTCCTTCCATGCTGACACAGGCAGAGGATACAATCATAGTGAAGGAGGATATGATTCACAGAGCCAATATGGACATCCATCCGGTTATATGGAGGCTTCCAACAGGAAGCAAACATGTATGGGTGGGGTCATCAACCAGAATTTCAATTCCATCCAATTCCACTCAATAGCAGTTATGGGTCAGCATCCTCTTCTCATCCTCAAAGTTCTGCTTCTTATGCTGATTTTGGATTTCAATCAAGCCAACAATTTTACACTCCAAGAGAGATCCAAAGAGGGTTGTAAGTCTTGGCTACATCATTGTTTGGTTACAGTGAATATACATAATACATGCAATTTTTTATGGGTATTAACATCAGAAGCCAGACGATGAGGGAGAAGGTAGTTCTAGCTATTATCCATATTAGTGCTTCATCATTTGGATAAGGATCATTTAATTTATGTAACATTTACTGTGTCTATTAAGTTTATTGTACTGCTTGAACCTACTTCATGCTTAATATGTACTCAAGAATATTACTTTAACATGTCGAATACTTACTTCATGTTTATTGCACTTAATCCTACTTCTTTACGTCAAATACATGTCTAATGATTTTTTTGATTTTTATTTGATTATTTATATTTTTCTGATTTTTCCCAATTTTTTCTATATATATATATTTACTTTTTTTGAATGTTTTGAACTGGTTTCGGTCGAAACCGGTCGAAACTGAAACCGAAATTGGTGCGTTTCGGTTTCGGCCGTAATTGGTACTGCCATTCTTGCCCTCTACAGGGTCTCCTGGTGGGCGCAGGGATGCAGGAGACAGAGCGAGTTGGGCAAGACTTCGTGACTAACCCCATCAAGGTGGCTGATCTACAGACTTCAGAGGAGGCGGCCCTAACGGAGGCAAAAGTAGCTTGCCCGACCTTGCTTGTGTGTGTGGGGGGGTGATCATCTCCGGGGAGGAGCAGAAGGGGACGTACCATATGAGTAGGGATGAAGTGAAGGAGATGATGCCGGTTGCCCAAAATATGACGGAGGTCCAGTTTAGGGAGATGGATGAGAAAGTATCTCCTTTGAAGTCGGGGCTGAGAAAGATGCGAGGGGAGGGTGTAACAACATCACTAAGAGATGCGTTGCTATTCTGTAGGAGGAGAGGGCTTTATAGAGAGGGGGAGGGAGGAGGAAGGGCAAGGGGTGGGGAGGGTTTCCTTTGGGTCTCCATGAGGATAGTCTTGTGGAATGTGAGAGGGTTGGGGGGTGGAAAAGAAGAGGGCTGTGAAAGAAGATGTAAGATAGACATCTTTTGTTTACAAGAAACTAAGAGTGAAGGGGATGGTGAGACGCTTATGAGGGAGTTAGGGGGTACCAGACTTTCTATGGGAGTGGTGTCCCTGACGGAGGGTCGGTTAGGGAGTATCATGATCCTATGGAATCTTTTTGAGGTGGATGAGGTGGTGTTGGATAGGCTTGTGAGCAAGTGGGCGATCTCTCTTCATTTCACTTCTGTGAGGGGTGATTTTTTGTGGGACTTCACGGGGGTGTACGGCCCTCAAGGTAGAGAGGAGAAACATAGATTATGAGAGGAACTAATTAGTTTCCACCTTTCTTCCGGTAGATCGTGGTGTGCTTTTGGGGACTTCAATGCTGTGACTACTCTGTGGGAAAGATCTGGGGACGGTGCTTTCACAGGGGATATGGAGGCCTTCATTGAAGAGGTGACACTGGTGGACATTGGCATGACTCATGGTCGCTTTACTTGGTCTAATATGTGGATTGACGCTTCTTGTTCGAGGTTGGATAGATTCTTAGTGTTTGTTGATTGAGAGGACCATTTTTCTCATGTGCAGGTGCTTCTGTTGGCTAAATCTATGTCGGGTCATAAGTCTATACTCTTGAAGATCAGTCGTATGCTGGACAAGAGGTCCACCTTCGGGCTTGAGAGATTTTGGTTCAAGGAAGAAGACCTCATGGACATAGTTAGGGGAGCCTGGTCTGCTCAGGTCACTAGTAGATCTGCTATGGACATTATTGTCACGAAACTAAGGAATGTTGCTCATGTTCTTGGGTCTTGGGGGGCTAATAAAACCTTCCTAGGAAGGGTTGCCAAGGACAGAATCCTTCAACAACTTGAGGGCCTAGATAGTTTTGAGGAGGCAGGTCTTATAGATGCATAGGATAGGAGGCTCAGAGACTCTCAGGTGTCAGTTTTAGGAGATCCTTTTTAGGGAAGAGATCTTTTGGAAGCAGAGATCGAGGAATAGATGGATAAAAGAAGGGGATAGTGTTGAACTCACGGAAATAAATGAATGAATAAGTAAGGAGATAAATATTTAAATATTTCCCCTTTGAAGGAGAAAATGCAGATTTGTAGTTATTATTTCCGCGAATTTAGGTTTATCAGACGATTAGGGATCCGGTACTGGACAGTTCCCCACCGACTACAGTCGGTGTTTATTTACATCAGTACGAGTCCGAATACCTTAGATTAACTGTCAAAGAAAATCCACCGTTTACATAAAGTTAGCTATGATGTTGAAGGCATTGCCCTGAGCACTAAGTCGTGCGAGGCAGTGCCAAGTATTGAAGATGTTTCAGGAAGGACTACGGGCTTAACCGACGTAGTTACGAGGATCGAGGTAGATCCTCAAATTCGTAATCTCAAGGCTCGAGACCTCTATGTGTTGGCCATTCGACCTTTATGAGAGTCACTGAGGCTCGATACTTCATACTTATCTTCACATGATGCGAAGCATGGTATTTCACGACTCAAACATTCACAGGATTTTGTAGAGTCATGCTCACATGGCCACTAGTATATTTCATAAAATGTTATAAAGTGTACATGGTATCACAGGTACATTTCATGAGTTCAGACTTATCGACAAGTTTTTCCGATTGCACATGATCTTTTATTAGGCAATCAAGATTTTAGTCGTACGTGACCCTTTGCTTACAGGCAATCAGGGCAATTTCAGACCTATCATGGGTATTTCTATAATTTTTCACTTTTGATGGTATTTTTGTAATTTTTCTATCACGAGAGATATTTATACAATTTGTTCTGACTAAAGAGGTTTTGGTGACTTCTAGTCTGAACAAGGATTTTTTTGGTATAATTTTGGTACTAGGCGCAAGTCCCTCCTTGGGGAAGACTCATTGATCAAAGACTCTCGAGAGATTGCTTCCCTTTCTTAAGCTCTCACGAGTTAGGGCCTGTCTTAGCATGTCCACTAGTGCAACGACGGGGATCGACTTGCACGATTTGGTCGCGGGGGTCAAGGGGGCAGCGCCCTTTGTGGGGAGGTCTTCGGGGGGCGGAGCCCTTCAGAAGAAATTTTTTTATGATCTCTCTCCAAGGAGTGGCACAACTCGATGTTCGAGGACAATCGAGGCTTTAGTTGTACAGGACCCTTTGCTCTGAGGCAATCAGGGTTTCTCCATATAGGGAATTTTCTCACAACTCACAAAAAAGGATAGTGATGCACATGGGGTTTGTGGTATACCCTCACAACACAGCCACAATGTTTCTGAACGAAGCACAAGCACCACCCACGAAACCTAGACGATGGGCCTTTGAACGAAGCACAACCAACACTTGTAGTTCTCTCTGTGTTTTTTTTTATCTTCTTGCGTCTCTGTCCCCTAAATGGACCCCACTGGGGGTATTTATAGAGTCTCGAAGGATTTTGGCGGTTACAACCCCCATCCGGGCCAAAACATGAGATTTTGGAAGTGGATCCGGGACTAAAACCCATGTGAGAAGGGGGTATCGGGGCTAAAACCCATGTAGGGGTGGAACTGGGGCAGAAACCCCCTTGTGGGGGTTGACCCGGGGCAAATTCCCCCAAAGGGGGGAGCGGACCCCGGGCAAAGCCCCCCTTGGGGCTGGACCCGGGGCAAACCCCCCCAAAGGGAGGGTGGACGTGGGGCAAACCCCCACGGAGGGGTGGACCCGGGGCAAAACCCCCCTTTGGGGGGTGGACCCGGGGCAAACCCCCTAAAAAAGGGGTAGATGCAGGCTATTTCACCCTTTGTGCTTCACATTGGGTTAATTTCCCTTTAATTAAAGGGTTGTGACTGCTGTGTGCTGCTGTTAGATGCTAACATTGTGTTGCTGCTGCAGCTATCATTATGCTGCTGCTATGTTGCATGTTGCTGCTGCAGCTATCAAGTTTGTTGGTTACTGTTATAGGGATTATGTTCTGCTGTTGTAGCTATTGGGCTGCTGCTGTTAGTGGGTCGCTGCCTCTACCCTTGAGCTGCTGCTGCCATGATAATGGTGATTATGTTCTGCTGTTGTAGCTATTGGGCTGCTGCTGTTAGTGGGTCACTGCCTCTACCCTTGAGCTGCTGCTGCCATGATAATGGTGTTGCAGTTATTTTGGTTAAGTAGGGTAGGATTTAATCAACCCCAAACCCTTTGATCCTATGTACAGAGTAGATCCGTGGCAGAAAACCCCCTTGTGGGGTTAGAACCGGGGCAAAAACCCACTTTAGGGGTTGACCCGGGGCAAACCACCCCCTTTGGGGTTGGAACCGGGGCAAACTTACCCAAGGGGAGGGTGGACCCGGGGTAAACCCTCCAAAAGGGGGTAGAGGCAGGCTATTTCAACCCTTTAGGCCTCAAATTAGGTCAATTTCCCTATGATTAAAGGGTTGTGATTGCTGCTATCCACACTTTAACTGTTTGTGCTGCTCCTGTGGGCTGCCTAGTGCTGCTGCTGCAACTGAGTCGCTACTATTAGGCTGCAGAGCTACTGCTGCTGCCCTTGCCAATTATGCTAGCTGCTGCACCACTGCTCATGGTGTTAGTTGCTGTTGCTATTGGACTGTTGCTGCAATCCCTGGGCTGCTACTGTAGTTACTTTGGTGTAGCAAAGCTGCTGCTGCTGCTGCTTTTGGGTGTTGCTGCCATTAAATGTTGCGGAGTTGCTGCTGCAGCCCTTGGGTTATTACAGCTGTTACTGAGCCTGCCATTATTATGCTGCTAATGCTGTAGCTAAATGGAGGGGGAGGGATATGAGTTTTGCTTGGGAAGTGACAAAAACATCTCTATGTGTCTTCATGGATAGAATAGCAGTGCACATCAGTGACATATTGCACAACAGAGGCCTTCTAGACAACATAATATTATTTACTTCAACATCACTCTGTCCCTTTGGAATACTGAAGGTTGCCAGCTTAGGGCCCAGCACTTTGTTAGGATTTGCAACTGGTTTGTGTATAGTTATCAAATCATCTTCTTTTTCTTGATTTCACTCTTTGATATCCATTCAAAATAAGGATCCTGAGCATTCTTCTAGTAGATCTTCACCATCATCGGTCCCATGATTGTTCTTCATAAAATCATCTGGTGACATCTTATTTTTAACCATGGCTTTGTGGGCATCAGTGTTGAGCATAATAACACAATATGCAGGGACCTATGCTGTATCTGCACTAAAAGCCTTTGGACTGCACTTGCAATAATATTCAACAGATTCCTACGTGGTCCAGTCATTCTCCAAAGCCTTGTAAGAGCCTTGATTGCTTCATCAAACCCCATCCCTTGCTTTGCCTCCTTTTTTTAAAAAAAACATGGGCTAATGGGGTTGGATCTGGGGCAAACCCCCCAAAAGGGGGTGGACCCGGTCCTAAACACCAAAAATGGGTTGAAAAAGGGTGACTTCCCCTATAAATAGCCCCTCTACTGGTCATTTCTCACATGAGAGAGGGAAATTGACGTTGGTTTGGTGATTTTGTGCTAGGTGGGAAATTTTTATACCAATGAATTTCCCTTCCTAACTCATTTCAACCACATGTATTGTGGAGTTCAACCACTTGTGGATGCTTTTTTCTCTATTTATTTTGAGGTGTTAATCAAATTGGCTCAACAGATAGGAAGGTGACTTACTTCCGACGTATAACTTTAGGGAGCAGAGTGAATATCATTACTTGCATTACAATGGGTTAACTTTCCTTTTCTACGGATAAACAAATCAGAGGTTTGGTTAGAGATTACTTCTCCATGATGTTTTCAGTGGACCACTCCAGACGAAGGATTGCTCATGACTTACTTCTTTGTCTTTATCCCGGGTAGAGGGATGATATCCCCAAGACCTTCACTGAGGAGGAGGTCCGCAGTGCAATCTTTTCTTTGGCAGGGGATAGAGCTCCAGGGCCAGACGGCTTCCCATTGGCCTTCTTCTAGTATTGTTGGGATGTGATTAAAGGTGATGTTTTGGCAACTATCAAGGAGTTTCATTTGGGGAGGGCCCACCTAGGGGGTATTAACAAAATCCTCATTGTCCTCATCTCAAAGATACATGAAGCCCACACCTTTGGTGATTTCAGGTTTGTTTGCCTATTGAATTGCAGTTACAAGATCATCACTAAAGTGTTGGCAGGAAGAATGGAGAGAGTCATGTTGAGGATGGTGAGTTGCCTTAGGGGGGCCTTCATTAAGGGGCATCATATCTATGATAACTTAGTGGCTCATGAGTGTCTATTTGCCATGAAATCTCAAAGAAAGAAAGGGGTGGTGTTGAAGTTGGATTTTGAAAAAGCTTATGATAGAGTAAATTAGGTATGTTTGTTTGATGTGCTAGAGAAATTGGGCTTTGGAGATAGGTGGATTGGCTGGATTAGAGCTTACATCTCCTTTGCCTCATTCGCAGTTCTTGTGAATGGGAAGAGGACTGCTTTCTTCTACATTGGTAGCGGCTTCGGCAAGGAGACCCTATGTCACTGCTTCTCTTTGTGTTGGTGGCCAATGTTCTTAGTAGGGTTTGGCAAAGAGCAGAGTCTTCAGGTCTCTAATTAGGAGATTCTAGGCTGAGAGAGGTGGACTATCCATCTCTCACTTGCACTATACTGATGATACCATTCTGTTCCTGGCCGAGGATGAGAGGCAGATGTACGTGGCAAGAATGTTGCTGGAACTAGTGGAGGAGACTGCTGGGTTGAAGGTTAACTTCAGGAAGAGCCTTTTTGTTGGGGTTCATATGGAAGACAAGTCACTGCAGAGGGCGGGGTGCTTACTGGGCTGCAGAATAGGAACTTTCCCTATTTCCTATTTGGGCCTCTATCTCCGGGGGCTCTTCGATGTGTTGATTGGTCCCCTCTTGTATAGAGGTATTAGGATAGATTGGCTATATGGAAGACAAGATTGCTCTCTTATGGGGGCAGGTTGGTGCTTTGCAGATATGTGTCGGACAATCTTCCAACCTACTTTCTATCCATTTTTCGTATCTCGAAGACGGTGGCTAAGAAGGTTGAAGCTATTCAGGCCAGGTTTTTCTGGTATGGGATTGGGGGGGGTGTAGGGGTTGACGTGACATTAGGTGGGGGTGAGTGGCTTCTATCAAAGAATCAGGGGGGGATATCGGTATCAAGGATGTGGGCATGGATGGCAGTATCGGCCGAAACCGATACATTTTGGCCGGACTCGAAACCGTTTTAGCCCCTTTCACTGTAGCGGGATCTATTTCGGGTTGGGGTATCGGTTTCGGGTGAAATCGATACCCTTTTCACCCGAAATCGGATCGTTTCGGCCCGAAACCAATTTGTTTTGGGCGAAACCCACGTGAACTCCCTTTAGAGTTCACGTGAAACCCTTCCCACCCAGCCCCCCCGACCCCGAAACGGCAAAACCCTTCTCCCACCCAGCCCGCGCGCGGAGCAGGAGGAGGAGCAGCAGCAGCAGCGGCCCAGTCGTCGCCCCCCACCCGAGGAGCAGCAGCCGCCGGCGCCGCCCCCCTCGCCTCGCCCGCGGCCCGCGCAGCAGTAGCAGCAGCAGGCCTGCGCGCGCCAACCCAGACCCCCAGCCCCCTGCGCGTGTGCGGCCTTCGCGCGCCAGCCGGCCAGCGGCCCAGCCCGCGCAGTCCCGCCCGCCCTGCTGCCTGCGGAGTGCGGCCCCGCCACCGCCGAGCCCGCCCCTGTTGACGCAGCCAGTGAGCTCAGCCAGCGGCCAGCCCCTGCGCAGCCCGCCCAGCCCAGCCCGCGACCACCCTAATTAGCTCTAATTAGGGCTAAGTAAGATTTTTTGGATGCTTATTTTGTTAAATAATTCTTCTAATTAAGTGAGGACTAAATATGTTAGTTTAGCCCTAATTAGACTATTAAATTTAGGGCTTTCATCTAATTAGATTTAGTAATGTTGTGCCCCAGTGGTCATTTGAGTTATTTGATATTCTTGGTTTTGATAATGGCTAAACACTATGAGTCATTGATGTTTTACCACTCTTATTTGACTAAATTACTTGATGTTCTTTCATGACAGATATGCCAAGGAATGGAGTGGAGATGGCAAAAGTGAAAGCTCAATGATTGCGCCCTCGCACGCGGATCGACCTGCGCGGTCAGGTCGTGGGGGTCAAGGGGGCAGCGCCCCTTGCGGGGGTTTCCGGGGGCGGAGCCCCCAGAACAAAATTTAGAAATGCTCAAATGGTCTAAGGCATAAACCAAACCCAAAAATGCATGGAATTGATAAGGACATGAATATCTTGAATTATGGACATGTTTCTTTGAGCTAACACTTCCTTTTGCAGGTATAGGTGTTTCCGGTCGACCAACACACCTTGGCCGGTCGACCAGATTTGTCATAGCCTAACAACTCCAGCTTTTATAGGTAGCGGTCGACCGCCCCTAGGCGTCCGGTCGACCGGTTTTCCCAGAACCGAAAAGATGGCATTTTTACAGGTTTCGGTCGACCGCCCCTAGGCGTCCGGTTGACCGGTTTTGCCAGAGATGAAAAAATCAACCGACTGTAAAATTCCGGTCGACCGTCCCATGCCTTCCGATCGACCGCCAGCCCCGAGCCAACAATGTTGACTTTGTTTTCCACTTCGAGAATAGCCCCTTTCCTTGTATTTGTTTAACCCCAAAGTCACCCAATCCCCCATGGATTGTGGATCTGGTCTGGGGGATGTCCAAGGACCATTCAAAGTCTATAAAACCAATACAAGAGGGTTAGAAACCCTAATGCTTCAAGGGGAACAAAGAGAGATCAAGGGAGGCTAGAGGAGGTGATTCGCGGTACTGTAGCACCTCTGTGAACAGTGCTTTCAAGCTCATATCAAAGCAAGCAATCTCCAAGGAAGTGCAGAAGCAAGCGAGGCTATCAAGGTGATCCAAGGAAGCTGATTTCACAAGGTTTTCAAGGGAGATCAAATCTGCATCTTTTATCTTCTTCATCAACTCAAGGTGATCCAAGGAAGATCATTTCACAAGGAAGAAGATATCATTGAAGAATCAGATTCAAGTTCCAGCAATCTCAGATAAGATCTTTTCTCTTTGAGCATATTCTATATCTTGTTTGAGAGCTTTCATATTTGTTCTCTTTTCATTTCATTCAAACATTTGGAACTGAAGATCATCCCTACCGGTGGTTAGTAGGAAGGCAATCGGAAGTTGTCCGATCTACGGTGTTGACGTCTCTATCTGTGGTTAGTAGGAAGGCAATCGGAGGTCTTTCCGATTTGCAGTTCAGTGCGTGGCACTAGTGGAGCCTCACCGGGTTTGGTGAGGGGTGGACGTAGGATTGAGGATTCAGTCAGAACCACCTTAAAATCTCGTGTTGTGGTTTGCTTATGCGATTGCTTTGTGTTAGATGCATGCTTAGGTTCAATATCTATATTGCGTAATCATCTTGCTAAGCAAATCATTTGTGTTCTTCGTTAAGTCAGTTATATTCCGCTGCTATTATCATCATCTAGCTTTAAAGAGGGTTGCATTGCGAAAAGAGGGGCAGATCTATTCACCCCTCCCCTCTAGATCCGCTATTCACTACTCAACAAGTAAGGGTCAATTAAAGTTCAATTAAGCTTCATTGACTAATTTTAACCTCTGTCATGTTGGTAATTATTTTTTTTCAAGAGTGATTAGGCTAAAATTGTAAATTAAACCCTAATTAGACTATGAAATTTATGGCTTTCATCTAATTAGGTCTAGTAAGGGTCAATTGAAGTTCAATTACATTTCATTGACTAATTTTAACCTCTATCATGTTGTTAATTAATTTTTTTCAAGGGTGATTAGACTAAAATTGTATATTAAACCCTAATTAGACTATGAAATTTAGGGCTTTCATCTAATTAGGTTTAGTAAGGGTCAATTGAAGTTCAATTACATTTCATTGACTAATTTTAAGCTCTATCATGTTGTTAATTAATTTTTTTCAAGGGTGATTAGGCTAAAATTGTAAATTAAACTCTAATTAGACTATTAAATTTGGGGTTTTTCTCTAATTAGGTTTAGTAAGGTTCAATTGAAGTTCAATTAAGCTTCATTAATTAATTTGGAGCTCTATAATGCTCGTAATTAATTTTTATGAAGGGTGATTAGGCTAAATGTGTTAATTAAGCCTTAATTACACCCTTAAATTTAGGGCTTTCCTCTAATTAGGTTTAGTAAACTTCAATTGAAGCTCAATTAGGATTCATTGACTAAATGTAACCTCTTTCATGACAAATTGTCTTTTTTTTCATTATACTTACAAGATATTTTCTTTTACTGTCTTAATGCAGCATCATGCCTAGACGTCAACAAACACAGGAGCAGCAAGGGCAGGAGGATCCGGGGTGGGCCCACCTGACCTTAGTTGATGCTAAGAGAAGAAAGGTTAAATGTAATTATTGTGGTAGGGGGATGCATGGCAGAATTACCAGAGGAAAGCAACATTTGGCAGGGGTACGAGGAGATGCGTCAGTGCCTTCTGGGCAAAAAGGAGAGGATGCAACAAAGGGCTGAGGATGAGGAGGAAATTGCTGAGGAGATTTCTGGTAGAAGGGTTAGGAGGGATGATGATGAGGAAGGCACTGAAGATTTTGATTCGGAGCTGACTGAAACAAGGGGGCGTGAAGAAGCCGCTCGAAGGAAAGGAAAGGCAATCATGGGTTCAGGAGGGACCTACTCCAGTACAGCTGCACAACGTCCTCACGTTGGTGCTGCCCCGCCCCCGCAGACGCAGAGAACAGGCCCCATGGACAGTTATGTCCACAGAAGGCCCCAGGCTACACAACCTAAGATCAAAAGTGCATTGAGAGGGGTCAAAAAATCTGCAGAAGTTGCAGGGCATGCATTTAAAAGGCATCTGTAAATGATTTTTTCATACAGGTGTCCCAGCACATGCTGTTGAAAGTGAATATTTTCAACCTATGTTGGATGTCATAGCAGATGCTGGCCCTGGCTTGAAGGCTCTGTCACGTCGGGACATATACGGGCCTGGGCTTGAAGCAGAGGTTGAGGAGCTCCATGACTGGGTTGAAAGCTTCAAGCATATATGGATGGAGAGAGGATGCACTATTATGTGTGATGGTTGGACTGGTACCACGAAAAAGTCAATGATTAACTTTTTGGTCTATTACATCGAAGGTACAGAATTTGTAAAATCTGTAGATGCATCAAATTTTGAAAAAACTGCCAATTATTTGTTTCATTTGATGGACAACATGGTAGACGAAATTGGTGAAGAAAATGTTGTACAGGTTGTGACTGATAATGAAGCCAGTTATAAGGCTGTAGGGAGGAAATTGATGCATAAGCGCAGGCATTTATATTGGCTCCCATGCGCAGCACATTGTCTAGATCTCGTATTTGAAGACATAGGGAAGGACAAACATGTTAAGAAGACGGTTGAAAGGGCACAAAAGATTACCCAGTATATTTATGGCCATCCTAGGATATTGAACATGTTCAGGGAGCATGCAAGTGGGGGGCGAGATATCATCCGTGCTGGGCCAACCAGATTTGCTTCAAATTTCATTTCTTTGGAGTCTCTACATAGGTATAAGGTTGAACTCAATTATTACTTCTTTATCCTTATAGTTATGATCCGTATTTGATTCAAATTTTATTTCTTTGCACAAGTATAAGAATGAGTTGAAAGCTTTCATGTACCACAATACCCTGCGGGAATACATCGACAAGGGCAATGTTGATGGTCAGATGGATTATTTGGATGTCTATCACATCGTAGACGACAACAAATTCTGGGGCAGAGTAACACGATACATGAAAGTAGTCACCCCCCTCGTGAAGGTCCTAAGATTGGTGGATGGCGATGACAAGAATGATATGGGATATATGTATGAGGCCATGGACCGTGCAAAATTGGAGTTGTAGGAGTCCCTTCCCAAAGAATATGCAAAGTGGTGGAAGATTATTGACCATAGATGGGACACCACATTACACCACGACTTGTATGCAGCTGGTGAGTGATTATTTGTATTCATACATTATTCTTTAGGTTATTTTATATATAACATTTAGTTAACTATATACAAATGCAGGTTATTTCCTGAACCCTTGATTCATGTACGATGCCAATGCACATGTTGATGCCGAGGTGCTTCAAGACACTTTAAAAGTCATTGGTCGTTTATCGAGGACACCATATAAGAGGCTTCAGGCGGAAGTAGAGGTTGGCCTGTTTGATTTCATGAATAAGAGGTATATAACTTACTTAAGTAGTTATGCTAATCTATTATGTAATTTTTGTAGATGAACAACTATAGAATGAGAACTGGGACATATTCTGACTCCCAATTGCTATATGCAGTGGGAAGAGTGAGCCCAGGTATACTTTATCTTTGTGCTTTTTTTGCAATTACATCTTCCTTAATTGATTTTTATTTACAACTTATATTTATTTGTTTATGGTTGGTTGGTGTAACAGCTGACTGGTGGATCATGGTGAACAATAGAGAATTGGGCAGTTCTGCATTGGCTTTCATTGCAATCAGGGTGTTGAGTCAAACCACATCAGCAAGCCAATGTGAAAGAAATTGGAGCACGTTCAGCCTTATACACTCGAAGGTTCGCAATCGGCTAAAGGCTGATCGGTTAGAGAAATTAGTGTACTGCCACTACAATATCAGGTTGAGAATAAAGAATATGAGGTTGAGACAACAGCTGCGAGACAAACGCGTCGCCGAGGATGCCGCTGCAGAGATTGATGTGGATGCCTTATTTGAGGATGATAATCCCTTGCAGTCTTGGGTGGAGACACGAGAGCAGGTTGATGAGCCCGTTTTTGATGTTGATGATAGAACATGGGCAGAGGGCATACTTGATGAAGGTGAGCCAAGAGATCCTGAATTCAAAAGAAAATCAAAGAGGGCCAGAGATACTCATGCGCACCAGTCTAGGGTTGTTGATGACACTGAGGAGCAGTTCGAGTTTGAGCCAGCTAGACACTCAGATACAGATAGCAGGCCAGTCACTCCTAGAATGGTCAAGCCACCGGTCTCCTTAAGAAGTACATCAGTGCATGGGCAAACTGAGAGGACAAATGTTGCTGCTAGAGAGGACCCGACAATTGAGCAGTTAAAGTAGATTTATGTGAGACACACGTCAAGGGCAGGAGGATTCATGTCAAGGGTGGCTAAAGAAACCGAACCAAAAGAGAAAAAAGCATCTCCGAAGGCTAAAAAGCGACTGATTTCTTGTGGTGATGATGATGATGATGATGGTGATCATCCCGGAGGTGCTGCAGGTGGTACAGGTGATGCAGGTGGTACTACTAGATACAGTCAAGGTCAGCGAGGATATGATTCACCAGGTTACGAAGGTGGCCAATAGGAAGCAGCTATTTATGAGTCGTGGAATTATGAACCATCATTCCAGTTCCATCCATATCCGACCAGTTCCTCTTCTCTTCCTCAAGATTCTTATGCTGATACTGGATTTCAATCAAGCCAACCAAACACTCCAAGAGGGATCCAAAGAGGGATGCAGGACTTGGCTACCTCATTGTTTGGTTACAGTGAATATAGACCATACATGCAACATGGTTATGGGTATCAACATCAAGGGCCAGACGATGAGGGAGAATGTTCTTCTAGTAATTATTAGCCATATTAGGTAAGAATCAATGAATTTTTGTAACATTTATTTTGTCTAATTTGGTTTATTGTACTGCTTGTATTAATGTACAATGGAATATTAGTTTAACTTTCACATGTTCAATGTTTGAAGTTCAATGCGTAGTTGTCTACTTCAAGGTTATTGCACTAACTTATACAGTCAAATGCATGTGTAATATTTTTTGTGATTTTAAGTGATTATTTATAATTTTTATGATTTTTTTCAGATTTTTTAGAATTAATTTGATTTTTTTAACCTTTTAATTGGGTTTCGGCCGAAACCGAAATCGATACCGAGTCGTATCGGTTTCACACTCGGTCGAAACCGAAACCTTGCTCTTTTGAGCAAGTGGTTATAAAGGTTGGGAGGCGGGGATGAAGGACTTTGGACAGAGATCATCAGGCAGAGGTACTACAGTAGGAGGAGAGTTTGGGATTTATGACTATTCTCTTCCATCCCAGACGTCTCTTTGGCGCGACATCTTTACTTCCAGGGGTTTCATCTCCTCCAACGTTCGAGTCCGCCTGGGGAATGGTAACCAATGCCTTTTCTGGAAGGACAAATGATGCGATGATTTCATTTTGGAGGCACTCTTTCTCAGTCTTTGTGCCATTTCTACTGACCCTCTTGGGTTTGTCACCCGATCTTTTGCCCCCCTCCTTTCAGGGGGCACCTGGGTGCCGACCTTAAGGAGGGACCTCAAGAGTGCCGAGATGGATCAGGTCGAGGACCTTCTCCTCCTTCGTGACTTCGCCCTGCATACCGCTGGCGATGATGTGTAGACGTGGAGGTGGAGTTCAAATGGGATCTTCTCTGTCAGGTCTGCTTATTCCATCACTGCAGATGGTGGGGTGCATCACAACCTTGTTCCTCACATTTGGCGGCCTAGGAGCTCGCTGAAGGTGAAGATCTTGCCCTGGAGGATCTCTCACGGAGGCTTCCTACTCGAGACAGGCTTTGTCATTTCATCACAGACATTCAATGGACTTGCTGTTTGTGTGGGTTGCAAGATGAAAATCTGGACCATTTGTTCGTTGGCTGCTTCTACTCGCAAGCAATGTGGGATGGGTTGGCGGCGAGAACTCGCGGTGTAATTGGCCAGCACTCGGACGTCCACCACTTCATAAGGTGCTGGGTGAGGAAGTGGGCCCTTGGAGGGGATTGCATTCTATGGTGGCTCATTTTGCATGCCACTCTTTGGTCTTATGGATTGAAAGAAACAATAGGATATTTAAGAGGGAGGCTAGAGTGGAGGAATCTAATATTTCTTGTGTTTGTACTAGAGTGAGGGAATAGGCGGAGTTACTATGTAATATCAATGCGCTCATCTCCCTTCTTTTTGTTTTGTTAGGGGGTTATCATGTCCTACACCGGCTTGATGTGACCTTTTGTATAGGATCTCTTTTTGGGAGCTCTTTGGTTACACTTGTCCTCTTTTTCATTTAATACATACAGTGGTACTACCCACTTTCAAAAAAAAGTGTAAGCATTCTTTCAAGCTCATGCAACCCTCATTCAATTGCACAACATTCATCCATTCAAATTTACACAACAAGCCATAAACTCTTCAATAATGACGTCTTCAATGATAATGTCCGGTACATGCCATTAATCAAAAAGATTTCTATCCAAGGGAGTTAACCAATGCATCAAACTAAACTCATTCAAACCTAAGTTGGATCTGACTTCACTTTCACTTGACTCCTTATCAATCCTAAACGTAGACTCCTAGACTTCACTAAACTCCTTATTACCAACCCTTTTTGGCATCATTAGCAAAAAAGAGGTAAAACCTAAAGAAGATAAATAACAATGCATGACTAGATGAAACTAGATGCCAGGACACGACGGACTAGCTCACTCCAAGAAGAGAATGAAGATTGAATAGCATACATATGATCTCTAATCTTGTGAAATTTACTAGAGAGCTCATGGTCATTCTTTTGTTATGTAGAGTTGATGTTGACATGGCGAATTTCACAATCAACCAACTTGTAGCCCATGATGGAGCTAACAAAATATTGGTTACGGACATCTAGGAATCACTTCATAAGGTTCATCTTATAAATAAGCATCGGCATGCTCAAATACTCGAATGAGGATTGCTGTGTAGGGAAGCTTCCTAGAGACCGATGTTCGACACTTGGTAATTCAGTGAAGCATTATTGTGACCGTTGGTGAGGAAGGGAGGAGGGAAGATGGAAGAAGAAGACTAAGGTTGAATGGAGAGTGGAAGAGGATAGAGGTCGAAGGTGGAGGCTATGTTTGTGTGTGCGGATGGTGGTGAGGGGAGGAAGAAACCTTAAATAGAGACATCTTAGAAGGGGAAACTAGGGTTTTGGAAAGCTAAGGAAATAGAAGGTTTCTAAGAGGGGAGGAGAGGATTTCTAGTTGGGGAAGGAGGAAGAGAGCTTGAGGGTGAGGGTGGTGCTAGGGTTAGAGGGAAAGGGTGGTTGGAACAAGAAAAAAATTGGTCATCTACTTTGAAAATTTGTGAATCGCTGAAAACGGTCGACCTCCCCGACGGCCGTGGTTGACAACCTGAGTAGGGCTTGTAGAGCCTCTACTTATTGGAAAAGCGGTGGACCACTCTGTGCAAAGTAGTACACTGTTTCTCTAGTCAACAGACTTTCTAGCCCATTTTTCAGGAAAAGTCCACTAGTCTGAGGTTTAACGGTCTTTTCCCCTTGATGTTGTTCTTATCAACATGATTGTTGCCCACTAAACACCTCTGATGCATGTAAGACTCCTAAACCTTGATTGAAGCATGCAATTGAACATGAGAGATAATGAGAAATGTTGATTTATAATGCAAACGCTAGTGCCCTTATGTCTTACACATGCCTAGCTCTTATCAGATTGTAGTAAATTTTTCTTCATTTAACAATTTGGTGAATATCTTAGTCAAGTAATGATTTGCATCAACAAGTTTAAGTGTAAAATCCTCGTTTTCTACTGGAAACGAGTCAAATCTTTTATACCATGACCTAGGGATTTGTTCAAGTCTATATAAGGCTTTGTGCAACTTAAACACATGATGTGGAGATTTATAATCTCCAAAATTTGGCAGTTGTTTCACATGAGCTTTTTCATTAATATACCCATTTAAGAATGCACTTTTTACATTGATTTGCAGCAGTTTAAAGCCCATAGAACAAGCAAATGCAAGCAACATATGGATTGCTTCAATTCGTGCAACCAGTGCAAAGGATTCTTCAAAGTCTATTCCAAATTCTTGTGTACATCCTTTTGCCATCAGTCTTGTTTTGCTCCTTACAATTGCATTGAGTCAGTTTATTTCTAAATGTCTATTTTGTGCTAATCATGGGGTGATCTTTGAGTCGTAGTACTAAAGGTCACACTTGATGTTTTCCAAATTGATGTAATTCTTCTTGCATAACCAATACTCATGATTCATTATTAAGTGCTTCATCTATATTTTGGGTTCTATTTGTGAAATAAAACTTAAATAATTATTTTCCATCATTTGATTGAAAGATGACCTTATATGCACTCGATCCGATGGATTTCCTATTGGATGATTTGTCATAAATTTTCATTCTTTGTGTAAGTCTCGATGACCTCTTAATTCTTCTTGAAGTATTTCAGTGGAAAGCTATGTTAGGCGCTCGCCTACGTGTTGGGACGAGTCGAGGCTCTGGCAGCTCGCCTTGCCATGGCCAGGTTTGCCCCAGAGAGCATCTCACGGTCACCTCACCCCCGTTGGCCGCCTCGGTGCTCTCGGGTTGCCTCCCCTACCTCGACCCATTTACCCCAAGCCCATTTCGCCATTTTCACCGCCTCGGCTCAGAACTATTGCGAGTAGATGCACGTATCAGGCCTCTAAGACCCACTCTGCCTTTGCTCTTTGGATTCGGGGTTTAAAACCCTTCTTCTCCCTTTTGATACCCCCTCCCCAATCATCCCTCTCCCTCCCTTCTTCCCCCGAAGCCCTAGCATCCAGGTGAGTGGCGGCAAGCGGCAAGCGGCCAGTGCCGAGCGGACAACGATGAACAGCCTCTGGCGAGTGGCAGTGAGTGGTAGCGTTGAGTGGCGGCGGCGCGAGCGGCCGCCTCCGACGAGCGTCCCCCCCCTCTCTCTCTCAGGCGCAGTAGCCCTCCTCACCTCTATCTCTCTCTCTTGCATGCACCTCTCTCTATCTCCCTCTCCCTCTCTCTCAAGCGCAGTAGCCCTCCTTACCCCTCTCTCTCGCATGCACCTCTCTCTATCTCCCTCTCCTTCTCTCTGTCTCTCTCACACAGACACATTGTGTCACTCTCTCCCACTATCTCATTCTCTCTCTCACACACACACACACACAAGGGTCAAGTCCCTTAATAAAAATAACAACCATTGACAATAAAATTAATAATATTTTTTGACTTGTTATCTACTTAAATTTAGTTATAACTAGACATAATTTAAATTTGAATTATATATATTTATTTAATAAAATCTTACCTCAAATGCCTCAAACGCATAGGCATTTCGAGCATGAGGCGACTCCTCGGTCGCTTCGGTCGTCTCACTCCTTTGACTACATAGATGGGAAGTTCATCTTGTGCTTTTCCTTGTTTTCTTTGAGATGGGTCATTAATAGCTTGTGAATTATCTTCCTCTTTTGAAAGTTCAACAATTTGATTCTCTAGTGAATTTTTCTTTTCTGTGATTATAATTTCTGCATCATTGTCATCATTTATATCTTCTCTCACCTTTGGTTCGGACTCATCAAATATTCTGAGTATTTTCTTTAGCAAACAAATTCTTTTTGTTGAATACCCGATATACTCTTGAATTTGTTGGACATCCTAAGACTATGCCTTCTTCACTCTTTGCATCTAATTTACCTAGGTTTTTTTTCATTATTTAGAATATAACACTTGCACCTAAAAGGTCTTAAATAAAATATTACTTGTTTCTTGCCCTTGTATAATTCACATGGTGTTTTCATTGGGTGTTTTATGGAGTAGGGGTCTTATCATAATCGTATTTATGATATGAGCTGTGGTGTTGATAGGTTCGGCCCAAAAATATCTAGGTAGGTTATTTTCACGTAACATTGTTCTAGTCATGTCTATCAAAGTTCTATTCTTTCTTTCCGTAACTCCATTTTGTTGTAGAGTCCTTGGAGGTGAAAAATTATGTGTATACCCATGTTCATTACAAAATAAATCAAATTTCATATTCTCAAAGTTTTTTCCATGATCACTTCGAATTGAAGTGATTAGATTGCCTTTGTCCTTTTGAACCCTTGTACAAAAGTTAATGAATTTTTTCCAATGCATCACTTTTATTTGCTGAGAATAAATACTAAGTCAATCTAGAGAAATCATCAACAATCACATAATCATAATTCTTATCACCAAGGTTAGATGTTCTAGTTGGTCCAAAAAAGTTAAAGATGTATCAACTCTAAGGGTCTAGAGGTTGTAACCATGTTCTTTGATTTAAATGATTTTTTAGTTTGTTTTCCCCTAACACAAGCCCCACAAACTTTATTACAATCATAAGACGATTTAGGCAAGCGAATGATATCTAGATAATTTAGAGATCACTCCAAAGTTAGCATGTCTAAGTCGGCGATGCCATAACTATGAACTATCATCATTTTTAGCAACCAAACACAAATCGTCACAAGCAATATCATCCAAATTATTAGTATAAACATTATTGTGTCTTTTTATATAAACTTGACCTTGTTACTTTATCAATTATTGTGCAATGAGAGATCTCAAAGATCACTTTATATCTCTTATCATATAATTGACTTATACTGAGTAAGTTATGATTTAAACATTTAACGAGCAAGATATATGCTCAATAGGGTTGTGGGAATTTTTATCGACATTATCAACAGCTACAATATTTTCTTTGTCATTTTCACTAAATGTTATTTTTTCTTTGTCCTTGATTGATGTGCTGTGAGATTTGTCATCTGTCTTGTGTCTTGAGCATCCACTATCAAGATATTATTTGTTCATTATCTCAAGACACATCTACAAGAAATATTATTCTTATAGAAAAATTTTTGGTACCCATCGACACTTGGGTCTTAGGGGGTTGTTCTATACCTTGATACTGAGTGTTGGAATCTCATAGTTATATCAACATATACATTATTTTTTGTCCAACAACTTGAGACTGTGTCTAAATCTAGCATAATAAAAGGATTGCACATGTAATGTACTTTTGGAAGTTGAAGCACGATAATTATTTCTTCTATAATTGTTGTGTGCTACAAAATGTTTGTGTGAACCATGATACTCATACACAAGATTATGTCTATATGGTACATGATGGTCAGGTGAAGCATGATGTCTATATAAAGTATGTTGATCGTGTGATACATGAACAAAAGATGCCTTTACTTTATTCTTAAGACTTCTTAAAAGGTTCATGCCCAAGTCCTTCTTTTTAGAAATTCATTTTTTTACCAAGCATTGTATTTCACAAATTTAGATAAGGTTGCATCTAAGTTTTCAGTTTCTTTTTCAAGACTTGATGTTTTTTCATTAGCACGTGCAAGATCTTTTTCAAGAAGGAAATTTTTATCCAACAATGCATCATTTTTCGATTTCAAATTTCTATTCTCAATTTTTTTAAAGAATCTACTTCATCAATCAATTCCATAGTGTTGGGTATATCTTTAACTTTCTTATTTAGAGCCTTATTTTCTTGTCTAAGCATTTTATATTTTTCATACAAGGCCACATAACTATTTTCTCATTTTTCATTAGAAATATAATCGCGGTCAAAATTTACCTCAATGACTTCATTTTCACGAGCCATTAGGCAAAGGTTGGCTATTGCTCTTCCGCATCCTCGGATGATTTTTCTTCTTTATCGCTCCATGTTGCCACCATTCTTTTGGATTTTCTTTGCTTTTTTCTCTTGAATTCTTTTGAAATATTTTCTCACTTGATTTGATATCATGGCGATTTCTTATTCATCGTCATCTTCTTTCGAACCTTCTTCGTCACTAGATCCTCTTAAGATTAGCGGAGACTTTTAAAGTTATAGTTTTCTTCTTTTTCACTTCTTCTTTGTTTTTCTTCATATTTAGTTCATATGCTATGAGAGAACCTATACACTCCTCTAACCTCAAAGTAGATAGATCATTTGAATCTTCTATTACTGTGGCCTTAGTGTTCCACAACAGGGGAAGAGATCTCAACACTTTTTTTACCAACTCAGAATTTGAATAATATTTAACAAGTCCTTTCAAACCATTAGTAATCTTTGTTAGCCGAGTGGACATTTCTGAAATTCTTTCCTTTGACTTTATCTTGCACAATTCGTATTCACGTACAAGGAGATTGGCTTTGATCTCCTTCACTGGTGTGGTTTCTTCATTGATAAGTTGAAGAATGTCTCACATTTTTTGGGATTAACACAGAGAAACTCGTAAGTATTCATTAGGATGTTTACACACTGTATAATATTTACAGTATTGTAATTTACCAGTGATCGTCTAATTTGTACTTTATCTCAAGAATCTTCATCTTTAGGGAGTGTGTATGGACCATTTTTCATTACTTTTCATGCTTTCTACTCTTGTGACTTGAGGAAGACAACTATACGATTTTTCCAGTAGGCATAGTTAGAGCCATCGAAGAATAAAAGGCGATGGATAGAGTGGCTTTCTGGAAGTGTTCCCTTATTTGCCATAGATTAGATCTCTCAAGGATGTTAAGCCTTTTAAACAAAAATGTGATACTTAGCTCTCATACCAATTGTTAGTCCAAGATATGGCAAACCAAGAGGGGGGAGGATGAATTGGGTTTGCTTACAATATGTCCGATTTTTGTGGAAAATACATGTCGTATTAGATCTAATGTTTAGATGAAATCTATTCACCCTATTACAAGATTAATAATGTTTCAAGTATTTTAACCTTTTGTAGTAGTGTGTGCACGTGTAAAAAGGGCAGGGAAACAAGAAACAATCACACTAATGAACACTCCGATTTTTGTAGTGACTCAGTTTCATCTCACGTAAAACTTACGTTTACTCCCCCACCTTAGGTACGGTTTTTCCACATATTATCAAATAAATGATGATCACACACACGGGTGTATGAACACCTCTACACACGCACACACGGTGCTATGAGCACCAACCTCCCCCCCGTCCCCACACAAACACACACATGGTTCAATTGCACATGATCTGCACACTTGTTCTTTCTTTTTCTCACAATACAATAAAGCATATATGCCAAATAGAGAAGCTGAAAGTAACTAGGATCGTATATAAGGCTCCCCCTTAGTAGATGTCGGATCTTAGACGTGGAGAGGAAGTTCTGCATATTGTTGACACGCCCTTGAGTTGGCTTCTTGCAATATAACACCTTGAAAGCACTTGGGAGGAAGAAGAAGAATGGCTTTTTGAAGCACAAACAATTTTCTCCTTTGGTCTCAAAGAATGCACCATGTTTTTCATTTCTTCTTTTGTGGTTAGGGTTTAGGAACCTGTTGAAGCCAACAATTTTGATGAAAAAAAAAAGATAAAGAAAATAACACACAAAAAAGGGGCCGGCCACCCTCTCCTTCATATGGGGGGTTTGGACCAGATCAAGATATTCAATACCGGTGCCCGAATCGGTACCGATCAGGGCCGGTACAGATACCAGTATCGGTACATATCGCCCAGAACCAGTTCGGTACCAAGTGGATCCAGTTATCAAATGTTTAAACCCCCTTACCCCTGACACCCCTCGACACCCCTGTTAGCCAATATGCTTCCCCCCTCCCGCTCGATGCCTCTAGGGTTTTGGGGCTTGGGAGTTCGTTGCCGGCTGCTACTGTTGTCACTGCCATCCGCAGTTGTCGTCGCCACTATTGCGCCATCCGAACCCCCCGCCGTCGTCTTCCAACGGCATCGAGGTTCCTCTCTCTCTCTCCCCCCCTAAGTTCCTCCCTCCCTCCCTTTCAAATGGAGGTTTAGCGACCGAATGGTGGTGCCCTTGCACTGCTTGCGGTAGGGGGGACATGCACAAGGAGGCAGAGTGAAGGCTCAGGGCTCTGGTTCAGTCGATTTTTGTTTTTGTTTTTTTTTAAACTATACTGGACGGTAAGGTATAATATAGGTGGAATCGGACCAGCCAAGGCCGGTTCTGGTACGATACATATCGGGCGATATTGAATACCATGGACCGGATAAACCCCTCATTGGGAAGTTAGACAGGGTAAACTCCTCCATTTTGGGCGTTTGGCCCGGATAAAACCCCCATTGGGTTCGAGTAAACTCCCCCATTTTCGGAGTTTGGACTGGATAAAACCCTCTCTTGGCATTTGGTCTGATTAAAATCCTAAGTAGGGTACTTTGGATCGATTAAACCCCAAGTGGGGGACTTTGGTCCAGTTAAAACCCCAAATGGGGTACTTTGGACTAGTTAAATCTCTAAATAGGATATTTGGTCCTGTTAAAACCCTAATTGGGGTACTTTGGACGGTTAAACCCCTAAGTAGGGTATGTGGTTCGGTTAAAACCCCAACTGGGGTACTTTGGACCGGTTAAACCCCTAAATAGGGTATTTGGTCCAGTTAAAACCCCCTAGTGGGGTATTTGGACTGGTTAAACCTTCCATCCCATGGGTTTGGACCAGTTAAACCTTCGAGTGAGGCTTTTGGTCCGGTTAAAACCCTCAATTGGGGTACTTGGATCGGTTAAATCCTAGGTGGTTAACTTTAGCCTGGCTTAAACCATAAGTAGGGTACTTTGCTTCGGATAAGCCCCTCATTCTTGGAGTTTGGTCCGGTTAAAACCCTAGATTGGCCACTTTGGACCATTTAAAGCCCTGGATAGGTACCTTTGGGCCGGTTAAACTTAGTAACCGCTCTTAGGCTTTATAAATACCCTAGTGGGACCCCCAGGCGAAAGATAGACGACACACACAGAGTGGAGAGATCGCAGAGAGGCATAGCTCTGAGGATCCTTGTACTTGTGCTTGTTTTCTTAAAGGCCCATCCTTCAAGAGGGTTTATGCTTGTGTTATGTGTGTCTGTGCTCATAGTGAGGGTATGTTATAAAATTCCCTCTCCTAGTCTATTAACAGTATGATCTTCATGTGATTTACGTAATTTCTTTGGGGAAGATTGTATAATCCTCTACCTCCTAGTTCATGTAAAAATGGCCCATTTGAGCCTCACAATTATGTAGAAGTCCAGAATACACAGGGGAAATGTCTACAAGTCTTGTTCATCTGCAAAAAAGTGCCTTGTGAAACTCAAGAATTTTTCGAGAAAGTGGTTGAATCCCTCAAAATGGGACTTTGGATAGGTTAAAGCTCTAGAATGGGGACTTTGGTCTGGATAAAACCTTGGGTTGGGGACTTTGCCCCGGTTAAACTCATAAAACTATCTAATTGGAACTTTGGGCCAGTTAAAACCCTAGAGTGGACAGTTCGGTCTGGATAAAACCCTAGGTTGGGGACTTTGCCCTAGTTAAACCCATAAAACTCTCAAACTCAGACTTTGGATTGGTTAAAGCCCCAGAATGGGCACTTTGGTCCGAATAAAACCTTGGGTTGGGGGCTTTGCTGTAGTAAACCCATAAAACCCTCAAACTGGGAATTTGGACTAGTTAAAGCCCTAGAATGGACACTTTGGTCCGGATAAAATCCTAGGTTAGGGACTTTGCTCCGGTTAAACCTATAAAACCCTCAAACTGGGATTTGTCCTAGAATGGGCACTTTGGTCGGGATAAAATCCTAGCTTGGGGACTTTGCCCCAGTTAAACCCATAAAATCCTCATACTGGGACTTTGGACCGGTTAAAGCCCTAGAATAGGCACTTTGGTCCGGATAAAACCCTGGGTGGGGAATTTGCTCCGGTTAAACCCATAAAACCTTCAAACTGGGGCTTTGGATTGGTTAAAGCCCTACAATGGGCACTTTGGTCCGGATAGAACCCTGGGTTGGGGACTTTGCTTTGGTTAAAGCCATGAAATCTTCAAATTGGGATTTTGGACTGGTTAAAACCCTAAACATGGTATTTTGGACCAGTTAAATGCCCTAATGGGGTATTTGGTTTGATTAAGACCCTAATTGGGTACTTTGCTCTGGATAAATCTTTCATTCTTGGAGTTTGGTCTGGGTAAAACCTTGAGTTGGCCCTCTTACAAAAAGGGTCTGCATAGATGCCCTTGTGGTTATGTCCCTTGTGCCACTCCTTGGAGAGGGATTATAATAAATTTTACCTCCAGGGGGCAGACCGCAAGGGGGCGTTGCCTCCTTGACCCTCATGACCTGACCGGGCAGGTCGATCCCCGGCGTTGCGCTGACGGACACATGAAGCTAGACCATAATCCATGAGAGCTCAAGAAAGAGAAACAATCTCTTGTGAGTCTTTGGCTAGCGTGCCTCCACCAAGGAGGGACTTGCGTCTCATGCCAAGATTACATGAAAACTCCTGTCTAGTCCAAATGTTACAAAAATACCCCTAGTCTATACAAACTACACATATCCCCTTAACATTTTATAGGAGTTGCTAGCCAACCCCTACTCAAGGAAAAATCGCAAATAACTCAAAAAGAGTTCAAAATCTCAAATAAACCCAAAAAGGGGATTCACGATTGCAAATAAACCCAAAAAGAGTCTGCAATTGCAAATAAATCCAAAAAGGGTCCAAAATTGTCGAAATACCCCAGGAGGGTCAGAAGCTACAAAAATACTCAGGAGTGGTCTAAAACTATAGAAATATAAAGAAGGGGTCTAAAATTGCAGAAATACTCTCGGAAGGGTCAGGAAGTGTATATATATCTCAAAAAAAGCGGTTTGATCTCTATGGAAGTTAAATTCAATGGTCTGTTCTTGTGTTGGAATGAAGAGCAAATGTAAATCAAATGACCTGATTATGTAATCGAGATTTTATGTATTTTGTAAAGATGAATCCAAAGAATAAAATATTTTATTTTCTCCTGCAAATGTATATCTCTAATGGATGATCTTTTTGATCACATTTGTTAGATAAAACCCCTAATATCACAACGGATATTGTAGAGCTTGAAAAGCATCTCTTTGACAGTTAATACAAAGTATTCGGACTTTACGCCGTTGTAAGTAAACATCGACTACGGTTGATAGGAAAATGTCCCGTACCCGAACTTAAATTGTCTGATAAACCTAAATTTGCGAAAATAATAATACACCTGCTACTAAAATAACTATTAATGTGCATTTTTTCTTCAACGAAATATTTATTTATTTTTGTGTTAAACAAAACCCTATATTATCCTATTTATAGAGCAAGACATAAAATATAATTTTGGAGACATTAGATAAAACATAGAATTCAAAATCTCAAAATCGAGAAAGTTCTAAATAGATTCATGTGCCGTAAGCGGTGGACCGTTTACCAAAACGGTTGACCGCCCTGATAGTTCTTCTGAACAGGCTTGTGCACTGGAAAAAGAGGTCGACCCTTTTTTGGAAAGTGGTTGACCGCCCCGATAGTTTTTTTGAGCAATTTGTGCATTGTGAAAAGAGATCGACCATTTCGACCCAAGCAGTCTACTGCCCTGACAATTTTGGGCTTCCTGCCTTTTGCCATTCGAACTTGAATTATGTTTCGACCGTCCGTTGTTGGCTTCCACTTGTCTAAGTCAATCAAAGGCATTTTCTAAACAATATCAACACGACCAAGTAGTCATTCATAATATTTGTTTTGTTATCATCAAAATTAAGTTGGGAATTTTTACAACAGATATTGATAACATTTATTCTCGAACCAGCACCTTAATCTGTAACTAGAGCCATTACATCATCCAGACCCAACCATATTGTCTTCGGTTATCGTTGTAGTGCTTAGTGATTTCATTTTCTCTGTGGCAGAGGAACCGTTCCTCTCTTCTTTGATTGTACTACCATTGTTTTATTTAATAAAATTGGTAGTGCAGTCTACCTTTTGCGGAAAAAAACAACATTACCAAAAATGACTTAATGGCATTTTTACAGAAATATGTAAAAGGAGGTAGAATTTTTGAAGAATAGGGGTCAAAATATTGAGTCAGATAGTTCTGTCTAAACTTGAGATTTGCTCATTTGGGGCCATCACGGACTATACGAGTTAATAGAAATAAATTTAAAACCTTAGATCATGCATTTTAGAGGGTCAGGTTTAGGTCAAATTTCTTTTAATGTTGCATCTACAGTTCTTGTTGATGTATAAATCACCGGAATTCTCAAAAGGTTTCACAAACTTTTATCATTTTTTTGTTGTGCAACTTCAGAAACTCTTAGTGTATACTGGTCTTTAATGTATACTGTTTGCTCTTTACTTAATTTGATAGTTATAAGCAAGTCTGTAATCAGCATGTTTTAATGGAACTAAAAACACCCTACATGGAGATCTCTTGGCTTGAACTAAATAGTGGCATATTTCCAAACTTAGTCTTTTTCCACGCTGTCATGCATTGGTTTCTTAATTCTTAACAGAGGGCAAGTGAAACTGAGTGTAACGTGATGGTTATTTTGTGCACTATTACATGAGTCTATGAAGGACATGGTAAAAATCTATTAGATTTAAGAATTTTGTTGTTCTTCCCAATATATTACTAGTGTCATCCTTAATGGCCCTTTAGCTTTCATTCTGTAGTTCTTTTTGACTCCCTGGACATTGCTTTCTTGTAGGTCATTGATATTTCTGAAATGCAATTGGATTTTCTTGTTAAAGCGAATTTTGCAGAGAAGAATGTGTTATTTGGCAACTTTAACCAAGTAAGTTACTTTGTTTGCCAAACATTTGCCTTTTTAAGCTATACAAGGAATATGTTCCATATGACATTGTTTGGAAGATCTGCAAATAAATTGTAAGTAAAGTGAACAATAAAAATAGATAGGAGAGTCTAGTGGCTGATTCTCCTTGATATATTGTGGATCATTGGGAAGGAGCAATAACAAACAGTTAGTAGCTTAAGTAGATTTCCTGATTGAGTGCTTCACATCATCTATGATATGGTATTATAAGAGGTTACATGTTTGTGTTGACTGTTGAGAACATATATGGAGAGCACCCTTGCTATTCAAAGTTATGGGATGAAAAGGTCTCGCTTTTGTGGCTAATGGGCATTTTTTGGGGGGTACTTGTATGCTTGCTCTTAATAAAAGGTTTCACTTTTGCTGCTAATGGGCAATTGGTTTTTGGTACTTGTATGCTCGCTCTTAATAAACATTATTTTTATCCCATGGGTTAGTGAGAATTGAGGATTAACTCTGTCATTTTGTATGGAAGGATTTTTTGTGGGTTTAGTGCATTTATTAAATTGTGTATCCTATTATTTTTTTAATTAATAAAATGGTTATACCATCCTCGTTTAAGGAAGGATTTTTTTTTGAGGCCAATAGATAGTTTTTTTGGTATTTGTATGCTTGCTCTTAATAAACTTCATTTTCATCATGTGGGTTAGTGAGAATTAAGGATTAACTCTTTCATTTTGTATGGAAGGATTTTTGTGGTCTTAGTGCATTTATGTTTGTGTATCCTATTATTTTTTATTAGCAAATGGGTTATACCATCCTCTTTTAAGGAAGGAAATTTTTTTTAGGCCAATAGATAGTTGTTATTTTTTTACTTGTATATTTTATTTTTTTAAAACATTGACCGGTCAATGATTATTTGTCTTTTTTTCTAGGAAAATACTGACAAAGACTATGCCCTGGAGGCAAAGGACAACCATGTTATTGACTTTCCAAAAATGGGTCCGTGTAATACTCTCAAGAGGAAAAGGTTAAAAGCACTCTTTTATTTATAATAATATTGATTCTATGATATTTAGATCTTCGTGACATTCAGTTATTGTTAGATTTGCATCTGTTGCAAGAGTAGTTGCATAAAAGTTCTAGGTTCCATTTGCTTAGTGGTCAATGAAACTTTAATAAAAAACAAAAGGAGCAAGCTATAATATATTGGTGTTAAGGTGGTTATGCACATCTTTCTACAGCCCTTCTTGTGGCTTGAAACTTTCTTGGGGGATATATATATAACATGCAGTTAAGTGCTTTCTAGAATTAGCAACTAATTATGTTGGGTCCATTTTACACAAATAGAATACTTATTTCATTATAGATATCTTTGTGGTGAAAATTAGATTTGCCTTCTGAGTTTGATATGCTATGATAATGGAGACTTCATGTCACTTGCATCCTTTTATTATGTTATTCTTTCATTGTCTGAGGCATAATGCACCATTTAAGAAATTGGAACAACCCTTCAGAAGAATCAGAACTTCTAGGCAGACGATTATAGTTAAAATAATTTGTCATCGTTATCTTCTTCATTTATCAAATCCACATAATTGGATTAGAGACGTAGGCCCATCTTCATACCAGCACTACTACACCAGATCTTATCATAACTTCGAAGCATTCTCTTTATGAGAGTATTATTACGATGGCTGACCTCCAAGGAAGTCCTCATGTTGCACCCTTTTTATCTGTGCATAGGCTCCAAGGCTTGTTCCATTCCTTCAAATAGGTAGCCAAATTTTGGGCTTACGTACACGGTAGTCTTATGTTTTGGAACCCGTATACCTTTAAGTACATACTTGTGACCATTTTAATTCCCCTTTTACTATCTTTACGCTTTTTTGTCATATCTTCTTTATTGTTTAAACACATTTTTTTTATTCTTATAAAAATTTGCTTCATGATGAAAAAATGCATTTAGAAAATTAGATTATTGGCAACAACACTTAAGTTCTTTATTATATAAAATTTTCTTTTATGTAATCTTGGTTGTTGAGTTTATATTTGAAAATTCATGAAGAACTTGCAAGTTTCAATGCGAAGAAATAATTCACTTATTAGTGTATTACTTTTTTGTCTAGGAAGCAAAGGAATTTGATGAGCACAACAAAAAATGACTTTCCTCTAATCACTGCCAGACAATATGCTTCTCGTAGTGCCATGTTGTCGTCCCTTATTGTTGCATGGTCATCAGTATTGGAGTTCAATTTTGGAAATGCTTCATCTTGTAAATATGCTATACTGGCAGTGGGAGGGAAGTTTGGTAAAATTTCTTTCTGGAGATTCCAACAACCGGAATGCTATACCATTGAGCATGGGAGGGTTCCTGTTGATGCAAAACTTGTTGCACTTCTTCAGGCTCATAATGCATGGATCACGGCAATTAGTTGGGAAATGCTCGTCAACAATTCTTCAGAGCCACGTTTAGTCTTTGCCACTGGGAGTTCAGATGGAAGGTAAGTTACTCGGTAATGTAATCTTTAGTCCCATATTGGTTTTGTAGAACTTCTTGTATCACAACAATATTATATAAAGAGATGGGGTGTTCCTCTTGGAGACACCCAATTACTCTTCTTCCCTTCTTATATTCTTCTTTCTCTATTCCTCTTCTATCTCAACTTGGTTTCAGAGCCAAGTGTGAGGGGCGGGTGACACTCCACGCCCAATCGGGTGCTCCAAGACTTGCCTAGGCAAGTGCGTCCCCCCCCCCCTTCTTGGAGGGGGGATCGACGGTCGGGCACACCTGGGCGTGCCGAGGCAAGTGTGTTGCCCCCATCAAAATAATTCTTTCTCGAGTTGTGTGTGCAACAAGAAGTCGTTGCCCTTCACCGGCACGGACGTCATATTCCTCGCTGTCTCGCCATGGGATCTAGTGCAGTCGTGGGCTTATCTTCTCTATCGCCTTCTTGAGGTATGCGTCGCTTCCCAAGATACTATGCTGTCATCTTGAGGTGTTGTTTGGAGATGGTGTATATGAATGTCCATGGATGTTTGTTGGTGGTTTGTTAGCAATATTTGTTGATGTTTGAAGTATAAAGGAGCAGTCTCCTTGTGTAGCTGTGTTATATAAGTTAAACGGGGATGGCCGACCCAGTTACTATGCAGAATCTTGAAGGGTTGATTGAGCGCCTTATCTCAGCGCAGATAACGGCTGCACAATCAACCACTACTGCAAGTAGTTCAACTCGGGAGACTGTATCCCTTAACGCCTTACAAGTGGCAGTCAAACTTGATGGGCTAGCAACATATTTGACATGGGCAAGGAGTACTCGTCTGCTTGTGCAAGGACGAGGTTTGGAGGGATATTTGACTGGTGTAGTAAAGAAGCCTCCTAATGATGCACCTAGCATGGTACAATGGAAGATGGAGAACTCGGTTGTTTTTGCATTTCTTCTTAATACCATGGCACCAAGTGTTGCCAGGAGTGTTCAATTACTGGAGACTACACATGAGGTATGGGAGACAACAACTCAAATGTTTTCACAAAAACTTAATTTTGCACAATTTTTTGAGATTCGGTCCCAGTTGCGGGAACTCCGTCAAGGAGATTTGTCTGTGACAGAGTATGCCACAGAATTGAAGCGTTTATGGTCTGAGGTTGATCATTATAGAACCTTTGTTCCTGTCTGTTCAATTGATGTTGATGGCTTCCAGAAATATCTCGAACATGAACGGGTTCAGGACTTTCTTTATGGTCTGAATTCAGAGTTTGAGTCCGTTCATGTTCAATTATTGGCTCGAGATGTTCTTCCTAGTTTGGGCCAAGCATTCTCTACTATCCTAAGCGAGGAAACCCGGCGGCGGGTCACCTCAGCATCGGGTGCTCCAATGCGATCAGCTCTTACTGTGCAGCCTCAACTATCAGGAGAGAAAGTATGTCACCATTGCAAGAAGCTGGGGCACATCAAGGCCTATTGCTGGGATCTTCATGGTCGTCCTCCTCAGTATGGTCGTGGTCGTGGTCATGGTGACAGTGCTGGACATCGTGGTGGTAGTCGAGCTGGAAGCTGTGGTCGTGGTAGTCACCTTGGGCAGGCTCATGTGTCTGAGGAAATTGGGAGCAATATACCTAATATGTCTACGGAGGAGTATCATACTCTGCGATGGTTGATGGCAAAGTATGAAACATCTTCTAGTACTACTTCCTCTACGACGGAGACACCTAGCCAACCCGAGGGGTATTTAGACTCTTCACACTTTGCTCAGTCAGGTATCACATCTAGTATCGAGCATGCATTCAATTGTGTAGGTAGGGAATCCAACTCCTGGGTGATAGACTCAGGAGCCTCTAGTCATATGACAGGTACATCCACCTTTTTTCGGTCATATCTCCCATGCTTGGGTAGGGATAAAGTCCGTATCACTGATGGATCCTTTACCTCTATCTCAGGCAAAGGATCTGTGGACTGTACACTTATCTTGAGATTGTCTTCGGTCTTTCATGTCCCTTCGTTTCCTACAAATCTACTTTCCATCAGTTCTATTACACGAGATTTGAATTGTTCTGTCACTTTTTTGCCTTCTTATTGCATCTTTCAGGAGCTGAAAACGGGGAAGACACTGGGATGTGGTAAAATGCACAATGGACTCTACTACTTGGAAGGTGAAATGCATAGTTTGAAACTTGATGCAGAGAGGTCTGCCTTTTCTGTTGATAATGCTATCTCAGATATTGTGTTACAACATCGTAGGTTAGGGCATGTTCCATTTCCAATTCTTGGCCGTATGTTTCCTTCTTTTAAGAGTAATTCACATATGTTGGTTTGTGACCATTGTGAGCTGGCCAAACATACCAGAGGAACTTATCCTGTTTCTGGGAATAGAAGTTTTGCACCTTTTGACATTGTGCATTCGGATGTATGGGGTCCTTGTAGCACTATAGCTGTTACAGGTCATCGGTGGTTTGTCACTTTTATTGATTGTTTCAGCCGAGTAACTTGGGTATACTTGTTGAAGAGTAAGGGCGAAGTTCTCAGTTGCTTTAAAGAATTCCATAAGTTGGTGGGCACACAGTTCAATATCAAAATTAAAATTTTGCGCTCTGATAATGGGGCCGAATACACTAACAAGGAATTTTATGAGTATCATCAAACTCATGGGATCCTCCACCAGACAACTTGTGTTGACACTCCTGCTCAGAATGGGGTGACTGAAAGGAAGAATAGACATCTACTGGAAGTGACTCGTTCACTTATGTTTACAATGAATGTTCCAAAGTTTTTGTGGGGTGAAGCAGTTTTGACTGCAGCGTACTTAATTAACCGGATGCCTCTCAGAACCCTTGATTTTTTATCTCCTCTTCAGTGTCTGAAAGGGTCGACAAATTATGTGGTTCCTCCTAAAGTATTTGGGTGCATTTGCTTTGCTCGAGATCACATGCCATCTGTTGGTAAATTAGATCCTCGAGCGTTGAAATGCATGTTTGTTGGCTACTCTGCTACTCAAAAAGGATATAAGTGTTATTACCCTCCAGAACGGCGTTTTTTGGTCACTATGGATGTTACATTTCGTGAGGGTGAAGCCTACTATGAAACTCGTCCCTCTGATGAAGGGACACCAGCATTGCTTCTTCCAGAAGAGTTTCTTTTCACTCCTAGTAATTCTGGTATCCAAGGGGAGTTTTATCGTGGTGACGATGGTGTTCAAGGGGAACGAAAGAATGAAGAAGGTCAGTCCTATGTGCATCTACATCCTACTACTATCCAAGTGTCTTCACCGGTTGAAGTTCCATCCACTTCTTCTTCTGAGGTCTCTACGTCGAGTCATAACGGTAACAATAGTCTCATTCCCTCAGTTGTTTCTGACCTTGATATTCCTATTGCACAGCGAAAGGGCACTTCCAAACTGTTCCTCCTGCTCGTTATCGTTATGATATTGCTAATTATGTTTCATATGAGTCGGTTTCTCCATCCTACCAATGTTTTGTAGCTGCATTAGACTCTATTTGCATTCCTAATACCTGGCAAGCGGCTATGGAAGATCCTAAGTGGAGGGAGGCTATGCTAGAGGAAATGAGTGCTTTATCCAAAAATCAAACGTGGGAGTTGGTTCCTCTATTAGCTGGGAAGCGTCCTCTTGGGTGTAGATGGGTGTTCACTGTGAAACAAACACCTGAAGGCAAGGTGGAGAGGTACAAAGCTCGGCTGGTTGCAAAGGGCTACACACAGACATATGGGGTGGACTATGAGGAGACATTTGCTTCTATGGCAAAGATGAATTCTGTTCGTATTTTGATCTCGTATGCAGCCAACCTCGGTTGGTAGCTACATCAGTTAGATGTGAAGAATGCTTTCTTACATGGCGATCTTCAAGAGGAGGTCTATATGCAGGTCCCACCAGGCTTTGAGAGTGAAACAACTACTGGGAAAGTTTGTAAATTGAAGAGATCATTGTATGGTCTTAAGCAGTCTCCTCGTGCTTGGTTTGAAAGATTCAGTAAAACTGTGAGAGACATGGGGTACAGACAGAGTAATGCAGATTACACTTTATTCTACAGGCATCGTGAAGGGAAAAATACCATTCTCCTTGTTTATGTTGATGATATTATTGTTACAGGAGATGATCTATCATCAACATGAGATCAAGCAGTTAAAGTCCAAGATGAAACAATCATTTGAGGTGAAAGATTTGGGTCCGTTAAGATATTTTTTGGGTATAGAGGTGGCTAGATCAGCCAAAGGGATTTTTCTGTCACAGCGCAAGTATGTACTAGACTTACTCTTAGAGACCGGGATGTTGGGGTGTAAGCCAGCTCCTACTCCAATAGACCCGAATCACCGCTTACAGGCAGATGGTGGTGCGCCAGTTGATAGGGGGAGATATCAGAGATTGGTTGGTAAATTGATCTATTTGTCGCACACTTGACCTGATATAGCTTATGCAGTTAGTGTTATCAGCCAGTATATGCATGATCCACGAGAGAGACATTTTGAAGAGGCTTATAGAGTGCTGCGTTATCTGAAGGGGTGCCCTGGTCGGGGCCTATTGTTCTCCCGACATAGTACCTTTCATGTCGAAGGATTTGTTGATGCTGATTAGGCTGGATCACTGGATGATAGGCATTCTACCTCTTGATATTGTATGTATGTTGGGGGTAACGTACTTAGTTGCTTGGCGGAGTAAGAAACAATCTGTGGTGGCTTGGTCGACAGCAGAAGTAGAGTATAGGGCAATGGCACTGGGTGTATGTGAACTTCTCTGGCTACAGAAACTACTTCAGGAGTTGCATTTATGGGATGAGTATCATCTTCGTCTATATTGTGATAGCAAAGTAGCAATCGAGATTGTGAATAATCCAGTGCAACATGATCGCACCAAACACATCGAAATCGACCGTTATTTTATCAAGGAAAAGATTGATCAGGGGCAAGTTTGCATTCCTTTTGTTCAATCATCTGATCAGGTGGCAGACATTCTCACTAAAGGATTGAATCCTCTATGTTTTCTATATTAGTAGGCAAGATGGGACTTCATGATACCTTCACCCCATCTTGAGGGGGAGTAATGTAATCTTTAGTCCCATATTGGTTTTGTAGAACTTCTTGTATCACAACAATATTATATAAAGAGATGGGGTGTTCCTCTTGGAGACACACCCAATTACTCTTCTTCCCTTCTTATATTCTTCTTTCTCTATTCCTCTTCTATCTCAACTCTCAGGGATAGGTAGTTGTAGGAAAAAGCTTTTCCTTACTCTTGAATTGTGGTACTAATTATTCAATATTTTAGTGGCATATAAAAGTTTATTTATACAAAATAAATGCTAATGTCAGTGTGTACCTCCTTTCCAGCGTGAAACTTTGGATTGCTAATAGCAAAGATTTGATCACCTCTTCTGAGGATAATCTTACCTGTTTTCAGCTTTTGAATGAGGTTGTAAATCTCTGTGGTATTGCTGATTTACTATTTTATCAACTATGTAGATAAGTCACCTGACTATTAGCTGTGTACCATAATGTTTTTGTTGTTTCTATGCACGTAGTTGATAACTGCTACCTATACTCCGATATCAACACTCTCGATGGCTGCTCCTATGAAATCTCTAGACAAGATTGTTCTGGCTATTGGAAAAGGATCCGGTTCACTGGAAGTTTGGATGTGTCACGTTTTTTTGAATAAGTTCCAGAGGATTGGAATCTACAATGCCCATGATCAAGTGGTATGCTATGAGTACTGATATCTGTATTTTTAACATGTTAAAACTATTGCAGCTCAGGTCTTTCTTGGGTTTAGTGTTTATATATTTTTTAACATGTTAAAACTATTGCAGGTCACAGGTCTTTCTTGGGCTTTTGATGGTTATTGTTTGTACAGCTGTAGCCAAGTAAGACAAATCTTTTGTGATTACTGTTTTTGATAATAATATTTTGTTTATTTGATTATTCTTTTGTTAGGTTATTTGATTATTCTTTTCTTTTTTCTTTCATTAAGTTATTTTATGTTTTCTTTGAGTTGGTCTTTTGCTTTGTATGATTTTTTTTAATGTTCCTCTTTGATCCTTGTTTTTTGTTGCTTCCTAATCTATGAAAAAAAGGAATGTTACCTTGCTTCAGTAGAACGGAAGGTACATGGTGCAGCCAACAGCAAGTCGTGAGAGTTGGTTGAGGTTTTATATGCTTGGTGAATGTGAAGTTTGACTACGAATATGTCTGGATTTGGTGCTCCTAAGTCAATTTGTGGTTGTTGACTTATTTGAGAACAATCTTTTTATCATCATTTATGCTATATGGAAGGGGATAAAGAAAAGCTCTTAGATGAAATTGTAACGTTTAGATGAGAATCATGAGATTCATGAAAAGGGTAGGGTTTGTGGATATGGAAGGCAAATGATAAGCCGATTTCTTAAAGCATTGACTCTGCCAATGAGATGGTACCTCAGAGGGGAGAACTAGATTTGGAGGCCCTTAACTGCTTATAGGGAAAATGCATGTATTCTTTTAGGTCTGAAGACTGATTATTTATTATGTTTCTTGTAGTGTAAGATTGTATAAGGTTTTTTCATTCATTGGTAGGTTTGCATTCAAGGATTAATTCAAGAGATGCGTGATGCAAGTGTTAGTTTTTGTCTACACGAGGGACACATTTCTTTCTAGACTTGGGGTGAAACACTCCTCTATTTTCTTTTTTAGTCCCTCTCTCTCTGTCTGTTTGTATGTATGTTTGTCTGCCTGTCTGTCTCTCTCTGTCTCTCTCTCTCTCTCTCTCACACACACACACACACATGCACATACTCATCTCTCTCTCTCTCACACACATGTGCGCGCGCGCGTGCACACACACACACACACACACACAATGTTGTGAACATTGTCTGGTGGGCTTGTGTTATTGGTCAAGACCATTGATCATGGTTAACATTACTTCAAAAAATTGTTGCTTCTTGGATGTTTTAGTGTTGATCTAATGTTGCACTAGAATGTTTCAGTAATTTATTTATAACATTTTTGCTCTTGATGGTAACAGGATAATTCAATACGCAGTTGGGATCTATATATAGATACCTTTGATGAGCTTGTTTTGAATCCTCCTAAGCTTCGAGAATCAAGAAATGTATGCAACGTTCTCTCTCTCTCTGTGTGTATATATATACGCGCACATCCATCTACTTTTCATCTCTTATGAATTGTGTCACAGGTGGCTCAACTATCTGATCCATGCCTTGGTCTGGCTCTCTCCCCTGGAAATTTGATGATTGCTGTGGTGAAACATCTCATTCCTTATCATTTTTTTTTTTACTTTGCGAGAAATTTTTAGGGACTAGATATATAGTGAACGTTGCATTTTATGATTAATTTTTTTTATTTTTTAATGATAGATTCACAATTATTATGCAAATATTGGTAAGAAATTATTTCAGTTAGTCCGTTTTTTGATATGTTGCGCTCATGCATGAAGATGTCTATTGTTTGTACTATCATATGAATGGGGTGTGTGCCATATGTCCAGCTCTGCTGGACGTATTTTACTGTCAGTCACATGCACCTACATACCCAAGATGTCAGATTGGAATAAGTTAAAGTCTGCACCTCTCTCCCCCCTCCCCCGCACACATACGCACACATGTGCAAACACACGCACACTGTCGCTCTCTCTTCTCTCTCTCTCTCTCTCAATTGTTGGGGGCGTGTTGTTTCGAGTAAATGGTCAACATCGGTTGCTTAAGATGGATAATGTAGCTATATGAAATTGATGATAGTTATAACTATAGTTTGTAAAAAATAACTATTGCAATTAGAGTAGATATACATTTCCGGGCGCTATTTCTAGTGATCTCTTCATAACATGTTAGAGGCTGCTAAGCTAATGAATATTCCTGTTGTTATGCAGATTCGTAGCTTTGACATTGATCTTTTGAACCCAATGTACCAGGCCAGGTGAATTTTATTGCTAAGAAGTCTATAATATAGCCATCTTTCTAGATTACATTTGAGTTTTTTTGTCCATTTTCTCAAAAACTACTTTTTTTGAGTCAATTAGAACTCAGAAGGCAGCTGTTGAGTTTTTTTGGATTGGTGACCAGCCAGTGAAGAACTTATCAAAGAAGCGACCAGATTCTAAAAATAACATCTTACCTAGAGGGGATTTGTCTTTTTGGAAATCTAACATTCTATGGTCATTAAAGCAATACCACAATATGGAGAAGCCGCTAGTGCTTTGGGATATCTTGGCAGCATTACTGCATTTCACGCAAATTGCACCCAGTTTTGTTGAGCATTTGCTTTTTAAGTGGCTCTCAAGCTGGTGTTCAGACTTATCTGGCGTGTCCCTTGAGAATATCTTATTTCATGTCCAAAGGTCTCTTCCAAAGGTCAGCATTCGCCAGATTCACCTTCTTAATGTAATCTGTAGACGTTTAATATTCCCTGAAATGAAGGTGGAGGTATCTAGAGATGCGGTCATTTTCGATGAAGATAAGCTAAATTTATGGAATGAGTTACTTATCCACAGTGAAAAAGAAATGAGAGTTAGGTTAGTGAGTTTTTCTTTGAGAGCTGTTCTCTTTCTTGCATCTCATTTGCTAGAAGTATCTGCAAGTAGCAGAAGATGGTCTCCTGTTGGAGTGGCCCAGATGGAGCAATGGGTTGCCATCAACAAAGAGATTGTAGAGGATCGACTTCCACTGCTTGTACCAAGAATTGGTGAACTTGGGAGCAGGTAATTTTTTAATCTATAGATTTCGTTTGCCTCATTTAATGTTCTTTTTTGGTTTATGCTTTTGGCCTATATTTTCTTGAAACATAACTTACCTTCAAAATAGTTTTTAATAGATATTCTCTTGTTTATCCTTTAGCCAACCATTAAATCAATCAACTCGTGTAGAAAACCCAAATGTATATACTATACTGCTCTTTAGTGCCGTCCCACTCGAACCTAACCACTCGTGACTTACCCAAACCTGGTCACAGGGGTAATGGGTCTCGAATGCCCGCTACTGTTCATCTTCCCCGCTCGCTTTCTTCCTACTGCTCACCGCGGCAGACAGTGCAAGCCTCCAACACCCCCGATCGTGCGGAAGGAGCCCTTGTCAGCCAACAGGGATCGGCAGGGCTGGAAGGGAGCTCTGGAAGAGTAACTGAGCCTCATCAACGCCAGGCTTCACTGCTTGGCTCTTCGTGGCGGCGAGAGGACGAACCAGCGGAACCTGCTGAAACATCAGGCCTCTACGTTGGGCGCCGACGACTTCCAAGATGGGCAGCGGTTGGTAGAGGCGGATAGGGACGATGCGACTACCTGCTGATAGTTGCTTTATGGTGGCTGAACGGAGGAGTCGGCCATCCATGAGGTTGAATGCCGGTCCGCCGACAAGTATGGGTAGGCGGAGGAGGCTACAGTCAGCTCGGGAATTCCCTGTGAACCCCCTGGAATGGTTACCAGTCCTACTGGTTAACTTCCTGGTCTGACTTTAGTGATGGGAGGGCCTAGGCCTCAGCGCCCCCCCTCCCCTGGCTGGAGCTGTATGGGGAAGACTAAGTAGGTGAGCCTCACCTATAGGCCCTAGGAACCTACCCACAGTGTTGGGACAACCCCAGAGGAGAGTCAGTTGGACAGAGGAATACAGAAGGAAGTGGATGGGTTGGGGACGGAGGAGGTGGAGGAAATGGTTGGTATAGTGGAGAAGCGGACATAAGAATAGGTCAAAGAATTGGCGGAGAAGGTCGTGGTATCTTTTTCGGGCCTTGAGAAAGACATCAAGGGGTTATTCTTCTAGGTTCAGGAAAGGTGGTTGCTCACCTTGGCTAGGGAAGTTAGAGGGGGGAAGTTTGTAAAACAAGGTGATAAGCATAGGGCTCAGGAGGAGGTGTGCAGGGAAGACAACTCATTATTTCTATGAGGATAGTGTCATGGAACATAAAGGGAATTGGGGGGAGGGGGAAAAGGATGGTGAGGGATCTTGTTAGAAGACGCAAAAGCAACATCACGTTTGCTAGAGTTGAAATGTGAGGGGGAGAGCATCATGAGGGAGATAGGAGGTACGAGATTATCCCTGGGTGTGGCTTTGCCAGCTGAAGGGAGAGCAGGTTGTCTCATGATTATGTGGAATGAATTTGAGGTCTAGGAGGTGGAGTTTAGGCACATTGGCAGAGGAGCTACTTCTCTTGCCTTCCGCAACATCAAAGATGGCTTCTTATGGGACTTTTCAGTTGCCTATGGACCGCAGAACAGGGAGGAAAAGAAAGTATTGTGGGAGGAACTCCTACTACATTATGCCAGCTCTGGCTGCCCATGGTGTGTAGGAGGGGACTTCAATACTATTGTGTCACTAGGGGAGAGGACAAGAGGCTTTTGTCCTCTATGGGAGATGGAAGATTTCAAGGGATTTATTGCTCAGACAACTTTGATAGATGTCCATACACCCATTGCTTACTTCACTTGTCTAACTTGAGAATAGAATCATCCCAATCTAGATTGGATATATTCCTTGTTTAAGTTGATTGGGAAGACCACATCCCGCATCTAGAAGCACTTGCTTTGGCCAGGCCTAATTTTGACCACAAGCCCATTTTGCTCAAGACCAGTTGTAGGTGGGTAAGCCCTTTTTAGGCTGGGGAGATATGGCTTATAGAGGAAGACTTTTGCCTACTGTTATCGGAGTTTGGAGTATATAGAGACATGAGGTGTTAGCTGTGGCCAGGTTGACTGGCAAATTGAAGACTCTAGTGCAAGAGTTCATTAAATGGGGAGCCTCCAAGACTCTTCCTAGCAAGGTGGCAAATGATAGGATTCTGACTTAACTAGAGGGGTTGGAGGCCTTAGAGGAGGCAGGCATACTTTATGAACTTGACAGGATTCAGCAGGACAAGCTTAAACTTGATTTCAAAGACATCCTTTTGAAAGAGGAAATTTATTAGAAGCAGAGAGGTAGGGAAAGATGGATTAAGGAAAGGGACAGAAACACCTCTTATTTTTCAGAAGATTTTTTTTAATAGAAAACCTTGCCTAGGGATAGATGAGAGAGTGCACCCCTTACCAGGGGTAAGAGGAATAGCCATATTTTTCAGAAGATTGCTTTAGGGAGAAAGCGGCTGAATTGCATCAAATGTATCAAGGATGAAAAGTAGCTCATTACAGCACCAGAAGACATTTCCAGGCATGCCAGACAGTTCTACTGACGGCTATTCACTAAAAATGAGTCTATTAAACCGTCCATTGTAGAGGACCTCCTTCCCCACCTTTCGGCAGAAGAGAGGAGAGCCCTCTCTCGTCCCTTTGAAGAAGAGGAGGTGAAGTCAACTGTTTTGTTTCTTGCAGGGGATAAAGCTCTAGGTCGGACGGATTCCCAATGCTCTTCGATTGCCACTGTTGGAACCTCATCAAGTATGATATTCTCCAAGTTATATGGGAGTTCTAAGAAGGGAGAGCTTATCTTTGAGGCATTAACAAGACTTCACTGGTCTTCATTCCCAAGCAGCGGGGCCCTAAAAGCTTGAGGGACTATCGGCCCATTAGTCTTCTCAATGGGACCTACAAAATAATCACTAAGTTGTTAGTGTTGAGGGTTGATAGTATCATTAATACAGTGGTCACTAGCTACCAGGGACCTTTCATCAAGGGGTGCATAATTCAGCACAACATCTTAGTTGCTCATGAATGCCTACTGCAATGAAGGCACAATGGCGGAGAGGGCTAGTGCTCAAGCTTGATTTTGAGAAGGCCTATGATTGGGTTGTGTGGCAATGCTTGTTTGATGTTCTTTGCAAGATGGCGTTTGATGGCAGATGGGTGGGTGCATCCGGGCTTGCATCCAATCAGCCAGGTTCGTCGTTCTCATTAATAGGGAATCTATTTGTATTTTCATAGTGGCAGAGGCAAGGTGACCTAATGTCCTTCTCTTTGTTTTGGTATCACATATTTTTAGTAGGATGTGGATGAGAGCTGAGTACCATGGTATGATCTGGGGATTCCTGATTGCTCCCTAGGGAGAATCCATCTCCCATTTGCAGTATGCCCGATGACACTAGCAGTCTAACAAAATTCGGTGTCAATGGCAATCCATAGAGAATGTGGAGCAACTCATGAGGGTACTGGCCTTGCAAGGAAGATAGGCAGACCTGGTGGCTCATCTTCCATGCCACACTATGGGCCTTGTGGGCGGAGAGACGACAGAATTTTCAAAAAAGAAGGCACCATTCTGGAGAGAATCAGAAATTTTGTAATGCAGAGAGAGAAAACTCCTTTGTAATGTAGAGTCAGTCTTTCGCTTTTGTTGTGAGACTAGGGGATGCCCCATGTCCTTTATGTGACCTTTTTGCATAGGGAAATTTGTAGATATTTTGAGATTTCGATTTCACATAATATACTTGTAAATTCCTCTTTTCTTATATATAGTTTACTGCTCTTTGCAGTTGGTTTTGGATCTATCTTATTATGATATTCACTTCATCACATGTCACATTCACTCACTGTGTAACCTATCTCCTTTTTTGTGGCTGTAAATTTGAAGTTGCCAAAAGAAAGTTATTACATGTGTTCCCTCTACTTCTCATTGCAATCATGGTTATGCAGTTTTACATTCGACTGAAGGGTGCCTAGTACGAAAAGAATGAAAAATATCCATGCATCTGAAGTATGGAAATGTTCATTATTGGATGTCCTTAGTACCAACCTTCTACTTGACCTTGTGACCGATTACACAAACTATGAATAATTTTTAGGGATTTTTACATATATACTCATAAAATTTGATTTTGTCAAATATACCCCTCATCTGAGCATATTATCATGAATATCCTTTATTTAGGTAAAAATGTTGCGGTTATATCTCTTTAATTTACTGTCGTCGACGGAATAGAATATTCTATGAACAATGCAATCTACGATTGTTAGATCTAGGATATATTTGACAAAATTAAACTTTATAGGGATATATATACAAAAAATCTTATTTTTAACTCACACTTAACTCGGGTTAAATACATGAGAGTTACGGCGAAGGTATAATCGTGACATTCATATTGAGGATATTTATGATAATATATTCCGATGAAGGGTATATTTGACAAAATTGAACTTTGTAAGGCTATATATGCAAAAATCCTTAATTTTTAAATCCCATATTGGCATTGTTAATATAAAAACATAAAACACATAAAACAAATGTTGAAAATTAAAAAAATGAAGTATCTTGTAGAAATTATCAGCATATTTTTAAGCTATACTCATGCAAGAATCTTAGGTTCTAATCTAGGGAGAGCTTCAATTTTTCAAATGACGTGGTCATTATCTCAGGATCATTTTTTATGTTAAAGTTTGACTGAAACATTATTATATATTTTTATCACTTTTTAAAATATTCTATGTAATCTGATTCTTTGATTGCTGTACTTTTTTAGTTTAGTGTATCTCAACAGTGTGTACTTTCTCCACCATCTTGCTGCCTTTTTCTTCGTAGGATCGAGTCTGTATGTGAAAAGCAAGCGAATGAAAGTTGTGGTTTTTGTTCTGCTCCCGTTCAATTTGAATCTCCGGAGATTGCTCTCTGTAAGGCCACCAAGTCTGCTGGTCATTCGGTCAAAAGCCACAAGCTAGGACGTTGTGCAGTTTCCATGAAGCTGTGTTCTGTTACCAATATCCTATGGTTTTGCGTGTGCTGCCAAAGGTGGGCAACCTGCCTTATGCCCCATGCATTCTTCACCAGGTATGATCCCTCGATGGATGATGACTACGTGATCGAATCTTTCAGCTTTTCCGATCGTACAGAACCGTTGTGCCCCTTTTGTGGGATAGTATTACAAAGGTATGCACCCAATTTTTTACTTGCTGTAAATCCCGTGTAATATTTATGAGAGAATTCATAGAACAAACTTTCTGTATATTATTTCAAGAGCTCAAAATAATGTGTCAGCAACTTCTTGTAAAAGAGTACTAAGTATGGTGGTCTCTAGTTTTAGGTTTTTTTTGTTGTTGTGTTGAATTTCGAAGGTACTTGAGATTATTATTACGTTGCACTTGTCAGGAACGGCAAGCTTGATAATGGCGATCCTACAGACATTATAGAATTCCATGGTGCATCCGATTCATAAATTTCTCAAGAAAGAGGAGAAAACTAATGTGATGAGACTAGGATTACGTCTCTGAGAACGATCAATCTTAGACATCCGTGTATATCGAGAACTGGAATAAAAGCGTTTTTCGCAAGCTTCCTGCATATTTGAACTATTCGTCCAGTGTGATTGATGTTTTTAAGTAATTTAATCGTTTGGTTGTATGCATCATATACGCAAACCTCTGGGCTTAGAACTATTCGGAGTGTTTGTTCCTTTTGAACAATGATCGGTTCTTTTTTGCAGTCCGCCTGTTTGATCGAACGTCCTTTACAGGAGCAACAGGGGCAATGTGATGTTCTTGGCCTTGGTTCAAGAGTTAGCCAAAGTATGTATGGATAAATGTGAGGTTCCATTGGGGATGTCAGCACATACTGCAGCGTGAAAAGGGCTTGCATACTTTGTGTAGTCTTGAGTCTTTATCTTTAACGGGGTAAACAAGGGTCAACAAAAGGCATCGTTATTCTGATTTACGTCGCGTAAAGCTTTTAGTAATCCAAGTAAATTTTGCATTCATCACCGTTCCGAGTGCTTTTGAACATCCAGAAGCCTGACATGGGCCGGAACAAAATTAGCCCTGAAAACCCGGATCTACAAGGTTTAAGAATTTCCGCCAACGTCATGAATGAGTTTCTAGCAGAATCACAAAGGATATTGATACAAATAAAGAAGCTAAAGAATTAGTTTGAAGGAGAGTCAATCGGCTCTGTTAGTGGGCATGCGCGGATAACGTGTTTAGACACGCAAATTTATCCACGAGGATTAGTAGGGGAGCTCATCGTGGTTGAAAGAACACAACTAGTGCTGCCTTCTTTTGTCTGGGCTCTTCTCTCTCTTTTGTAGAAGGTTTGCTTCTCCTACAGTGGGTGTCATCTCTCTTTGATATGACAGCCACTTCCCAAGTTTATTGTGTTGTGTGTGTGTGTGTGTGTGAGAGAGAGAGAGAGAGAGAGAGAGAGAGACGTAGGAGGAGGAAGTATCCTAGAGCCAGTTTTGAAATGTAGAAAGTGAGCACAAGACGGCTAGATACAATAGCAGGCTAGCAGTGTAAAAGTAGAGTGGAATCTCCTGATCCATGTTATCATAGTTTCATCACTGCTCATAATCATCGATCATCATCGTCCACCACCTCCCATGAATTTTGGACTCGAGATGCAGTCCATGGTGGTTGACCTGTAAGAGATAGAGAGAGAGAGTGATGGGGACATCGACGCTTGACCGCCCACATTTTATTTTTATTTATGTCCTTTTAGTTGCATTTATATCCATGGGAAAGTATGTACGTAAATGTAAGGCTTTATAAGTCAATGAGTCATTCCCTTGGATTGTGTGAGTTTTTGTGCAAATGTGCAGTAGGTCCAGCTAGGGGGCCCTCAGCCTTTTCCCATTAGTCCATGTCATCCTTGTGGGGCTGGTCAACCCTCCTAGGTGGTCCACATGGGGGACAATGGGACCAAAAAGTCCAACTTGGAGGCCATGGTCAAGGGGGCGCCCAAACCCACTAGGATTAGTTTAATTTTATTTTTTTTGACTACTTTAGGAACTCCCTAATATGCCCTTCCAAACCTTAGATCTATGGGCATTTAGTGTCTTTTTTCATTTATTATATATAACTTGTAATTTTCATTTGTTTGAATTAATGAATAGAAAAAAAGCATTGTGCAAGAAGGAGATTTGCACCCCCCTCTCTTCATCCCCCTTGTTTTTTCATCCCCAACCCCAATTCTAGAGTGATATCTCTCCCCTACTGATCCTCTCTACCTTATGGTTCATCTCCGGTGATCGTCGCCGCCGCCGTCGCTCCGCCGTCATCGTCTTCGGTATTCTATCCATCCAGGACAGAAGCATCTTCCCCGAATTTCTGCTCCCACCTCACACCTCCTCTGGAGCTGAAATTTTTAGGACTGGTTCCCCTCTCGAACCCCTATCTTCACAAACAAATTAAAGCCAAAATTCCTTCATTGGGTATTTTTAAAATTTCGTTCTTCTTTTATTCCCAGATCTGTCAGGTTTCTATCTACAGTGACAGCAACCCTGAGTTTTCCATCTCCCGACCACTTTTTGATTTTCTCAGGAGTTCCCAATTTTATTGGAGATTCTGTCCACCTTCCCCTATCACCACGAATTTTCTTGATTTTTTGTCAGCCCTCTACATATTTTCTAAAATTCGTCCAAGTTCCCAAATCTGTTCTGTCTGCATAAGTGCAGATCCGACCCATTGCCAGTATAAACTCTCTATAAAATCCAAACCTCCTTAACTTCCAGATCTAAAATTATCCCTGGTTTCCTCTCTTGATTCTCTACAACTTCTATGAAGAACACAACTTCAGATTCGGAGGTCTACCCACCGGTCAACGCTGATCTACAGGAAAATCAGTTTCTGCCTGAGCAGATCTGAAACAGGGAGCAGCAGCCTTCAAAATTCGTCCACCAGAAATACAGAGTTGGTGATTTTTTTGCAATCCCATAGGGTCGAATCCCTTCGAAGCAGCTTTCCAACGGCGCCAGTTTTGTCACATTCTGACATCGGTGCTGGTCGCAGCAAGCGATCTCGTCGGGTCATGCGCTGTAAAACATCAAGTGCAGATCCGTGGCCAGCTAATCCGGCGGGTGTCGATCGGAGCCGCCCGGCCTCCGGCCGACGAACCAGCGCGTCGCCGGCCCAGGGAGCGCTTCCCCAGGCGTCCCCCACTATAGCGGTGCCTCCTGGTCTCACACGGCCCCTCCGACCAGCACGTGGGCCCCACGGTCACGAGTACGTGTGCTGCCGAAGCTACGCGAGAAGCCGCCCGTCAACCCGAAATCGGTCCTCCCGGACCCACTTGTGTAGCCCTTTACCTCTCTGCGTGGAGTGGGTGATATTTCATTGCTGTCATTATTGTGTAATATTTGTTCCGGGAGTACGAGATCGGTCGGGTCCATCTTCCCCACGCCGAGAGCGTGGAGGTATCGTATTCGCTCCCTTACTCGGCATTTGCTCTATTCATATATATCTCTTATGCCGCAGCTAGAGAGCATGTTGTAGGGCCGTTAGCTCGATATATATTGTTGTATCACCGCTGCTGCGAGAGAGAGAGTGACCGTCCCGTGACCCGATCCGGGCACGAGAGAGAGCCGACCACCCTAGCTCACTGCCGGTTTCTCAACCGCGCACGTCCGACGCTTCCCTTGCTAAGGGATAATCACGAGCTCGTCTAGAGTCTTAGGTCCGCATTCCTAATTCAAGTTGTGTCCGTGGTCCGTCCCGCATCAGAGAGAGAGAGAGAGAGAGAGAGAGAGAGAGAGAGAGAGAGAGAGAGAGAGAGAGAGAGAGAGAGAGAGCTCCTTCGCACACGAGATCTAGGAAGAGGATGATGATGGCACGCCTGATTTTGTTCCTTCTCTCTTGTCACCATCATCTTTGATCGTCATCATCTACGCTGCGATAGGGGCCTTCGCGGCCACTCACGTCATCAGGGCAATGGACCACCCCCCAGAGCTCCAGTGAGAACACACCTAATTGGGCCAAACATGACAACCACTCATCGCCGGCGACACACACTCTTTTAGGGTTTTTTTGATTTAGGAAGAGGATAGAATGGATAACCAACAGAGGAGAGAGAAAGATGGGTCTCACACTTTTCTCCTCGCACACATAAATAGTTAACCGGGGTAAGGTGACTTATTCGCACCCAAAGGAGGGAGAAAAGTGGAGCTCACATCGTTCCTCTCACACACATAAATGGTTAACCGCACGAATAAGCCACCCCATCCCGTTATCAAGGGAGCGATTAATAATTTTTTGTGAAGATCTAGATTGGGGGCCCAACTGCTCCGGAGGTGTAGTACCTTGAAAGCATTTCTGGTGTAATCACTAATAATTGAAACACTGTGTTTCCACAATCTTCATCCCATTGATTGCCGGTGGATCATTAGATGATGGAAGCCTCACTCATTGTAAGCACTTTCAGGTTTCCACAATTTTTCATCCTGTTTATAAATTGTGTGAATGGGAGCATTGGATGATGGAAGGAAGCCACACTTAATACGAAATTTAGACATCTAATCAAAAGTGATTTCAAATGAAAGGTTCTTATATTAGTGGACAAATAAAGCTGTACTGAAGGAACCGACTAATATAATTATATAAAATTAATCTGAACATTGGTAAGTCCAAAGAACCTACAAGGTAAGAGCTCTACCTTCTTACCTTCTTCAGAAAGTGAAAATAGCACCACCTATTTCCTTCTTCAGTCAGTCAGCAATTACTTGTTCTTTGGAACATAGGGCACTAGGCAGGCCTTAAAACCTATGCTAAGGGGACAAGAGGCACTGTTTGAATTCTTTTTCATCTAACAAATTGTACGTACATCAGATATATATATACTTTTTTTTTGTAATCCAGAATCTGAGACAGGTGGTTTGAGATTTAACTTGGGCACCTAATTACATATATACTTTTAGTGATCCCACAAATTTACCATCACTCCACGCACATAATCCCCCCTTCTGCTAGCTGTCTATAAGTTTTGACCCCTCGGACTTCCGTTCTTAATCCACCTGCCAATCTCTAAGATAAAAAGAAAAGATAATGTTTAACAAGACCCAAGTCCTATAGAATTTATATACGCATCCAAGAAATTCATTGTTGTTAAATTGTTTACTACTGAGTACGATGTATGAAATATCTGCAGTATGCGACTGGTACCCATATTTATTTACACCAGATACGAACATCAATGCTTCAGTCTGATGCTATCTGTGTTTGGATTCAAATCTCTGTAAAATAAGTATAAATGTTAATGCACATGTATCCAGCCCTCATCCACTTCATGTACATCCCCATATATAACAGTGTCCACACCCACAACCTAGATGAGAAGAAGAAGAAGAAGAAGAAGAAGAAGAAGAAGAAGAAGAAGAAGAAGAAACGTTTTATTTAAATAGCAAGGACATCTCTTTCTGTGATCACAAGAAAGACATCATACTTAGATGGGGCAAAGGAACACTGGATGTACTTCCTCTATGTGATCACAAGGTGAAAACAAAGAAGAAGAAGAAGAAGAAGAAGAAGAGTACTTCCTCTCTGTGATCACACAGATGAAAACAAACCAAACCAGAAGGTTTTATCAGAGTCGAGGGGAGTCATAGATGGGGGTGACCACAGACTTTGTGAGTAGGTAGCCATCCAGCGCTGCCAACCCGTTGTCCTTGCCGAAGCCGCTCATCTTGAACCCTCCGAAGGGGCAGTCCATGTAGCACCCCGTATAAAAAAATGGTAAATTTTTTTTTAATATTATTATTTCTCCAAATAAATAAAAACTTTAGATAACTCTATAGGAAGGTTAAGTAAGAAGTTGGAACATGAAGTCATCATATGTAAAGATTATTCACATAACAAGGTGACTTCATAGTGTAGTTGGTTAAGTGATGTGTTACCTAAATAGATGACAAGGGTTTGATTCTTTGCATCCACCATTTCCTTTTTGTGTCAAATAAATATATGTAGGGCCTAAAGGTTTGATGCATATGTATATACCACCAACTATTATCATATGCCTAGACACCACCACGTGAAGAAGCAGTAAAGGGGGATGGCCAAGGTGCCATTCATCTCCAGGAGGGCCACCACCCCACTATAAACCTATAGATATACTAGTATATATATATCTCTCTTAGACCCTACACTTGACAAGCCAGCCATTATTTGCTGGCAACTGACCCCTTTTACCCAACAATGGATTCAGTGGATTGAAGCATTATTTGCTTCTTTTTCCCTGGCAATGGACCCTTATGGACCTTATATTTATTCCTTCTCCTATAAACGCATCCCTTCATCAACCGTAGGTGACCCCTACTGTCTTTCGGTCACAGAAGAGAAGGTTTTTCTACTACTTCTATGTCTCCACCTGCCCACCTGCAGAAGAGAGATCTAATATTTCTCTTCACGTGCAGGAAACGTATCTTGCTGTAGAAGCCTTTCTGATCGTGAAGGGCTTGGCGTGGCATACCTAGGAAACCGCACCCAAGAGATAGGTGTTCTCAAGATCTAACTTAATTAATAGTTAAATAGGGTGTCATGCATGAATAGGGTAGTTGTCACCTGGAATCTATGCATTTTAATTCATTACCTCATGTTTAAAAATTCATATCTATGGAATTAAATCCTAAAAATATTGTATGAGCATGATCTTGCAATCCTGCTATTTGTCTATGTCTAGCCATATCTTCACTTCTTGATTCTGTGAACAGTTTTTTAATCATGAATAGTAAATTACGTAATTAGTGATCACCATGTTTAGAAATTCATAATTATTTAGCCCAAGCATGAAATCACAACATAATCATGATTTTAGAATCCTCAAATTTTACTCTACTAGGAAAAATTTTCAAAAAATATTTTTCCTTAAAAACTAAATTAAGTGAATAGTAAAAATACTATTCACGGCCCACTAAAACAAATTTAATATCTCACAAGATAAACATGATTAGGAAAATCTAACTATTACCCATTAATCACATTGATTTATTCTACCATGGAAAATTATCAAATAAATTTTTGGCCTTAAAAATGAAATTGGCTAAATAGTAAAAGTCAACTGTTGACCGTTACTATTCACGCGGTCAAAACCTGATCAATCACTGAAAACATGTACAGACTTCCTATGAATTGTACAGACTTCCTATATGCATGAACAGTGAAATGTACAAACTTTCTATAGGCATGAATAGCGAATGTACAGACTTTCTATAGGCATGAATAGCGAATGTACAGACTTTCTATAGGCACGAATGTACATACTTTTTATAGGCATGAATAGCGAATGTACAGACTTTCTATAGGCACGAATGTACAGAGTACAGACTTTCTATAGGCATGAATAGCGAATGTACAGACTTTCTATAGGCACGAATGTACAGACTTTCTATAGGAATGAATAGCGAATGTACAGACTTTCTATAGGCACGAATGTACAGACTTTCTATAGGGATGAATAGCGAATGTACAAACTTTCTATAGGTACGAATGTACAGACTTTCTATAGACATGAATAGCGAATGTACAGACTTTCTATAGGCACGAATGTACAGACTTTCTATAGGCATGAATAGTAAATTGTACAGACTTCCTATAGACATGAACAGTGAATTGTACAGACTTTCTATAGGCACGAATGTACAGACTTTCTATAAACATGAATAGAGAATGTACAGACTTTCTATAGGCACGAATGTACAGACTTTCTATAGGCATGAATAGCGAATGTACATACTTTCTATACGCACGAATGTACAGACTTTCTATAGGCATGAATAGCGAATGTACAGACTTTCTATAGGCACGAATGTACAGACTTTCTATAGGCATGAATAGTGAATTGTACAGACTTCCTATGAATTGTACAGACTTCCTATAGACATGAACAGTAAATTGTACAGACTTTCTATAGGCATGAATGTACAGACTTTCTATAGGCATGAATAGCGAATGTACAGACTTTCTATAGGCACGAATGTACAGACTTTCTATAGACATGATTAGTGAATTGTACAGACTTCCTATGAATTGTACAGACTTCCTATAGGCATGAACAGTGAATTGTACAGACTTTCTATAGGCACGAATGTACAGACTTTCTATAGGCATGAACAGTGAATTGTACAGACTTTCTATAGGCATGAATAGCGAATTGTACAGACTTTCTATAGGCACGAATAGTAACATGCATAGACTTCTATATGCATGAATAGTGATATACATCGACCTCGTTTTGCATAAGAAGAATGCTGCCTGACCTTGACCGATTGACATCTTTAACCAGTAGCGTTGACTTTGACCAACAGTAGTGTTGACTTTTTGCCCTCTTCTTAAGGTTAAGTCATAATATCATCTTTTACATGCATTTGTCCTTGAAATCTATTCCTGAAAAATCCACCTTACATTCTTACCATGTGTAAACTCTTGGAATTCTATATTGGCTATATAAATGAGAGTGGATGTCAAAAGCATACATGAAATGCTGTGCGTATAGGGCCCGATCTGGTCCTGGGAGGAGCACCCGAAGGTACTTGTGCCCATGGGAGTTTATTGACCACGGTGTTTGACATTGCACCGAAGTACTTGCTTGACTTGAGACATTCCCACTTCCTCTCTTGTGACATGCTTGACTTGTTTGACATGAATTGTTTAGCCCGAAAAAGGGCAATTACTTGCTTGAATGTATTGAATGAAATAGTCAATTCCATTACACTACTTGATATTGCTTGAGCTTGAAATATTTGCTGGAATACTTGAATGATAAATTCTTGAATACTTGTTGAATACAGTATCCTTGGGAAGTACTTGTCCAATTACTCGTAAATTACTTGCAAGTTTCTTATTGATACATCTCATTGAAATTCTTGTGATATTCTTTTAATACAATTCTTGATATTCTTGCTTGATCCAACATGCATCATTATACTGCATGAACTTGTAATCGACTTAAAGATTGTTAGAGCTTGAGATATAAATCATACTGGGCGATTCGCTCATCCAGTTGCTTCCTAATATTTTTCAAGAAATTCGGATGGCGATATCCACATGAATGGGAACGAGACCGAGTGAAGAGTGTTAGAGTCAGCGGCTAGCTTCTGCCCACTAGCCGTGTCCTTTATGCTTTAAGTTCCACCCTGTATTTCTAGTTGATTGGAGTTCAATAAGGATTGTCATCTTAGACATTAGTAATAATTTAGAAATTTATTCTTAGTTATGGGTTAGATAAATTGTGCACTCTGTCTTTTGTCAAAAAAAAAATGTGCATACTGCTCTGATTGAATAGTTCTATATAAGCTGGCCACGACCTCGGGTATCTTCCGCGCTCGGGGCGTGACACTCTTCGTGGTATCAGAGCCTAGGATTTTAATTTCTTAGGAAAAACCTAAGTCTAAGGAAGATTTATACCTTACCCAGTGAGATGGGTAGAGACATGGGTTAAGTTATATAATGGCATTTAACCTCATAATAAAACTCGATATTTACGACACTTAAACTCTTTTGTAGGATCATGGCTGCGGAACGAGCATAATGGCGCGAGATGCAGCACACCGTGCTAGGCCTTGTGTAGGCACTTCAACAAGTGGCGCAAGGCGGTGCTAACCGTGGAGCCGGTGATCTCCACAGAGGTTTCCGTAACATGAACCCACCTAGGTTCACGGGTTCGTCTGACCCCGAGGATGCCGAAAATTGGCTAAAGGAGATGGAACGAATTTTTCGTGTGATGCAATGCACGGACGAGGAAAAGGTTCTACTAGCTATTTTCCAACTGGAGCGGGACACTCGATGTTGGTGGGAATCCATAGAAGCAACATTGCCCGAAGGCCATGTCACATGGGTCGAATTCACTGAGTATTTCAACAACAAGTACTTCTTCGACCATATTCAGGAGAAAAAGGCCTCGGAATTTTCCGCACTGAAACAACGTGGCTTGAAAGTGGCAGAGTATGAAGCTCACTTTTCAAGATTGTCCAGGTACGCACCCCACTTGGTGTGTGCGGAGAAGATGAAGGCACGAAGGTTCCTTAACGGGCTTCGGCCCCATTATATTACACAACTTGCACCAATGGACATCCAGGTCTATTCGGAGATGGTTCGACGTGCGCAGTTGCTCGAGGATGCCACTGAGTTATCGGAGAGGATCAGAGGAAATTTCAAGGTAACACTCAACAAGAAGGAACCTGTCACAAGTCCAGGAAAATTCAAAGCAACATTCAACAAGAAGCGGCCCTATATGGGAGGAGAGTCTTCCAAAGGGAAGAAATTTTAGAAGAATGATAAGCCATTGACCGCCCCCACACCTACAAAGGAAATATGTAAATATTGTGATAAACCCGACCATAAGACCGAGGAATGCTAGAGGACGCTAGGAGCCTGTCTCTGATGTGAAAGTCGAGAACATCGGATCCCTAATTGTCCGATGATGATTGAGCAAGCCGTTAAAGAGGAGAAGTTCCCGGTAAAGAAGCAAGGCCGTCTGCAAGCTCTCCAAGACACAGAATCAACAGAAGGAGGAATCGTGGAAGGTACACTCACTATTTGCTCTAAGAATGCTAAAGTTTTATTTGATACTGGACCAACACATTCCTTTATTTCCAAGAAATTTGCTGCTATATTCTCTATGGAGCCCGAATGCTTAGACTTAGTCATATCTACACCTATCGGGAACAAGGCCGACCTCACACATCACTACCCAAACTGCGAGATTATGGTTAAAGGAAAAAATTTACCTGCCGACCTACTTTGCCTAGATATGAAAGTGTATGATGTCATACTAGGTGCTGATTGGTTATCCACATACCAAGCAACTGTTGATTGCCGGAATGGCAAGGTAACTTTTGTGGGTTACCCGGAATTGGTTTACTTGAGCCCTAGGGCTAGATCACCTCTTATATCAGCCCTCCGAGTTAGTAAACTTATAAGCAAGAGGTGTATGGCTTTCATCGCCCTTGTAACTGCTACGGACGACGAGGAACCTAAGCTTGAAGACATCCGTATAGTTCGAGATTTTTCTGATGTCTTTCTAGAAGAATTACCTGGCTTACCCCCAGAGCGGGAGGTGTCATTCACCATTGACCTTGTCCCTGGTGCTGGATCTGTTTCCAAGGCACCTTACCGAATGTCCCCTGCTTAGCTGAAGGAGCTGAAGGAACAACTGATGGAGCTATTGAACAAGGGTTTCATCCGACCGAGTACTTCCCCATGGGGAGCACCTGTGCTATTCATCAAGAAGAAGGACGGATCGATGAGACTCTGCATCGACTATCGGCAGTTAAATCACCTTACAATCAAGAACAAGTATCCACTACCGAGGATTGATGAATTGTTCGATCAAATATCTGGAGCTAAATATTTCTCCAAGATCGATCTTCATTCGGGTTATCACCAACTGAAGATCAAAGAAGAAGATATTCATAAAACCGCATTCCGAAGCAGGTATGGGCATTACGAATTTACTATTATGCCTTTTGGACTAACAAATACCCCCACAGCTTTCATGCAGCTAATGAACAGCATATTCAAGCCTCACTTAGATCAGTTCATTGTGGTCTTTATCGACGATATTCTTATTTATTCAAAGTCTGAAGAAGACCATGAAGAACATCTTAAGAAGGCATTACAGATATTGAGGGAAAACAAACTATATGCCAAATTTAGCAAATGCAAGTTCTGGCTCGAAGAAGTATCCTTCTTGGGCCATGTAATTTCAAAGGACGGAATTTCCATTGACCCATCAAAGGTCGAAGCTGTGAAGAATTGGGAACGACCAACTAACGCAATGGAGATTCGTAGTTTCTTAGGACTAGCTGGCTATTATCGGTGTTTCATCAAGGACTTTTCAAGAGTTGCTGTTCCTCTCACCCGATTGACTCGCAAGGAAACACCTTATGAGTGGAGGGAAGACTGTGAGAAGAGTTTCCAAGCTTTGAAGGATCTCTTGACAACTGCTCCAATCCTATCATTGCCAGTCGAAGGAGAGAAGTACGAGGTATATACCGATGCTTCTGGTATTGGCCTCGGGTGTGTATTAATGCAGAATGGGAGAGTCATTGCATACTCTTCCCGACAACTGAAGAAACATGAAGAGAATTACCTAGTGCATGACTTAGAGTTGGCCGCGGTAGTATTTTCTTTGAAGATATGGAGACATTATCTCTACGGAGAATAATTCACGGTATACTCCGATCATAAAAGCCTTAAGTATTTATTTTTCCAAAAGGAGTTGAACATGCGGCAAAGGCGTTGGCTCGAATATCTCAAGGATTTCGACTTCACTATACAGTACCATCCCGGAAAGGGTAATTCTGTAGCTGATGCTCTTAGTCGAAAGTCGAGAGCAATATTGGCCAACTGTATGATCCAAGAATGGAAGCTATTAGAGGAATTCTCTCAACTCGATATTGGCACTGATGAACAAGACGGGTGTATTACTCTAGCCCATGTGAGTTTACATCCGGATTTGCTGTCAAAAATTCAGAAGTTACAAGAAGGAGATCCTGCACTAGTGGAGATAATGGACAAGCTGGGCAAGAGACCAGATTTTAAGCTAGCATCCGATGGGAGGTTGCTATTCTATGAACGGACATGTGTACCCGACTACCCCGAGCTGAAGAAAAAGGTCCTCGAAGAAGCTCATAGATCAAGATACACGATCCACCCTGGAGCCACCAAGATGTACCAAGACTTGAAAAGGAATTTCTGGTGGCCTAATATGAAAAGGGAGGTAGCGAATTTCGTATCTCGCTACCTAACATGTCAACAAGTGAAGGCGGAACATCAGAAACTCGCCAGAAAGTTACACCCACTAGACATTCCCAAGTGGAAGTGGGAAGACATTGGCATGGATTTTATTATGGGTTTGCCCAAGTCTAGAGGTGGACATGATAGAATCTGGGTAATTATCGATCACCTAACTAAATCAGCTCATTTATTACCTATCAAAAGCTGATGGTCGGTTGATGTCCTTACCGCCCTATATATTAAGGAGATAGTTAGATTGCATGGAGTTCCCATCTCGATTGTATCCGACCGAGACCCGCGCTTCACCTCTCATTTCTGGAGGAGTCTACAACACTCGCTGGGGACGAAACTCAACTTCAACAGTGCTTTCCATCCCCAGACAGATGGACAGACAGAAAGGACAAATCAGGTTGTTGAAGACATGCTAAGGGCTTGCATTATAGACTTCGGCGGAAGTTGGCATGACCACTTATCCCTAGCCGAGTTCGCGTATAATAATAGCTATCAAGCCAGTATCCAGATGGCACCTTTTGAGGCGCTCTATGGCAGAAGTTGTCGATCTCCAATATGCTGGGATGAAGTGGGTGAAAAACAAATCCTAGGCCCAGAAATGGAAAGAGATTCAACAGAGAAGATACACCTCATTCGAGAAAGGCTAAAGATAGCACAGTCCAGACAGAAGTCATATGATGATAATAGAAGAAGAGATCTGGAATTCCAAGTTGGAGACCATGTTTTTCTCAAGGTATCTCCTAGTCGAAGTGTTAGAAGATTTGGTGTTAAGGGTAAACTCACACCGAGATTTATTGGTCCATTCGAGGTATTGGAGAGAGTGGGCGAGGTAGCTTACCGCATTGCCTTGCCTCCACAATTATCAGAGGTGCACAATGTATTCCATATTTCTTTGCTGAAGAAGTATGTGAACGATGCTCTCCACATCATCGATCACACTGACTTGGTAATACAGAAGGACCTTACCTATGAGCATAGGCCAGTAAAGATCCTCGATCGAGAAGTCCGAGTTCTAAGGAACAAGACGATCCCTATGGTTAAAATCCAATGGAATCGATGCTTAGAACAAGAAGCTACATGGGAAACCGAGGAGTCTATAAGAATGAGATTTTCAGAATTATTCTAGTCTGTAAGTAATTCTCACCCTCTTTGTCTCCATATATGCAATTGAATTTGGGGACCAAATTCTTTTAAGTGGGGGAGGGTGTAGCACCCCGTATAAAAAAATGGTAATTTTTTATTATTATTATTTCTCCAAATAAACAAAAACTTTAGATAACTCTATAGGAAGGTTAAGTAAGAAGTTGGAACATGAAGTCATCATATGTAAAGATTATTCATATAACAAGGTGACTTCATAGTGTAGTTGGTTAAGTGATGTGTTACCTAAATAGATGACCATGGTTCAATTCCTTGCATCCACCATTGCCTTTTTGTGCCAAATAAATATATGTAGGGCCTAAAGGTTTGACACATATGTATATACCACCAACCATTATCATATGCCTAGACACCACCACGCAAAGGGGGATGGCCAAGGTGCCATTCATCTCCAGGAGGGCCACCACCCCACTATAAACCTATAGATATACTAATATATATATCTCCCTTAGACCCTACACCTGACAAGCCAGCCATTGTTTGCTGGCAACTGACCCCTTTTACCCAACAATGGATTCAGTGGATTGAAGCATTATTTGCTTCTTTTTCCCTGGCAATGGACCCTTATGGACCTTATGTTTATTCCTTCTCCTATAAACGCATCCCTTCATCAACCGTAGGTGACCCCTACTGTCTTTCGGTCACAGAAGAGAAGGTTTTCCTACTGCTTCTATGTCTCCACCTGCCCACATGCAGAAGAGAGATCTAATGTTTCTCTTCACGTGCAGGAAACGTATCCTGCTGCAGAAGCCTTGCTGATCGTGAAGGGCTTGGCGTGGCATACCTAGGAAACCGCACCCAAGAGGTAGGTGTTCTCAAGATCTGACTTAATTAATAGTTAAATAGGGTGTCATGCATGAATAGGGTAGTTGTCACCTGGAATCTATGCATTTTAATTCATTACCTCATGTTTAAAATTTCATATCTATGGAATTAAATCTTAAAAATATTGTATGAGCATGATCTTGCAATCCTGCTATTTGTCTATGTCTAGCCATATCTTCACTTCTTGATTCTGTGAACATTTTTTTAATCATGAATAGTAAATTATGTAATTAGTGATCACCATGTTTAGAAATTTATAATTATTTAGCCAAACCATGAAATCCCAACATAATCATGATTTTAGAATCCTCAAATTTTACTCTACTAGGAAAAATTATCAAAAAATGTTTTGCCTTAAAAACTAAATTAAGTGAACAGTAAAAACACTATTTACGGTCCACTAAAAAAAATTTAATATCTCACAAGATAAACATGATTAGGAAAATCTAACTATTACCCATTAATCACCTTGATTTACTCTACCATGGAAAATTGTCAAATAAATTTTTGGCCTTAAAAATGAAATTGGGTGAATAGTAAAAGTCAATTGTTGACCGTTAGTATTCACACGGTCAAAACCTGATCAATCACTGAAAACATGTACAGACTTCCTATGAATTGTACAGACTTCCTATAGGCATGAACAGTGAAATCTACAGACTTTCTATAGGCATGAATAGCGAATGTACAGACTTTCTATAAACATGAATAGCGAATGTGCAGACTTTCTATAGGCACGAATGTATAGACTTTCTATAGGCATGAATAGCGAATGTACAGACTTTCTATAGGCACGAATGTACAGAGTACAGACTTTCTATAGGCATGAATAGCGAATGTACAGACTTTCTATAGGCACGAATGTACGTACTTTCTATAGGAATGAATAGCGAATGTACAGACTTTCTATAGGCACGAATGTACAAACTTTCTATAGGGATGAATAGCGAATGTACAGACTTTCCATAGGCACGAATGTACATACTTTCTATAGGCATGAATAGTGAATTGTACAGACTTCCTATAGGCATGAACAGTGAATTGTACAGACTTTCTACAGGCACGAATGTACAGACTTTCTATAGGCATGAATAGCGAATGTACAGACTTTCTATAGGCACGAATGTACAAACTTTCTATAGACATGAATAGCGAATGTACAGACTTTCTATAGGCACGAATGTACAGACTTTCTATAGGCATGACTTTCTATAGGCACGAATGTACAGACTTTCTATAGGCATGAATAGTGAATGTACAGACTTTCTATAGGCACGAATGTACAGACTTTCTATAGGCATGAATAGTGAATTGTACAGACTTCCTATGAATTGTACAGACTTCCTATAGGCATGAACAGTGAATTGTACAGACTTTCTATAGGCACAAATGTACAGGCTTTCTATAGGCACGAATGTACAGACTTTCTATAGGCATGAATAGCGAATGTACAGACTTTCTATAAGCACGAATGTACAGACTTTCTATAGGCACGAATGTACAGACTTACTATAGGCAAGAATGTACAGACTTTCTATAGGCATGAATAGCGAATGTACAGACTTTCTATAGGCACGAATGTACAGACTTTCTATAGGCATGATTAGTGAATTGTACAAACTTCCTATGAATTGTACAGACTTCCTATAGACATGAACAGTGAATTGTACAGACTTTCTATAGGCACAAATGTATAGACTTTCTATAGACACGAATGTACAGACTTTATATAGGCATGAATAGCGAATTGTACAGACTTTCTATAGGCACAAATAGTAACATGCATAGACTTCTATATGCATGAATAGTGATATGCATCGACCTCGTTTTGCATAAGAAAAATGCTACCCGACCTTGACCGGTTGACACCTTTAACCAATAGTGTTGACTTTGACCAACAGTAGTGTTGACTTTTTGCCCTCTTCTTAAGGTTAAGTCATCATATCATCTTTTACATGCATTTGTCCTTGAAATCTATTCCTGAAAAATCCACTTTACATTCTTACCATGTGTAAACTCTTGGAATTCTATATTGGCTATATAAATGAGAGTGGATGTCAAAAGTATACATGAAATGCTGTGCGTATAGGGCCCGGTCTGGTCCTGGGAGGAGCACCCGAAGGTACTTGTGCCCATGGGAGTTTATTGACCACGGTGTTTGGCATTACACCGAAGTACTTGCTTGACTTGAGACATTCCCACTTCCTCTCTTGTGACATGCTTGACTTGTTTGACATGAATTGTTTAGCCTGAAAAAGGGCAATTACTTGCTTGAATGTATTGAATGAAATAGCCAATTCCATTACACTACTTGATATTACTTGAGCTTGAAATATTTGCTGGAATACTTGAATGATAAATTCTTGAATACTTGTTGAATACAGTATCCTTGGGAAGTTCTTATCCATTTACTCGTAAATTACTTGCAAATTTCTTATTGATACATCTCATTGAAATTCTTGTGATATTCTTTTAATACAATTCTTGATATTCTTGCTTGATCCAACATGCATCATTATACCGCATGAACTTGTAATCAACTTAAAGATTGTTAGAGCTTGAGATATAAATCCTACTGGGCGATTCACTCATCCAGTTGCTTCCTAATATTTTTCAGGAAATTCAGATGGCGATATCCACATGAATGGGAACGAGACCGAGTGAAGAGTGTTAGAGTCAGTGGCTATCTTCTGCCCACTAGCCATGTCCTTTATGCTTTAAGTTCCACCCTGTATTTCTAGTTGATTGGAGTTAAATAAGGCTTGTCATCTTAGACATTGGTAATAATTTAGAAATTTATTCTTAGTTATGGGTTAGATAAATTGTGCACTTTGTCTTTTGTCAAAAAAAAATGTGCATACTACTCTGATTGAATGGTTCTATATAAGCTGGCCATGACCTCGGGTATCTTCCGCGCTCGGGGCGTGACAGTCCCGGTCGAAGGCGAAGTAGCAGTTCACCCAGATGTTACCCGTGCGGACTGATCTGGACATCATGTTGGCAATGTTCAGGTTGTTGGTCACGATCCCAGCTGCATGGCCGTACCTTGTGTTGTTAGCTCTCTTGACCACCTCTTCGATTGTCCTCTGATTAGGTGATGTGGGACGAAATGAGACTCGGAACCAATTTGATGTAAATCTGGGACTCTAGACGACGACGCGACTCATTTGACGACGCAACCAGCGACGACGCGAACCACTCGACACCAAATAGCTCCAGAAGAGGAGTATGTGTTCTCAACAAGAAATACAAGCTCACAATTTGTCCCTAGCGAGGGAAACGTGGGATTTGTGCGGTTGAGAAACCGACGTAGAGTCAAGGGTGGTCGGCTCTTTTCACGTGATCGGGTCGAGTCACGGGACAGATCACACTCTCTCGCTCGCAGCGGTGATTGAATTTGAGCGGGCTAGATTCCCTATCTCACGCTAGCAGCGACATTGAAACATATACGAAATAAGCAAATGCGATAAAGAGAGGAGCGAGAACGTACCTTCACGCTCCGAGCGTGGGGAAGACAACCCCGATCAAGATTCGTAACTCCCGGTACTGTAAATGTAAATAATTACAACACTAAATTTTATGGCCCACTCCACGCAGGGAGGTAAAGGGCTACAACAGAAAACTAGGAGCGCCGATCTTGGGTTGACGGGCGGCAAGCCGGAGGGGCTCTTCGGGCGGAGACGGGCTGCCGGTCTGGATTTGTTCGGTTCCGATCTACTGGATAATAAAAACATTCGGCACGTGGGAAGGCGGCTTCCGGTCGACTTCTGGCAGTGGCAGTTGTCTGGGACGTCGGCGGGAGGTCCCTCTTCGATCCCTGAAGTCGGTGGCAGTTGGATCGCAGCCGAAGGACCGACGGAGATTTTAAATCACAGACCTGTCCCACAGTCTTGTGACTGGGCAGATCTGCGCAATTCGGCAAGAACGCTTGCTGTGCTCAGATCCGGAGGCAGATCGGAGCGAACTTGGCATTGTTGTAAAGTAGACTGGAAGAGCTACGACATATATAATTTTCACAACCATCCAGAAATAGGATTAGAAATGAAAAACTTTGTGCTCCTGTAACGTTTCTGGCTCGGATTACTGAACAGACGGGATAGATTGTGATCTGTCTGAGAATGAGGTTTGAACAAAGGGAAATTGGTAGATCTAGATCTGTGGGATTTTATGGGTGAGATAAGGGGAACTGAGGATCGCGCACACCAAATTTGGTGGTGATCTGAGGTGGTTTAAGGGGTGGAAAAAATGGATCTTTGGGTTGCTGACTCACAGATCTACACACAGGTAGACTGTGAGGGGTAGAAAGATGGTAGTAGGAAGGGACTCAAATGGAGGCTGATCGATGTGAAAAGTATGGGAGGACGTGGGGAACAAACCCTCAAAATTTCAGCTCGATCAGACGGTTGGATCTGGAGATCCACCCTGTTCTTTAACTCTCTGTCTTACAGGTCGTAGCTCTGGACAGTATGTTGAGGACGGGCTTGTGGCGGCTCGATGGCGGCACGAATGGAGGCGACGGCGGCGGTGGCTGGAAGTTGCATCCAGAGGAAGAGATAGAAGTGGGAATCACTCCCAAATAGAGGGCTTCACACCCTGGATTGAGCAACCATCGCAGCTGCTAGAGGAGGAAGAAGAAGGCCTTGGCCAAATTTTGCTTCAATTGATTTCTTTCTATCTCCAAAATTAATACAAGAGAGATTATATATTAAACCCTAGACCTAGGATAAAAGACCCTAGATACCCTTGGTCAAGGGGAGATAAAAAGGGCAAAATGGGGATGGGGAATATTAAAATCCCCACATGGGGACAAAGAAGGGGGTGACCCTCTCTCTAGTCAACATTGGCTCCTTGGTCAATCTTCTCCCTTGGACCATGGACCAGCCCATATGGGCCCTAGAAGCTAGGAAGCCCAATGAGAGAGAGGGTGGCCCAATTGGGCCTAAGTGGCCTTTGAGGCCCAATATGAGAATAAACCCCTATTGGACTCTTTTAAGGAAAGAAATCCATTAATTCCTAATGACTAGTCCATTGGCTTATAATTGCCTTACAAATGAACCCAAATGACTCAATGACAAAAATGTAAATTAAAAATGTTAGATGCCTTGCTTTGATGTCCCTATCAATTCTCCTCGGGTGGGAAGAACTCGACCCCGTCGAGTATGGGGTGTTGGTGCTCAGGTATCGCTCCAGCAGGTCTGGATCTATCCTCTGTAGCTCTGCTCGGGTGTTTCACGTGTCATCAGATATGGGCCATTCTCTCCACCGTACCAGGTAGTGCGGGTACACTTCACTTGGTGCTGACACCAGAGCACACGAGTGGCACGAGCCGGCGAGCCATCGGTACCGTACTCGGAGCACCACTCGAGCTACAACGGCTTCCATCTGGCTCAGAGACAGCTTGAAGACTCCCCCTTGAGTCTTGATATTTATAGTTTATTGGGACTTTATTTTTGTGTATTGTGTGTTTTACTCGGATTGTAACAGGGGTTTATGTGTAATTTAGGACCACCCGGGTCCCGCAGGCCCCCCTATCCCTTTCCCATTGATCCACCTCATCCCTAGGGTCCATGTGGGGTCAGTCAACCTTCCAATGGTGGGCTTCTAGAAGGGTGGGCCAAGTGGGGGACAAAAGGGAATAAAATACAAAGTTGGAATGGCCTTAAGTCAAGGGGGCGTCCCCTTTATATAGTATTATATTAGGATTTAAATTTTTATTTTATTTGTTCCAAATCACATGGGAGAAATAGTTTGTGGACTCCCTCTTTTACCCTCCCCAACCCTAGATCTAGGGTTAATTAGTGTCTTTTGTCATTTCACATAAATACCTTGTATTTTCATTTGATTGGAATTAATGCCAAAGAAAATCAAAATTTCTTCCAAAAGAGCAAGGGCCGCCCCCTATCTCTCTCCTCTCTCCCCCTTCTGTAGCTGGGAAGGCTGTGTTCTTGAGGTGTGAAGCCTCCTCTATCAGTTCTGGAGATCGTCGTCGTCGCCGCCACCGCCGCCACCGTGCCGCCATCGCATCACCGTCGTGTTCGCCGGAGTTCTGTCCATCCAGGATAGATCCCACTTCCACGAATTTCTGCTCCCAGCCACGGACTCTTCTTGAGCTCAAACTTTCAGGGTGTGTTCCAGAGGTTCCCTCCACATTCCAGAAATTTTGGTTTGGCCTCTGGTTTCCTATTTCCATTTTTCCATTTTCGTCCATCTTTTCCTTCCAGATCTGCTTGTTTTCAGTCAAGATCCACAGCCACCCTTAGTTTCCCATCTCCGGACCTCCTTGTGATTTTTGATGGAACCCCCAAAATTAATGGAGGTTCTACCCACCATCCCCTCCACCCACGAATTTTCTTGGAATTTCTAAAGGCTCCACATATTTTTTAAAAATCATTCTCAGAGCTCCCACAGTCTATCTGCCTCTGTCTAGATCCAACCACCTACCAGTCTAAAATATCTTTCCCCATCCAAACCACCACTAATCCCTTCATAAAAATTATTGCCGTTTTCCTCTCTCTCCCCTCTACAATCTTCATGAAGAGCTCTAAGTCTGATTCGGAGGTTTGTCTTACGGTCAATGGCAGTTCTCAGGAAACTTCACTGCTGCCCTGAGATTTCGGCCGCTGTTCAACAGCAACTTAAAAAATCGATTAAGGGCAGATCCGTGCAGATCCAATTTTCCTCTCTGGCGCTAGATCGAACTACTTCGAAAGAGCTTTCCAACGATAGCTTCTGTGTGTCGATCTGACTTCAGGATTGATCGCAGCAGTCGATCTCGCCGGAACGCGCACTGCAAAATAGAAGCAACCAGTCCATGGGCAGCAACTCCAAAGCTTGGAGATCAGAGCCGATCTGCCTCCGACCGGCGTTCCCGCCCGACCGCCATCCAGGGAGGTGCGCCACCAGGGGTCTCCATCACACTGGGACCCACCCCATCAGATCTGGAGGACAGAGCGGTCTGTGGGCCCCACAAACCCATAGATCGCGCCGTTCGGATAGCACGAAAATGCGGATTCGGCACCGACGGAGCGACATCAAGATGCTGCCCGTCAACCCAATTCACGTGACTCCCGGGCCCCACATGTGACTTTTTACCTCCCTGCATGGAGTGGGTCAAAACCATTGTACCACTGTAATAATTGTTAACCGGGAGTTCGGAGTTGGCCGGGGTTGTCTTCCCCACGCCGGGAGCGTGGAGGTAATGATCGTAACTTCTTGGCATTTACTTGCTTAGTTAGTATATGGTCATATGCCGCTGTGAGAGCATAGGATTCTAGCCCGTGAGTCCATGTCACTGCTGTGAGTAAGAGAGTGACCCGTCCCGTGACTCGATCCGAGTACGGAAGTGAGTCAGACTACCCTTAACTCTGTCGGTTCCTCAACCATGCACGATCTGCATTTCCCGCGCTTGGGACGACGAGTGAGCTTGCGTTTCTGTTAACGACGTATAGCCCATAGGAGCTCTTAATGTCGGGCCTAGTGTCGCTCATGCTCGTATGTTTTTGGTCGTGTGTGCATTTAGAGTCCGAGGTCCATATCACTTAGAGTCGGTCCCCGTGTCCGTCCCGCATCATCACTCCTAGGAACTGTCACCTGCTCATCCCGTATATGTTCTATATGCTCACACTACTGTGGGAATGAGGCTAGTGGTGGACACTCTGGGGCGGGGTCACTCTCAAGGGGAGGAGACGGCTCGAAAGCTCACCGGGAATCCTCCTGTTGTGAGGGACACACCACCCGAGAGTCCACCTCTTCCAGCCCCATTACAACAACACGAGCATATACATTGTATACTGGATGAGCAGGTGACCACCACCAGGAACGGAGCCTACCAACACTTCTCAGTGCGTTGGCGAGGACGCCCCGCGATGAACAACGCCTTGATCACATGCGGAGAGCTCAAGCATTGGGACCCTTACTCGACGGGGTCGAGTTCCTCCCACCTGGGGAGAATTGGTGTGGACACATGCTACAGTACACGCCGGAGCCCCTTTAGCTCGAGGAGGAAGTGGACGCATCGATCAAGCTTTCACCTTGATTCCACATTTTTTTTAGCCTTGTGTAGGCCCTATTTAGTCCATGTGGACAATTACTATTGTAATGGGCCAAGAGTGGACAAGTGTGAAAGGGACATAGTGTGAATAGGTGTGCTAGTGTGAATGGGTAATCAAGTGTGAATAAGTGTGAATGGGGATTAGGTGTGAAAGGGTTCATGACCTAGGTGTGAAAGGATTATGGGCTTGGGTGTGAATGCATGGGTGGCTTGGTAGGATTTCTTGGTCCAAGTGGTGGCTTGCCACCTTCCTTGAAAGTTCCTCTACCTACCCCCCCTCTCTTGGTCAACCAAGACCTCCCCCACTTGTCATGGACGCAGCCCCCCCTCTCCCCCTCTTCCCATGTCACTCCATGCTCCCCCTCTCCCCCTTGTATGTCTATATAAAGCCATGTATTCTATATAAAGCCATGTATAGTGTTCTTAAAGGCTAATGAAATTTTAAAGTTTTGAATGAAAAATTGTGTGTTCTTGAGAGAGTGACTCTCTTGGTGTTCTCCCTTGAGTGTGATGCTCAAGTGCTAGTCCTACGACGGGATCTAGCCGGGGTGCGACTCCCCTTGCCGAGGTGCGACGCCGAGTGATACGGAGGGGGTGGGAGACTCATCTCACTGGGTGCTCTTGCTATATGTGCCACCGTGATCTCTCGCCTCTATCGACGTGCGACAGAGGGCGGCCGCCATGTCGCTGGTCCAAACTGTAGCGGCGACTTCTCAAAAAAGATTTCGTGACCCAAAAGTAAATAGAACGGTTTTTACGATTTCCAAACCTTTTGGAGGATGAAAATTCATCGCAGGGTACATTTCACGTCACGGTCGACACTTCAAACAATCTATATTATAAGAGAATTCGACGGTTCTTCTCTGTCGGTTCAACCCATGTGAAGAGGTTTTTGTTTCCTCTCCGGTTCAAAATGTGCACCCCCCGCCCCACGCAGCTGGTGGATATTCTCTCGTCCATGCAATTGGTTTCGGCTTCTATAGCCACATCCATCTCGTTTGGAGCAGGCCATGCACCGTTCGGCCGTCTGCGGCTTCATTCTTCTCCCTTCCACACGTACGGTGACAAGTAGGCTCTTATGCTGCGGCCTCGATCGACACCATAGACATAAAATTGCCAAGAGGGAATGACAACATTTTGGAGCAGATCCAATGGATTGGTTGTTACATGCGTACGTAATTAATTGCTCTTCCTATTGGAGACTAGATTACTAATTAGAATCTGTTATCAGACAAAGGCCATTATTTCTGCGGCTAGATTTCAAAGTATGAAAAGATTCTATCTTGGTCCTACATCCTTTTACTGACCCTGCTTTAAATTACCTTTTCAGATGGAATAAGAACATTGATATGATATTGAGAGGGGGAGATTCACCACCCACTACATGCATGTGCCCAAATAGTCCATCGAGGTCTATCGGGCTCAACAAGTGACAACCCCTGTAGGGATCCAGTTCCCCTAGCTATGAAGAGGAGTGCCCCCACTTATCATTTACGGATTAGCTCGGTATCAGGACTCCTTAACATGCTAGGGCTAAGTCATTGTTGTTAGCGCCTTTCAAAGCAGTGGTTACATTAATATCTGGGGACAAAGACATGGGGGATAAGGAGAAGGTGAGACTCCTTGACCGGGAAGAGTCCCTTACATGGACGCAGCGTCCTCCAGGCCCCATCTCTCTCCTACCTTGGCGAGGAAGCCCACCGCTATATAAATCTAAGGAATCTCTCTCGAAATGTAAACCCACTCTTAGTCACTTCAACTGGTGGAGAGGAATCTCGTGCCCCTTCTCTCTTGCCTCCCTTTGCATCTCGCTTCTACTACTTCCACTACAAGAAAAGGCGGAGATTCCGAAAGAAATAATCCATCAGAAATCTGTCGAAAAGTCATCGAAAAAATAGTTTCCGATGGAGTAGGCCCGTCAGATAATCTTTGTCAGAAATTTCCGACGGAAGATTATTCCGTCGCTATTCCGTTAGAAATTTCCGATAGAAAAATGATCGACAGAAATTCCGTCAGTAACTCTGATATCCTAATGTTTCTGACGAAACATATATCCGTTTGAACTTCGATCGGAAATATTTTCGACGGATAGTATTCCGTTGGGGATTCCATTGGAACATTTATGTGAGTTCTGATGGAATGACTACTTCGTCGGTGATTTCATCAGAATATTTTCGACAGATCCATTGGAATATCCGTCAAAAATAATATTTTATTATTTTAAAAAATAAAAATTTATTTAAATAAAAAAACATAAAACCTATCCATCACAAGCAAAACAAAAAAAATACAAGAAATGAAAGACAATAACAATTATCAATTTTATAATAATAAAAAATTAAGAAATATCCTCCGCATCCTTCATATCCTCATCCTCCCCGTCCTGCTCGTCTTCTCCATTGTCACTTGTTGGAGGATCCCATATTAAAAAAATAATAACATTAAATATGTATTAATAAATAAAAAATTATTGAATAGATAAATTAAATATTTTATTTGATTGTATAAATTCAAATCAGATATAATATCAAATCGATAATTTTAATATGGAACTCAAATCGAGTATCCGATTTGGATTCCGTCAACTCTCACAAGTCACTTTTACCTTCTAGGTTGTGTTAGAACAATCGGCACGCCGATCAGACAGATATTCTAGATTTTGGACCTCTGAACCCAACTTCTTTAATTTTAAACTAAGTGCATTTGAAGAATGCACTTGTGAGCGTCGGGCTCAAATCGGGTATCCGATTTGGATTCCGTCAGCTATCACAAGTCACTTTTACCTCTCAAGTCGTGTTGGAAGGATCGGCATGCCGATCACACTGATATTTTAGATTTTGAACCCGTGAACCCAACTTCTTTAATTTTAAACTAAGTGCATTTAAAAATGCACTTCTGAGCGCCCGGCTCAAATCGGGTACCTGATTTGGATTCCATCAACTCTCACAAGTCACTTTTACCTCCTAGGTCGTATTGGAACGATCAACACGTCGATCAAATCGATATTTTAGATTTTGGACCATCGAACCTCTAGTTATGTGAATTATTTTAAACAAAGTTAGCTTCCAAAACTAACTTAGTTTAGAATTGAGTAATTTGAGTGCCGAATCTAAACTGGATATCCGATTTGAATTTCGTCAGCTCTCACAAGTCACTTTTACCTCCCAGGTCGTGTTGAAATGATCTACATGTTGATTTGATCAGTATTTTACACTTTGGACTCCCGAACCCCTAGTTATCTGAATTATTTTAAACTAAGTTAGCTTTGAAAACTTAGTTTCGAATTGAGTAATTTGAGTGCCGAATCCAAACCAGATATCCGATTTCGATTCTGTCAACTCTCACAAGTCACTTTTACCTCCCAAGTCGTGTTGGAATGATCGACATACCGATCAGATTGATATTTTAGATTTTGGACTCCCAAACCTAGCTTCTTTAATTTTAAACTAAGTGCATTCAAAAAATGCACTTCTGAGCGTCTAACTCAAACTGGGTATCCGATTTGGATTCCATTAACTCTCATAAGTCACTTTTACCTCCCAAGTCATGATGGAATGATCGACGTGTCGATCAGATCGATATTTTATATTTTGGACCCCCGAACACCTAGTTATGTGAATTATTTTAAACAAAGTTAGCTTCGAAAACTTAGTTTTGAATTGAGTAATTTGAGCATCGAATCCAAACTAGATATCTGATTTGAATTCTGTCAGCTCTCACAAGTCACTTTTACCTCCCACATCACGTTGAAATGATCTACACGTCGATTTGATCAATATTTTATATTTTGAACCCTCAAACCCCTAGTTATCTGAATTGTTTTAAACTAAGTTAGCTTTGAAAACTAACTTAATTCTGAATTGAGTAATTTGAGCGTCGAATCTAAACTAGATATTCGATTTAGATTCCGTCAGCTCTTACAAGTCACTTTTATCTCCCAGGTTATGTTACAACAATCGGCATGCTGATCAGACCGATATTTTAGATTTTGGACCTCCGAACCTAACTTCTTTAATTTTATACTAAGTGCATTTGAAAAATGTACTTCTGAGCGCTCGACTCAAACCGGGTATTCGATTAGGATTCCGTCAGCTCTTACAAGTCACTTTTATCTCTCAGGTCATGTTGGAACGATAGACACACCGATCAGGCTGATATTTTAGATTTTGGACCCCCGAAACTAACTTCTTTAATTTTAAACTAAGTGCATTTGAAAAATGCACTTCTGAGCGCCCCAGCTCAAACCGGATATCTTATTTGGATTCCGTCAGCTCTCACAAGTCACTTTTACCTCTCAGATCATGTTGGAACAATTAGCACGTCGATCAGACTGATATTTTAGATTTTTGACTCCTGAACCCAACTTCTTTAATTTTAAACTAAGTGAATTTGAAAAATGCACTTCTGAGTGCCCGGTTCAAACTGGTATCCGATTTGGATTCCGTCAGCTCTCATAAATTACTTTTACCTCTCAAGTCATGTTGAAATGATCGACACGCCGATCAGATCGATATTTTAGATGTTGGACCCCCGAACCCCTAGTGATGTGAATTATTTTAAACAAAGTTAGCTTCGAAATCTAACTTAGTTTTAAATTGAGTAATTTGAGCATCGAATCCGAACTGGATATCCGATTTGAATTATGTCTACTCTCACAAGTCACTTTTACCTCCCAGGCTGCATTGAAATGATCTACACGTCGATTTGATTAGTATTTTACATTTTGGATCTCCAAATCCCTAGTTATCTGAATTATTTTAAAGTAAGTTAGCTTCGAAAACTAACTTAGTTTTGAATTGAGTAATTTGAGCGTCGAATCCAGACTGGATATCCGATTTGAATTTTGTCAGTTCTCACAAGTCACTTTTACCTCCCAGGTCAATTTGGAATGATCTACACATCGATTTGATTAGTATTTAACATTCTGGACCGCCGAATCCCTAGTTATCTGAATTGTTTTAAACTAAGTTAGCTTTGAAAACTAACTTAGTTCTGAATTGCATAATTTGAGCATCGAATCCAAACCGAATATCCGATTTAGATTTCGTCAGCTCTCATGTAATGCCCTATAATTTTCTAAGAATTTTCTAGGACAAAATCTAGTTACTAAGTAATTAAAAAGGCTTAATGAGTTATTAAGAAGGAATTAGGGATTTATTAAAATTATTTAAAGGCCTTATATTCATCAAAGGGCTAAGCCCAACTCAAAAAGGCCCAAAGACCCAATTCCAAGACCTTTAGACCCAAGCCCATTAATAGAAACGTAAATTTAGTAATTTATGGATTTAAAATGGGATATATACACCAATTAGGGGATAAATAGGAGATAATAGGAAAATCTAAAAATTTTGGAATAATGGCCATTTAGCGGTCTATCGCGAGACCGCTAAACTAGCCTAGCGTTCCTTTCATGACCACTAAACCCTTCTGGTTCCGTGAATGGGAGAAACGTGAAAAAGTTGGATCTTTGACATCCAAATCCCTATAGATCGAAGCATGTGGACATGTAAGCTCGTTCAGGACTCTTAGGGATCGATCCAACCCCTAAGTAGGACTCTCAATTCGATCAAACCCTCAGCCCTAACTCAAAACCCTATAAATAGACTGATGGGAATCGACGCCGAGCATGTACTTTTTATTTTGTATTTATGTCCTTTTAGTTTGTATTTATATCCTTGGGAAAGTATGTACGCAAATGTAAGGCTTTATAAGCCAAAGAGTCATTCCCATGGATTGTGTGGGTTTTTGTGCAAATGTGTAGTAGGTCCAGCTAGGGGGCCCCCTCCCCTTCCCCATTGGTCCACCTCATCCATGTGGGGCTGGTCAACCATCCTAGGTGGCCATCTAGAAGGTTTGAATGCTAATTGACCACATGGGAGACAAAGGGGTTAAAATTTCAAAGGTAGGCCACCTACCTTACCTACCTAGTCAAAGGAGTGCCCATTCATATGTAATTTATTTATTTTGAGTTTTGACCACATGGGGGATGAAAATGACATATTTCCCACGAAATTATCAGCCCCCCCACCCCTTGATATTTTCTATATAAGCCTATGTATAGTGTCATTAGAGATTAATGAAGAAATGAAGAGAAAATTGTTGGAAAATCAAGAGTGTTCTTGAGCCCCTCCTCTCTCCCTCTGGTTTATCTCCTCCAACCCCAGATCTAGAGTGGTTCTACCTCCCTTCATCCCCTCTCAACCTCTGATCATCACCGGTGCCGCCGCCGCCGCCGTTCGTGCCGCCTTCGAGCCGCCACGGGATCAATTTCGGTGTTCTGTCTTGCTGGACAGAGGTGAAGCTCGGAAATTCCTCAAGTCAGCCACGAGTTCAGATCGACTTCAAATTTTGAGGGTTGGTTCCTACCTTATAGACCCTTCCCCACAAAAAAATTCAGCTCTAAATTCCCCCGTTTCATATTGTTTCCACTTCGTTCATTCCCCAAACTCAAATCAGATCTGTCTCTGTCTACAGTGACAGAACCTTTGAGTTCGTCCCCTTCTACCACCCTTTTGAATTTCTTTTGCCCTCCCAATTTAACTGGGGTTTCTGTCCATTTTTCCCTACCTCCACAATTTTTATTAATTTTTGTTGAGTCTTTTACCTATTTTTCAAAATTCATGTTCTACCGGAGCTACAGTACTTCCAGCCAGATCCCAGATCCGACCTTCCTCCAGTAAACAAATCATAGAAATTCATAGACACATCCAAACGTGTCAAAACTAACTTTGCCATCTTCCCAACTCAAAATCCTACAACTTTCATGAAGAAGTCGAAGTCTGAATCCAAGTTCTTCCTAGCGGTCAACGGCAGTTATCAGAGATCAGCTCTGCAGATCTGAGTGTTTAGTTACTGTACAACAGGAGGTTGTAAATTCCATAAGTCAAGATCAGCGAAGATCCAGGCCAGATCTCTAGGCCTACATTGAAGTACTTCAAGTCAGCTTTCTAACGGCGCTAATTTCGTGTCAATCCGACATCGGATCTGATCGCAGCGCCCATTCTCGCCGGAGCGCGCGCTGCAAAACAGCAGCAACCAGCCCGTGGACAGCAAACCCGACGGGTGCCGATCGGAGCCGCCCGACCTCCGGGCGACGTTCCAGCGTGCCGCCAGCCCGGGGATCGCCTCCACCAGTGTCCCCACCACAGTGGTGACACCGGGTCCCACACGGCCCCTCCGGACAGCACGTGGGCCCCACCGTCACTAGTTCGGGTGTTGCCGAAGCTACGCGGAAAGCCGCCCGTCAACCCGAAATCGGCCCTCCCGGGCTCCATTGTGTCACCCTTTACCTCCCTGCGTGGAGTGGGCTTTACATCATTGCTGTAATCTTTATGTATTAACTGTCCCGGGAGTGCGAGATCGGCCGGGTCCGTCGTCCCCACGCCGAGCACGTGGAGGTATCGTCTTCGCTCTTTACTTGGCATTTTGCTTAATTCTCATATATGCTTGTTTATGCCGCTGCTAGAGAGCATGATAGGGTAACTAGCTCGCTTTCTATTTGTATCACCGCTACTGCGAGAGTGAGCGTTACCGTCCCGTGACCCGATCCGGGCACGAAAGTGCGAGCCGACCACCCTAGCTCTTGCCGGTTTCTCAACCGTGCACGTCCGACGCTTCCCTCATCAAGGGACGATCGCGAGCTTGTTGTGTCCGTGGTCCCGTCCCGCATCAATTTGGTATCAGAGCAGGTTGAGTCTAGGGTGTTTGCATTCAAAAAAAAAAAAGAGTGTCATTTACGTCTAGTCATTAGTCGGTCTAAGTCGTGTTTAGGATCATCACATTTTTAAAACAACAAAAAGAGTCGTTTTTGGGTCGCATACATCCCTTTACTCGGTATATAAAAAGGTGTTGTCCGACCGTTAGGTTACGCCTATCGGGAAGGCCGCACACTTGTGCGAGTGACCTTCGGGTCGATTGTCTCCGCCCCGTACCGAGTCTTGGTTTACGTCTAGGGTCCTTAGTGTGCATTAGTTAGTGCATTCCAACTTTGCATTACTTAGTGTCGTGTCTAGTGTTTTGGTCCGAGTGTCGGCATGGCCATCCACTAGTTTCCCCGTGTCCCATGGAGTCCCAAACTCCCGGATGGTGGCGATACTATCTCAAATGGAAGGACCACCCGAACCACCCCACGAGGCCCGAAACCCGGGATTTCTACGGGTCCGATGACCCGAGTGTCTATCTAGAATGGGAAGCCATTATGGATGATTACTTTGAGGTGTACATCATGTACGGGCCCATGCAAGTCGATGTTGCCAAAAGGCGACTTTTTGGTGAAGCCGCTGCAACTTGGAGGGACATCAAATATTGGAGGGAGGATAGGAATCTAAGGCCCATCAAGTCATGGTGGGAAATGAAGAGAATGCTTAGGAGGGCCTACGTTCCCCGCCCACCTACCTCCAACCACGGAGGTCATTCCACTCACCAACCCCACCAACTCACCCACAATCAAGTGGGCCACACCTCTACCCAATCCCACCCCTTCACCGCCGTCCAAGCCCACCAAAGTGACCCCAATCTAGTGGCCCGCCCATGCACCACCAACCAACCTCCCCTTGGCACTCCCATCCCAACCCACTCAAGCACCTCCAACCGAGTAGAAGTCCCGCTTATAACCGAGCCTAGGCCCACACCCGAGCCGAGAGTTAAGGAGCTAGTCCACCCCAAGGTCCCTCCTCCAACCCGCTCCTTAGAAGAAATAAAGAAAATGATTTCGGATTGGTGGGAAAGGACACAAGCTACTCCACCACCCATGGATGCTCCATTGTTATCTACCTCCGGTCTTCATTCGAAACCATCAAAGTGGGAACTACCAAAGCCCGAGCCACCCGTGTTTCTTACGGGAACACTTTACATAGCCGAGCCACTTCTTAGATGGCTCAAGGATGGCTTGGTCCCACATCTCTTCCCATCAATGGACCCCACACTACCACTAGTGCCGGTCAACTCATTCCATACCACATTTCGATCTCGTCACCATGTTGATACGTTGGATGATCTTGTCATGGGATTAGATTCACAATGGGAGTTGACGCATCTTTTGGCCCGAGGCTTTGACCAACCCGCTAGTCTTAGCTTCACCCATCCGGCCATAGGGTCCATTACCTCCGAGTGCACCGTGGGTTGTGTCACCACGGAGGTTCTTCTACTTCTCCCGCTACCGGATGAGCCCGACTTCATGACTTTGCTTCCGAGGGAGGAGTCATATTTCCTATACACGGTCCCATCTACCATGACGGAGGAAGGTGACCACCCGCACCTTCAAGAATTTCATGATTGGGACCATGTCATGTTGGAACCCACTTCATGGGGTCACACCTTCTTCGACCCTTTTGACCCCTTCACTAGTGACCCTCCCGAGTTTTCATACTCGTTACCCTTCTTCCGCGGAGTTCACTATCCCACCTTTTCCATTCGGGCCAAGCAAACTCCACATAGCCATAGGTCCGAACCATCCCTCGGGGGTAAGGAAGACTTTGGTTTCCCCGATCCCTCTAAACCACCCGCACCTCCCGGACTTCCCGCATCCAAGCCCAATGTCCATGATTGGTGCATCATAGTATGTCTAGGAGTTCCCCATGACGTCAACCTCCAGTTACGTCAAATGCATGTATGGCACATATTCGGGTGTCCTGGTCCGCCGTCATCCATGTACGGGTCTGACTAACATTAGGTGTGTCTAGGGTCCTAGTTGAGTCGGTGTGTTTTTTGTGTGGTTTGTTTGTGTGGTGATTTTGAGTCGATTGTTTGTGTGATTTTCATTCATGTGTATTGTATGGTGAGTCTGCATGTGTCTTGTGCAAGCTTGTTGTCGTTCTCTTATGAGTAAGAGGCGAGTGGACTCACTTGATGAGTATGGGATCGGTTCCACATCTATACCCTGATCAGTCACTTATAGGGACTCAGCGGTGATTCCTAGTGAGTCTTCGAGCTGTTTTCTTCCCTTTTGAGAGTGCCCCTTCGGAGTGACCACCTTTAGCCCATAGCAGTTCGCATATCGAGTGTATATGGAATGAGCAGGTGACGATCGCTTGGAGTGGAGCGTACCCGCGTTACTTGGCACGGTGACGGATCCGCCGGAGTATTCGAGCATCCTTACCCCTACTCGACGGGGTCGAGTTCCTCCCACCCGGGGAGAGTTGATGGGAATCGACGCCGAGCATGTACTTTTTATTTTGTATTTATGTCCTTTTAGTTTGTATTTATATCCTTGGGAAAGTATGTACGCAAATGTAAGGCTTTATAAGCCAAAGAGTCATTCCCATGGATTGTGTGGGTTTTTGTGCAAATGTGTAGTAGGTCCAGCTAGGGGGCCCCCTCCCCTTCCCCATTGGTCCACCTCATCCATGTGGGGCTGGTCAACCATCCTAGGTGGCCATCTAGAAGGTTTGAATGCTAATTGACCACATGGGAGACAAAGGGGTTAAAATTTCAAAGGTAGGCCACCTACCTTACCTACCTAGTCAAAGGAGTGCCCATTCATATGTAATTTATTTATTTTGAGTTTTGACCACATGGGGGATGAAAATGACATATTTCCCACGAAATTATCAGCCCCCCCACCCCTTGATATTTTCTATATAAGCCTATGTATAGTGTCATTAGAGATTAATGAAGAAATGAAGAGAAAATTATTGGAAAATCAAGAGTGTTCTTGAGCCCCTCCTCTCTCCCTCTGGTTTATCTCCTCCAACCCCAGATCTAGAGTGGTTCTACCTCCCTTCATCCCCTCTCAACCTCTGATCATCACCGGTGCCGCCGCCGCCGCCGTTCGTGCCGCCTTCGAGCCGCCACGGGATCAATTTCGGTGTTCTGTCTTGCTGGATAGAGGTGAAGCTCGGAAATTCCTCAAGTCAGCCACGAGTTCAGATCGACTTCAAATTTTGAGGGTTGGTTCCTGCCTTATAGACCCTTCCCCACAAAAAAATTCAGCTCTAAATTCCCCCGTTTCATATTTTTTCCACTTCGTTCATTCCCCAAACTCAAATCAGATCTGTCTCTATCTACAGTGACAGAACCTTTGAGTTCGTCCCCTTCTACCACCCTTTTGAATTTCTTTTGCCCTCCCAATTTAACTGGGGTTTCTGTCCATTTTTCCCTACCTCACAATTTTTATTAATTTTTTTTGAGTCTTTTACCTATTTTTCAAAATTCATGTTCTACCGGAGCTACAGTACTTCCAGCCAGATCCCAGATCCGACCTTCCTCCAGTAAACAAATCATAGAAATTCATAGACACATCCAAACGTGTCAAAACTAACTTTTCCATCTTCCCAACTCAAAATCCTACAACTTTCATGAAGAAGTCGAAGTCTGAATCCAAGTTCTTCCTAGCGGTCAACGGAAGTTATCAGAGATCAGCTCTGCAGATCTGAGTGTTTAGTTACTGTACAACAGGAGGTTGTAAATTCCATAAGTCAAGATCAGTGAAGATCCAGGCCAGATCTCTAGGCCTACATTGAAGTACTTCAAGTCAGCTTTCTAACGGCGTTAATTTCGTGTCAATCCGACATCGGATCTGATCGCAGCGCCCATTCTCGCCGGAGCGCGCGCTGCAAAACAGCAGCAACCAGCCCGTGGACAGCAAACCCGACGGGTGCCGATCGGAGCCGCCCGACCTCCGGGCGACGTTCCAGCGTGCCGCCAGCCCGGGGATCGCCTCCACCAGTGTCCCCACCACAGTGGTGACACCGGGTCCCACACGGCCCCTCCGGACAGCACGTGGGCCCCACCGTCACTAGTTCGGGTGTTGCCGAAGCTACGCGGAAAGCCGCCCGTCAACCCGAAATCGGCCCTCCCGGGCTCCATTGTGTCACCCTTTACCTCCCTGCGTGGAGTGGGCTTTACATCATTGCTGTAATCTTTATGTATTAACTGTCCCGGGAGTGCGAGATCGGCCGGGTCCGTCGTCCCCACGCCGAGCACGTGGAGGTATCGTCTTCGCTCTTTACTTGGCATTTTGCTTAATTCTCATATATGCTTGTTTATGCCGCTGCTAGAGAGCATGATAGGGTAACTAGCTCGCTTTCTATTTGTATCACCGCTACTGCGAGAGTGAGCGTTACCGTCCCGTGACCCGATCCGGGCACGAAAGTGCGAGCCGACCACCCTAGCTCTTGCCGGTTTCTCAACCGTGCACGTCCGACGCTTCCCTCATCAAGGGACGATCGCGAGCTTGTTGTGTCCGTGGTCCCGTCCCGCATCATAGACCCTAACTTCGACCAATGCGAACCCTAATGTTGGATCACATTTTTCAAAGGTAAGTAGGCTCTCACTCAGGTTAGACCTTTTAAGGATTTTGTTTCTCTTACTATGGTCTAACTTTCCTCAAATTTTCATGCTTGTAGGTCGAGTCTTTGAGGAGATAGAAGCCCCCAAAGTTGCTATTTCGCTGCAAGCTGTGCATGAACCAGTGTACCGGTCCAGCGAAGAACAAGAGAGTAGAAGCCCTAAACGTGGTTAGTTTACGTTGTGACTTTAGAACTTTTTGTTCCCCTTTCTATCTTCTACATACCCTCCAATTTTCACGTATTTAGGTCAAGAGAATCAGAAGATAGAGGGGTAAGAAGTTGCTAGTTTGGCACAAGATGTGTAGGAACTAGGGTCTACTTCCAATCAGAAATCCGCAGTCTAGAGATCAAATCAAAGGTAAGTTATCTCATGAAAAGGCTAAATCAACATGTTAGGAATAAAAGCCCTATGGTTTCATTCCGTTTCATGCTTTCTACTGGTTGTATTTCATGTTTTATCATGACTGCGCATATAGGTTAAGTTTGCATGCTTACCCTTACACCTTAAGAGAAAAGTTATAACTTTGGCTTAAATTATGCACCCCCACGTATCCCCATGTTTTAATATGATTGTATCATGCCTTATTGACCTATTAGCATGTTTTTTCATACATCTATTTGCCGTGGATTAGGCATGTTCTTTAGTTTTTAACTCTATCTGCTACAGGGAAGAAATGGTCTCTTTAGACCGCCATATGTGTTTAGCGGCCCTACGATAGACCGCTAAATGCCTGTATGCGGTCCCCCCTGACCGCTATTCTCTACAACCTGTTAATTCTAAACAGATTGCAGATTGACCCAAATAACTATATGATAAACCTAGGTAAATAGGTTTTATTCATAGTTGGACTTCATATTCATCATATTGGTTATATTCTGCATCATCTTTGATGGATTGCATGCCTTACATAGTTTGAACACGTATTTTAAACTAATGTTAATTTTATGCCAAAACCATATACTCTTGTATTAAAGCTAAAGTTCATGTACTTAAGAGACTTGTGTCATTGATGATATTTGATCACTGTTTATCTCGATTCACTCCCATCTAGAGTCTTTTCTTAAGTACATGGTGCGTATCCTGATGTGTGGCCATTAGATACACTTTACACTTATAAGCACACAATCTTGGACTTGTGATCATCTCCGTTGGATATTCCTTCCACCGGACTAGGTGATCTTGTTTCAAGGCCTCTATAAATCTCCGTGAGTCTGGGATTCCCACTAGGACGCCGAGCTGGTTGTACCCGCAAAAACACAATTGTCTAGAGAGCAATTTACTGATGTTTTTCTATGTTCTGGATCTTAACGGCCATCCATTAGACCGCCAGAGTCTAGTATCGACCATTTACGTGACCGCCAAAGACGCCTAGCGGCCCTGCCATGACCGCAAGGTTCCAGAGATTTCATGCATCGACTCTGTCAATAAACGGTCCAGTACTGACCACTACTGTATAGGAATAGTCCAGTAAATGACCGCTATTTCAAGAAACGGCCCTGGCATGACCGTTTCTATCTCAAGTGTTCTTAACCCGAGGTTTGACCTAAGGGTTGATTTTCATATAATCCTAGATGGTCTATTGATTGTCTAAAGCCTAACACTTTGTTCAATAAGCTATCTAATGAATTATGAAAGTTGATGAATGTACTGTTATGTTGCCGGATTTCTCCCGTAATGTGACCTCATCTTAAATTCTTCTTTGAACTCTCATGTTCTTAATTGAAGCATTCTTACCTTGACATTGTTATTCTAAGCTTATTATTAGAATTGATATATTATTAGCCTACATTATTGATATTTCTCGTGGAAGTAGCTTGATTTATAACTTGAAGATGCGGTTCGGGCACTGATTGTGTCCAAGGGCTCGACACTAGCTCTCTCGGCTGATTGCCGGAAATATGCTATAAACCATGGGGTATGATGAACACTGGCGTCGCATTACGTCGGGAGTACTTTTTTTATAGATGAATGAAAATCACGAGGCTCTACATGAAATATACATTCTTGATTACATGACTTTCTAGTGCGTAACCTTCATGGTTATGAATTGTACATTCTCGATACATGCTAGTATATTCTTGTTACATGAAAGGCCACTATACATTCTGGAATGAATATCCTCTCAATCTCTATATTAAATCTCATATATTCATGGTCATATCTTGTTACTTACGTCGTTACTTTGGTTTTGTTTGCATATTTATCGTATGCATTTATTCTTCGTTTCTAGAGATAAAATGCTAATTACTTAAATGTTACATTCATGTTGATACAAAGATACCTACTGGGCAAGTGTGCTCATTCCCTACTTTTCTAATATTTTTAGAAAATTCTAGTGGAGATTCGTATTACTCAATTGATGAGTCCGAGAGTGATTAAAGATCGAGAGAAGACCTAGTAGAGTTATGAGTCAAGTCGAGTCTATGTAATTTTTCACTTTATTTGAGTCTAGTGAAATGAGTCAATTATCATTGTACTTGAATATTATTCAATATGTTGGATCCCCTAGTTGATTTTGGATAGTTATGTTTAAACGATGACAAATCTTGTGTGTATGTGCCTTTGTGTGGTCAATTGAAAAAATACTTGATAACCAAGGTGGTAATATTGTGTTCATCTGGCTATGCAGGAAAAATACCTTTGGTGGACTCTTGGAACTCAAATGCATGAGTGAATGAGTCACTTTCAATCTTGGATTCAAATCAAGTGGTAAACAATACTCATACTCTTTAAGAGGATATGGTGAGGCCTTATAACTCTCAAATGCACAAACTAGTTGAGTTGGGGTTCATGTTGCTCACTCTTGCGCATAAATGGATAGCCATAGGATTTCGATGCTTAGCTATAACATTTGAGCTTGCAAAGGTTCTTCCATGCATATTCTTCATGAGTTATTGTTCTTGCATGTTGATTAATTATCTCTTGTGAAGATTGGTAGAAATTGGCTATTTTGGTTCTCACACCCTGTTCATATTCATAGTCATATGTTGCTCATGTTAGGTATGTCAACTATGTTTTCAAAGGATTCTCTTGCATATTCTCTAAGGGATTTTAAAAGATGAAAACTGATTTTGGCTTTTGATACAAACATTGGTTATATTTTAGCATTTCATTGAGCATTCATATTAGGCAAACACTAGATTGATTGATCCTTGTTTTAGTTGGAAAAAATGTTGATGTAACTTGGGTTCTATGTGGTTATATGACTATTATCATGTTGGGGTATAATGTATATTCATCGTGCATATCATCCCTTAGAGTTAACTCTTTCATTTTTACAAAATTTGGGCTTTCACTGAACTTTGGTTGACTGACCCGTTAGCTTAGGTTGATTGAAATTTCCAGCATTCCCTGAGATTTTCCCTGCAGAAGTTTGGTCAACCGATCCCTTCGATCGGTCGACCGAATATGGCGGGCGGACTCGTTTTGTTGTGTTCGAAACCCATCTAAATGAGACCCATTTGGGGTCAAACTTGACCCTTATACCCTTAGGGCATTCATGCATATGTTAGACTCATTTTGAAGGGGTTTTAGCATGGGTTATATGGTCTTTTACTTATTTTCTCATGGGTGTATAAATAAGCTACGAATTTGGGAGAAACTCTCTAAGTGTTAATGTTCTATTTTTCTTGTAGGAGAAGAAAGGGAAGAAGGAGAGGAGTTGAGGAAGGATTGAAGATTTCATCTACTTCCATACATCTCTGGAGATCTTGATTGAAGAAACAAAGGAGCGGATCGAGAAGAGGAACGCGTGGACGTTCTCATTGTCAGCATCCGGCTACCCTCCGACCCGAGGATTAGAGAAGATCATCTACAGCCCTTTCTACACATGATGATTTATTTTCTACACCTTGTTTACATCTATTTCAATCATTTACTTCTGATCTATGAGCTTGTATTGATCATATCCTTATTTTTTGAACTTGGACTTTGTCAGTGTGTTGACCGTCTGCGAACGGTTGTGGTGATATTGTGCCGCGGGTGTTGCAGTTTGTGTGTGTGTGTGTCTTGATCCCTCGTAGATCATGTAGGAGACAACGTCTCCATGTTTCTAGAGTGGAAGCTCCGTGCGCTTCATTTGAAGCGAGTGGATCCTCACCGATTTGGTGAGGGGTGGACGTGGGGAGCTCATCGTGGTCCCGAACCACCTAAAAATCTATCTCACATCTATGTGTTTGTGGTTTACATGATTATTATTCTCGTCTTGATCGTGTGAGAACGGAGAGGTTGAGAGAACTAGTTTGATAATTTCATCCGTTCATTTCTTGTGTTGGTAGTTAATTTTATTTCATTGTGAAAAATTTAAAAACTTTTATTTCCATTTGAGGGGATAATTCAACCCCCCTTCTTGTCCAATCGTGCATCTAGGGGACAACAATATGGTATCAGAGCGGGTCTCTGATTTTTAGGACAACCTCACGGTTGTAGAGCAAAGATCCTTTGCTATGGCGAACAAGGGAATGATCCCCGAGAGACATTCGATACATCGACCACCCTTCTTTGATGGGACTAACTATCCCTATTGGAAGAATAGAATGACTGTGTCCATGCGAGCATAGGATTATGACACGTGGAAAGTTATAAGTAAAGATCCTTATGTTTTACCTCTGAATGAAGATGAATGGGAAGATGAGCACATTAATAAGTCATGTGCAAACTTTAAAGTTATGAACATTATTCGGTGCGCGATACATCCTAATGAGTACTCACACATATCTATTTCAAGGTCATTTATGAAGGTACTTCGGAAGTACGGGAGACAAAAGCAAACATGTTGGTTCGGGAGTATGAGCTATTTGCAATGAAGTCCGAGGAGAATATAACGGCAATGTATTCAAGGCAAAGCGAGATCACAAACAACTTGAAAGCCTTGGGAAAAGAATACTCAAATCAAGACTTGGTCAGAAAGGTGCTGCGGTCCCTCAAACCTCCGTGGCACACAAAGGTGACCGTCATTGAAGATTCAAAGGATCTCACCACACTCACGGTGGATCAACTCATTAGATCACTTATGATGTACGAAATCAACATTATGAAGCCAGCTGAGGAGGAAATCAAGAAGAAGAAGACGATCGCGTTGAAGGCATATCCAACATCGTCAGAAGAAAGTGATGGAAGATCAAGCATCGATAGTGAAGAAGAAGAGTTGATGGCTCTAGTCACAAGGAGAGCCAGAAAGTACTTTAGAAGGGCAAGATGAGAAGGAAATTTTCTGAGGAGATTCTTGAGAAGAAACGCCATCATGAAAGGAGAGCCGAGCGAGAAAGAGGAGATAATTTGTTATGAGTGTAAGAAGCCCGGCCATATGAGGGGTCAATGCCCCGAGCTCCAGAAGAAGTTGAGAAAGAACAAGCCGAAGAAAGGAAAAGCGATGAAAGCTACATGGAGCGATGAGGATTCAGATAGCTCAAAATCCGAAGGCGACAAGGATGAACTGGACAAGCTGGTCCAGAATTTCTGTTTGATGGCGGATGAGGAACACTCTGAGATAAATTTCGATTCCGAAAACCCTACTGCTGAACAATGGCATCTAGCTTATGCTGAGTTATATCAGAAGTATAAGAAGTCTAAATCTTATGTCAAGAATTTGAAAAAGAAATTCCATGACTTGATTAGTTCCACAAATCCTTGTGCTAGGTGTAGTTTTTATGAAATGCAAGTTCAAAATTCAAAGAAGAAAAGGAAGATTTTCAATCCAAACTAACTTTGTATGAAGATGAATTGGGATGTTTAGAAGTTGAAAAATAGAATGCTTATGAAAATGTGGAGAACTTGAAAATCGAAAATAAAAAATTGGTTAAGGAGTTGGATGAATTCAAATTGAGTCTGAATGAGTGTGAAAAATCAAAGAGAGAATTAGAAACCAACTTCGAAACCATGCATGATGAATTAAAATGATTGAAAGATCTTGTTTAAAAGGAACTAAAAGGAAAAGAGAAAATGGTTGAACATGGTGAGACTAGAAATGGAAAGGCTAGGAATGAGAGAATTGATGTGGGACATTCACCTACAAAGAAAAACTCATTTGTGAAAAATAAAATTAAAAAATCATGTGATTCATATGGCTATACTCATGTTGACTCATGCATGAACTTTTATGCTGATAGATCATATATGCATAGGAGTCAGTTTAGAAAGCCAAATGTTACTTACTTTTATTGTGAAATGTTCGGCCACTCGATATATGTGTGTGATCTAATGAGGGCCGATGATGAATATTTTGAAAAGAGAAATAGGATGCATTTTGCTCAAGGTAGAACTAACACTTCGGGACCTAAGCTTCCTTGGGTACCTAAATCAACTTGAGACTTGATTTGATTGTGCAGGTCTGTTTAAGAGCCAAGTGGAACAAGTGGTACTTGGATAGTGGATGCTCCAGATACATGACGGGAAATATGGAACTCTTTTCAGACCTGAAGGAAAAGGATGGCGGATTGGTCACCTTTGGCGGGAACGACAAAGGTAAAATTGTGAGAATTGGACGAATAGGTAAGGATTCAAACCAATCTATTGAAGATGTCTTACTTGTGAATAGTTTAAATCACAGTTTACTTAGCATTAGTCAACTTTGTGACAAAGGTCACAAAGTCGTTTTTGAAAGCACACACTGCTCAATTGTAGATAAAGATACACATGAAATAAAATTCATTGGTCTTAGAGATGAAAATATTTACTCTGTTGATCTTAGAAAATTTTCAAAAGAAAATCTTTGTTTAGTTGCTAATAAGTCGGATGATGCATGGTTATGGCATCGACGACTTGGTCATGCGAGTTTTAGTGTTCTTTTTTTTAACAAAAAAATGACCAACAGTACAGCTACTGGTCGAGTGCACCCTCCCTCAGAGAGGGAAGATGTTCTCACTCCCCCAGGCTGTAACTGTGGCCCTAAATTTTATCAATATTGGAGAAAGAATACAAAGGCTACGGGGCATACGCCTGAGAAAAGAGAGGGCAAACAATATCTACAGAAGATAAGCCCTTGAGAGAAACAAGAAGGAAAAAAAGAGACAAGGAACAAGGGATTGCAGCCAGAAGAACTAGGTAGTACGAATGGCAGGCAACCCGGCCTTATCCATCCTGAAAGCTCCCTTGGCCAGTCGTGGGAGATCTCTAACTTGGGTGAAGACTAAATTATCTGGAGCACTACAGGCATAGGAAGCCAATGAGTCAGCAACTTGATTACCCTCTCTGTAAGTATGCTGAATCAAGCAACCACTTTCTTGAAAAAGGTCCAATATCCTCCTCCACCATGGGAGAACCATCCAACATGGGGCCACACCATTTCGAGCAGCCTCAACAAGAAGGGCACAGTCTAAAAATATAGCCGCCAGACTTAAACCGCCTTGCTTCACAATAGATAACCCATCATGCAAAGCTCTATCCTCAGCCAGCAGACTGTTACCATGGCCATAATGGAAAGCAAAACCAACAATCAACCTTCCACAAGGGTCCCGAACACAACCCCCACCTCCACACCTGTCGGGATTGCCCTTCGAAGCCCCATCTACATGCAAAGTAAACTTATGCGAAGCCAATCTACAAACAACCAAAAGGGGCTGTTTGAGTTTTACCCGGGGGAACAATTGAAAAGAAGCCAAACAGCTAATCTGAGCAGGGGACAGAGGCTTGTGAAAACAAAGCTTGTCCAACGCCGAAGCAATTGAAGAGAGAATCCTTCTCTTTATACAACCAATACTTAAAGTCACACCTTCAAATCTGATAGCATATATTTGCTTCCATATCTCCCACAGCATCAAAACTACTGCATACAGCCCAACAAAACTAAAAGCCGAGTGCACATTGGTTGCAGTCAACAGATTCCAGCAGCGGGTAGTGATCTGGTCACTACGGCAGACCTTGTTACTTACCAAGGGGTACACCCAGCCCCACAGCTTGAAAGCCAACTCGCCGGTGGTGAATAAATGATTGAGGTCTTCTTGGGCAGGGGAGGAACAGCAATTGCATTTGGAAACCACTTGAAACCCACAATCAACCACCCTACTGCAACCGGCACATCGCGATGAAAGCTTCCAAACAAAAAGGGTAGCCCTCGGAGCAATGGCAGGGTGCCACAGCTTAGCCCAGGAAAGCCTCATAGTACCTTTGGGCCAGAGCAAATTACAAGTAGACTTAACCGAGAAATTACCTTTCAGAGTGCCAGTCCATACACAAACATTAGCCTCACTGCTAAGTTGAAGATTAGGGAAATGAAAATCATTACTGAGAAAGCCCCGGGCTACATGCTGGGGATCTCGGGTGACCTCTCTAACCGAAGCCAAGGGAAAGCCATTCACCCTATTGCTAACGCTAGCTGTAGCAGCACTAATAGAAGGACCATACCCTGTCCAGTTATCCCTCAAAAAATCAATGCTAGCCCCATTCCCAACTATCCACCTGCTGTTGGATATCAAAACATCCTTCGCCTGCCTGAAGATTGCTAGAGGAATACCTGCAGGGAAAGGTTTAACACAGTCTACAAGATGAGATTTGATGAACCTTCGCCGGGCATACATGGACCAGAGTGAAGACCCGTGAACAATGTTCCACAAGGTTTTAACTGCCAGGGAAACCTGAACCCACTGTAAATCCCTGATGCCCAGACCCCCCTCTAGCCGAGGCCTCTGAATTTCCAGCCAAGCAACCCAATGCCGACGTTTGGTGCCATCATCTCCTTGCCAGAAAAAATTGGCACACAGACGGTCAATGATATTGATAACCTTCTTCGGGATGAAACAGACCAAAGCAAGGTAAATTGGCATACTGCGGAGGATAGAGTCAATCAGGATAGCTCTGCCAGCTTGGGATAAAATCTTTGACTGCCAGCCTTCCAGCTTGAGCTGCACCCTATCAATCAAAAATTTAAAGTCAGAATAGAGATATCTGCCTTTCTTAACCGGGATTCCAAGATAGCATATGCCAGCAGCCTGATGCTTGTAGCCAGTAAGAACACGAATGGACTGTCTGAGAGCAGAGGGGGCTTTAGTAGAAAGAATAAAACTACTTTTAGCAGCATTCACTTTCTGCCCCGAGCATTGCTCATAGCTGCTGATAAACTGTTGAAAAACCACAATGTTATGCCTGCAGGCATTCAAGAAAACTAAGGTGTCATCAGCATACAGAAGGTGAGAAACCTGCAGGGACTGTCTGGGCCCATTGTAGTCCCTCAAGGCCCCGGACTAAAATAAGGCAGAAAGGCCTCTACTAAGAACCTCAGAAGCAATAATAAACAAATAAGGAGCAATTGGGTCCCCTTGCCTAATGCCTCTGCTGGACTTAAAGAACCCAATCATCACTCCATTGAAGTTTACAGAAAACCAGCAATTGGACAAAAGCATTCCAATATAAGAAGTAAACATGGTACTAAAGCCAAACTTCCTCATGACTGCTAAGATGAAATCCCACTCCATCCTGTCATAAGCTTTGGCCATGTCAAGCTTAAAAATGACATTGTGGCCTCTAACCTTTCTATTGATATCCATCATAAGCTGCCGAGCAAGAGCCACATTGTCCAATATAAACCGCCCTTTCACGAAAGCCCCCTGCTCCACTGAAATAATACTAGGCAAAAGATGAGCCAGCCGTTCAGAAATAATACGGGAGATGACTTTATATGCGAAATTACACAGGCTAATGGGTCTGAAATTAGTAAAGGACCGGGGGTCTTGCACCTTGGGGACCAAAGTGGTAAGAGAAGAAGAAATTCCTCTGGGAAGGGAAAAACCTTCAAAGAATGCACAGACAACATCTATAACATCCTGCCCAAGTTTTAGTGTTCTTTCTAAACTATATAGAAAAGATTTGGTAAGAGGCTTACCAAAACTGAATTTTGATGTAAATAAAATTTATGATGCATGTGCTAAGGGGAAACAGACCAGGGTGTCTTTTAAATCTAAAAACATTGTCACCACCACTAGACCCCTTGAATTCCTTCATCTAGATTTATTTGGTCCCACTAGCACACACAGTCTTGGAGGAAAACTTTATGAGTTTGTTATTGTAGATGATTACTCAAGATTCACTTGGGTATTATTTTTAACCCATAAGAATGATGTCTTGCAGGAGTTCGAAGATCTTTGTAGGAATTTACAAACTGATAAGGGGTATCAAATTAAAGCTATTCGGAGTGATCATGGAAAAGTGTTTGATAACCACGACTTTAATGATCTTTGCAGGAAACAGGGGTTTACATACAACTTCTCAGCACCTCGAAGCCCACAACAAAACGGAGTCATGGAATGGAAGAATAGGACACTCATGGAGATGGCGACAATAATTCTTGCGAAAAATGGCTTACCAAGGTACTTTTGGGCCGAGGTGGTGAGCACGGCCTATCACATCATCAATCGAGCCATGGTAAGACCTATTCTCAAGAAAACGCCATATGAGCTTTATAAAGGTAAGAAGCCAACTATTTCATATCTTAAACCTTTTGGTTCTCCATGTTTCATTTTGAATAATTCTAGAGAATATTTGGAGAAATTTGCCGTAAAGAGTGATAGAGGTATATTTCTTGGATATTCTTCATCATCTAGAGCATATCGAGTATATAACCTACGTACTCTTGTGGTAGAAGAAAGCCCACATGTGATCATTGATGTGATATAAACTAGCGGATGTGAGCTAGAAGGGGGGGATGAATAGATCACTCCCAACTTTCACAATACAGAATACAATCAATGAAGATTCAACCACAACGAATAAAACACCCCACAGGTAAGGGAAGTTAGCTGAACCAGATCGAGAGATTAGTCTTGGATGGAGACAAATATCAAACAATAAGCATGCTCACTAGGAAAAAGCAAATGTTAGATCTACTGAGCGATCAAAGAAGAAGACTGCTGGAACAGAAGGACAGTCCAATAGAGAAAATAGACGGGTATCAGGGATACGAGGCGGAGTTTGGACCCTAGAGTCTTCTCACGCAAGATGGCAATCCTCCAGATAGGCGTCACCTATCGTTTGGGTTGCGTCTTTTAATATACCTCCTGAATACCGTAAGCAGCACAAGCAATCTTTGGAAAAACAAGCAAACCACATGAAATGGATAGAAGTTTTTTAGGTAGTTCGATTGCTACCAGCAATCTACGTCCACCCCTTGCTTAAATCAAATGAGGATTCCACTAGCACTGGCTAGAACCAAAGTAGACTCAGTCTGCAACATAGGCTGCCAAACAGCTTGAAACCCAAGGGAGACAAATCCCTCAACCAAGCTATGCTACCCGCACAGACTTGGCACCTGGGCTTGCTACCCACAAGTCCAGAACCGAAGAACAATTTCTCCCTTCCTCTAAACCAGAGGGAACCCACGAGTGACCCCAAGTCACTCGTGACCGGAGAGGCTATCTCCCTTCCTCCAAGAGCACTCAGAGGGAAAGCGAGAACCACAGAATGAAGAAGAAAATAGAAAATGAAAAAGGAAAATACAAAATGTAGCTTCAATGAAGCATTTTTGGATGCACTAGGTGACTGCTCTCAAGCCTAGCTTCTAAAACTGATCCTCACAATGTTTCTTGATCCGGAAGAGGCTCTCTCATTCTTCTTCTTCAGGGGGAAGCTCTCTCTATGAATGGAGACTATGCCCGCAGCTTCCTTCTGTTTTCTTTGTGAGGCAAGGCACCCTATATATAGGGAACATGGGCACCGTATACATGAAGCAGATAAAACCTACTGAAGCCTATTGGTCACGTGGCAGGTACGAGATTATTCCTCTGGAAAAGTGCTTCGGATCACGTGACCAATCATTTGCTCTCTGGGTCCATGCGCCAATATCCTGCCATTTCTAGGAACACGTGCCTATTCTTGGTTCAACCTCACATGCTGCCTTAAACCTGTTAGTTGGAAAAGTGAAAACAAGGTTAGACCTTGTAGCACAGACAATATGCACTGAGTTTATATAGACCCAAGGCAGACTAGCACAGACTTTATATATGCTTGATAAGAAACATGCACTGACTTTGTGTCGCTCAAGTTAAAATGTGCACAGACCTATATGCACAATGCTTGGATATGAAAACATGCTCAGACTATGTATGTGCTTAGACTTAAAATGCACATAGCTTAGACTTGTATGAATGTGCTCAGACTTCATGCTTTACAAATTTGAAAACATGCATAGACTTCATTACACATATTTGAGAACATGCACAAGCTTCATAAAGGATATGTAAAAATATGCACAGACTTCATTACGCATATTTGAGAACATGCACAGACTTCATAAAGGATATGTAAAAATATGCACATACTTCATTAAGGATATGTAAAAATATGCACAGACTTCAACATGCATAGACCCAAGACATGCTCAGACCTTGGTGTGTAGGATACAAAACATGCACCGACCCTGTATGCACTATACGAGATGCTAGCACTGACTTTGCTTCATGAGAAACACAACTAGCACCGACCTCATTAGGTGAACAAGGCAATTAGCACGGACCTTAGATGCATGACCCTACATACTAGCACCGACCTTTTGTGTGTTTTCTATAGGAACCTGCACGGACTTTGGTCTCCTATATGCATTAAGAGAAAAATATGCATAGACCTTTATGAGTGAATAACCAAGACATTCACTGACATTGTCTGCATGGTGCAAAAAGTTGCACCGACCGTATGCACAGGAAACATAAACTAGCACCGACCTTATGTGCAGTGTGCAAATGTGCTTAGACTTCGTCTGGCATATGTGAAAACTTGCACAGACCTTGTATGAGGAATGAAAATCAGCTAGCACAGACTTAAGATATGCAAGATGGCCTATATGCTCCAACCTTAGAGCATGGATGAACATGGTATGCACCGACTCTATCTACAATAAAAGGGATGCTAACATTGACCTTAGATGCAACAGACTCAATACTAGCATCGACTTGTGTATGTGTGAAGTGCAGCTAGCATCGACCTCAGCTACGCATGAAGTATAACTAGCATCGACCTCAGTTGTGTAAGAACACAACTAACACCAACCCTAGCTATACATGTACACTTATGCAATGAACAGTCTTTTAGCTAAAAACAGATAAGCCAATTTTTCATACTAAAGTGTCTGCCATCATCAAAACGTCATCATCAAAATGGCAGAGATACAACAATCTCCCCTTTTTGATGATGGCAACCATTTTGAGATATTGAAGAATTGGTTTATTTCAAAGAAGAACAATCAGCAATGATATGCAAGGATGCAGCAATGATATGCAAGCAATATGACACACTAACTCCCCCTGACTGGGACAATGTTCACACAAATGCTTGCTCATGGTAATCAAAAAATAACTCATGCCAAAAGAGCAGTTACTCCCCCTTTCACAGACACTCCCCCTTTCACTAACAGTCTACTGAAAGTAACTGAAAATAGCACAATGACATTCTTCTCCCCTTTGACATCATCAAAAGGAATGGAGAGAGAAAAAGGTGTTGCTAAGCAATCTAAGGGATATATAGTAAACACACAATTTAGAGAATTTTAAGACCATCTCTTAGAGGAGTAAGTAAGAAAACTGAATGAAGCTCAAGTTCTTCAATGCTAATGATCACGAAAAGAGAGAGTAAGACTGAAGAATGCCAACATACAAACCTCATAAAAATGATCAAGGTTTTGCAGTTATGTTAAGAGAGAGTATTCCAAAAGTCTATACTAATCAAAAATCTAGAGACACATCTTCTGAAAGATGTGCAGTTGTATTGAAGACAGACAGTCTACAGGAAATTTCAGAAACAGTGGGGTTGAAGATTTTTTTATTTGGCACAGTGAACATGGCATTGAGTAATTTTGGTAACTCACACATTGTTACATGAGGAGACACCTTGATTAGAGGCCTGAATCCCCATTTACTCAGTGTGATAACCGGATTACTTCTCTTTTAGAGAACAGAGTTAGCATTTGAAATGTCTTCGTACGTGAGGAGACACCTTGATCAGAGGCCAGAATCCCCAGTTACTCAACACTTAAATGCCATTGCTCTACCATGAAAATTAATTTTCTTGAAAATTTTTAAACAGAGATAATTTGGCACTTCGTGACATAGGATGTGTGTCATTTCATTGATGAGCCATCTAGTTTCTCAGTAACCAGATCAGTGCTATGAGATTTAATAAACCCCAAACTTATTTTCTAGTATGTTATGTGATGTTTGAAGTCAATACAGCATGTACAAAATTTTTGGAAAAATTGCTTCCAGAAATCTGAGTTTCAAGTTTTTAGAATATTTCATACATGACATACCAAGTTTAACTTTGATCCATGCTTACTAAATCTGTAAAGAGACATTCTACAGAAACTTTATTCAAGTCTTTGCAGGATTATTAAATAGAAGCTCCTTGGCCGTGTTTCAGTTATTCAAACTTACAGATTTAAGAGAGTCATGAAATCATGTTTCTTATGAATAGACTGTATAAGATGTTCAGGGAGCTTTATGCAGCATCAAGATCTCTCAAAATCCTTGAATCAGTCTCTTACTAACATGCAGACTAAAGAGACTCCCCCTTACAAAATGACTCAAGAATGCAGACAACTCGAATGCAAAATGTATTGCAATGCAGAAAAGAGAATTTATGGACAATAAACCTGATCTATATGACAATGAGCCTATGGTACCAGGTGGAGAACGTAGGTCATAAGACCTCCTCACACATGATGTGGGTTTCCAGTCAGAAGAAATCTGACCTTCTCCCAACTTATCATTTAATATACCAACAGGTTATGCATGCCAATTTATTTCACTAAAGTATGACAAATACTAAGTGAAGATCCATGCATATGTGGACTATATGCAGCTCAATGAGGACATAGAACATGGATACATTTTATTCAGAAATCAGAAACATTTAAAGATGCCCAACTCTCTTCTTAAGGTGTTGAATTTTTCATTATCCAGTGGCTTAGTGAAAATGTCAGCTATCTGATGATCAGTGCCTACATGGATCAATTAGAAAGTTCCTTTAGAAACCTCATCTCTGATGAAGTGATGTCTGATTTCTATGTGTTTGGTTTGTGAATGCAAGACTGGATTCTTTGCAAGATTAATGGCACTAGTATTATCACAATATATGGGGGTGCAGCCCAGGTCTACTTGGTAGTCCTGAAGTTGATGTTTGATCTAAATTACCTATGTACCACAGCTCCCTACAGCTATGTATTCAGCTTCTGCAGTGGAGAGGGCCACAGAGTGCTGCTCCTTGGAAGCCTAAGAAACCAGACACCCACCCAAGAATTGACATTGCCCACTTGTGCTTTTCCTATCTAGTTTGCAGCCAGCATAGTCAACATCAGTGTATGATATGAGATCTAAGGTGTGTGATGCAGGGTACCACAGTCCTAAATTATGAGTACCAGAAATATATCTAAAAATTCTTTTTACAGTACCTAAATGCAATTCAGTAGGCCTAGATTGGTATCTAGCACACATACCTACATTGAATTGAATATCAGGTCTCGAGGCAGTCAGATAGAGTAGGGATCCGATCATACCTCGGTATATCTTTGCATCAATTTCTTTACATGTTTCATCTGCATCTATGGATGAATTTGTACTCATTGGTGTTGAGATGTGCTTCAGATTATCCATTCCAAACCTTTTGAGTATTTCCAAGGTGTACTTGGTCTGGTTGATAAAACATCCTTCTTCTAATTGATGAACCTGCAGACCAAGGAAATATTTTAGTTCACCAACCAAGCTCATTTCAAACTCACTAGACATCAATTCTGCAAATTCATTACATAGTTCAGTGCATGTGGAGCCAAAAATAATGTCATCTACATATACCTGAACTATGATTAGATCTTCATTCAAAACCTTAGTAAATAAAGTCTGATCCACCTTACCTCGTTTGTATCCCTTGCTGAGCAGGAAATCTGTCAGCCTTTCATACCCGGCCCGAGGAGCCTGTTTCAGTCCGTATAGGGCTTTGTTCAACTTGAAAACATGGTTAGGATGTGCAGATAATTGAAATCCAGGGGGTTGCTCTACAAAGACCTCCTCCTTGATGAATCCATTCAAGAAGGCACTCTTCACATCCATTTGTTGAAGTTTTATGTTTTTGGAACAAGCAAAGGCTAGCAAGATTCTTATAGCTTCTAATCTAGCAACATGAGCATATGACTCTTCAAAGTCAACCCCAAATTCCTATCAGTAGCCCTTGGCTACTAATCTGGCTTTATTTCTTGAAATTATTCCTTCTTCATTCATTTTATTTTTAAAAGCCCATTTTGTTCCAATGACTGTTGTATTTTCAGGCCTAGGAACTAGTTTCCATACATTGTTTCTTTCAAATTGTCCTAGTTCCTCATTCATAGCATTAACCAATGATTCATCATTTAATGCCTCTTCTACAGTTTTGGGTTCATTTTGAGACACTAACGCAACTAGGTCTTGGTTATTTATATCTCTGTAGTGTGATCTAGTCCTAGGAGGATCAAGTAAATTGCCTATTATGTTCTGTACAGGATGATCTTTCAGAAATATTATGTTTATCGAAGACTCACCTGGTTCGGTAGACTCACCCTGTTCAGGACCCTTTGATGCGGCAGGTGCTGAATTTTCTTCATTCATCTTGTCCTGTAGAAATTCTCCATCATGCTTAGAGTCCCTGTCATCATCTTCAAGATTAGTGGCAATTTTTGTTTCATCAAAAATGACATGTGAAGACTCTTCTACAGTTTGATCTATTATGTTGAAAACCCTATATGCTCTTGTCACTTCAGAGTAACCTAAAAATATTCCAGGACTACTTTTAGCCTCAAACTTATCTAAATCCTTCTTGTTATTGTTGTGTATGAAACACTTGGAACCAAAAATTCTGAAGTGAGCCAAGTTCGGTTTCTTACCTTTCAGAAGCTCATAAGGGGTTTTCTTATGTACCGGTCTTGCCACGGCCCTATTGATTGTGTAACATGCAGTGTTGGCTACTTCTGCCCAGAACTTCCTTGGCAGTTGACTCTCGATCAGCATGGTCCGGGCCATCTCCACAATTGTTTGATTTCTCCTCTCCACAATTCCATTTTGCTCGGGTGTCCTGGGAGAAGAAAACTTATGAGTCAGTCCCTCATTTTCACAGAAATTAGAAAACATGGACTTTTCAAATTCACCTCCATGGTTAGACTGAATTGAGCAGATTTTGTACTTTCCCTCTTGCTTAATCTTATTGAAAAACATTTTGAATTTTTGAAAGGCATCATTTTTATTAGCTAAGAAAAAGATCCACGAGTACGTAAAATGATCATCAATAACCACAAAACCAAACCTTTTTCCATTCAGACTCAGTGTTCTTGTAGGACTGAAGAGGTCCATATGAAGCTGTTCCATTGGTCTAGAAGACAATGGCTCAGATCTCAGTTTAAAAGACTTCCGGGTTTGTTTACCCAGAGCACATGCATCATAGATTTTTGAATTTGAGTTGAATTTTATTTTTGGCAGTCCTCTAACCAGATCATGTTTCACCAGTTTATTTAAGGTAATGTAACTAGCATGGCCTAACCGTCTATGCCAATTAAAAGCATTATTATCTACATCAGCAGAAAGATAGAGATTTGATTCAGAATTTTCATTAAGGTCTACAATGTAGACATTATTCACACTATGTCCTAAGAACAAAACTTTGTCAGAATTTACTTCAAGGATTTTGCATGCATTATTGTCAAAAACTACTCTGTGACCCTTGTGTGGACGTGGATTCTTTTCCGTCTGTATGTTTCATTGGTTAGATTTATTAGGCGTGCCAGTCACTAGAGTGACAATTTTTATTATGCGCTCGACTTGACTTGGTCAATCGCTTGTGAAGTCCGAGTCGGGACCGGAAGTCCGTCATACCATAAAGGCTATGACGTTAATTATGCCTTTCCTAAGAAGGACAACACTTGATTAAACGCCAAAATAGGAGGCCACTTGGGGCGGTTGAAAATGACAGTGCATAACATTGAAGTTCTTGTTATTCTAAGAAGGTAATTGAATAAACGACAAATTATTAAATCAGCATGACCCCTTTGTGTGGGTCGTACCGGGCAGAGATAGGACACCGTCCACGCAGTGGTGGGGCGGGGCCTGGACGATCATCGGAGACATGTCCCCTTTCACGTTTCTCATCCGGCCAAGGGCCTCGAAGTATTTGTATCCCCCGAAGAATTGAGCCAGACGGGAGGCGTATGATACACGTTTCCCGGGGCTTGTCGGGGTTAAAGCATCAATCGATATTTCGGCAGCATCTCCCCTTTATTTGGATCATGCCCAGGGAGAAATATGCTATCACCCACGGAGTGCCGGGATGAAAGCCGAGAGAAAGAGAGGCCGGACCTCCCGAACTGCATATGTCTGCCATGGGGGCAACGTTCGATTTTCCCTTAAGGAAGCCGGTGGAACTCATGCAGTGGCAGAGACCTCCCGAGCTAAAGGGGTTACTCGTAAATCCGACGCGGGATGGCGGAACATAAGGGAGTTTGTCTCCCTTTGGATTTATTCCCGGGGCAGGTCTGGTGACTCATGGGTATCCCTGGATGGATCTGATCAAAGTGCCGAGGGCTCAATTGGATAGCAGGGTAGGTTCTCGGCGTAGGGGAAAAGTGGATGGGGTTCCCGGCGCGAAGGCACGATGGCCAGGGGGTTCCCGGCGCAGGGGTAAAGTGGCAAAAAGGTTCCCGGCGCGACCTGGGATGGATGGGTTCTCGGCGCAAGAAGGCTTGCGCCGAGAGCATTTTACCTATTCTACTGTGCATGGTGCCGAGAGGTATCATAGCGCCGAGATGGTTTCTAAGGGTTTAAGGCACCCTACTTTTGGGTTTCTTGGCGATTCAGGACAAGTTAGATGGATTCTGTGAGGTCAAAGTGGATCAGTTCATTAGATCTGAACTGGATTGGGTTTGGGTTCCGAAGAAAGGCCAAGATCGAAGAGGAATTGGGGAAATCAGGGTCTAGAGGATCCCTATCACCAGTGTTCGTGCAGAGCCCCAGGGACAGCTTAATGTCGTCTTCAAATGCCTGCTCCTGGAAGAATTTTGGCAGCACCTCCCCCGGACTTAACATTTGCCAGGGAATGATAGACAATCACCCACGGAGTGCCGGGGTGAAAGCCAAGAGTAGAGGGGTATTGGACCCCTGACCCATGTACGTGCTTGCAGCACTATCTTAATATCCCCATAAGGCCATCAGAGCGCATGCAGTGGCAGAGCTCCTTTGGTTAGCGGGGTTATGATTAAATCTAGCCCTGGGGGGGCCGTGTAGGGGAGATTGTCCCGTTTATTGTTATCTTTGAGGGGTATATGGTGACCCTGGGTGTCCCTCGACAGAATACAGGGTTACATTGAGCGGATCATAGGGGTATCTGTGTGGTTTCTTGACTGGTAGCAGGGGTTCTCATCTGGGGCTCAAGGGATGGAGCATTCATAGCATAAAGGGGCTTATGGCACAAGGGGGTAGTTCCCGGCGCAAGAACCACTGCGCCGGGAAGGGTTCTTCATAAGGCACTATTCTTGGCGCCGGGAAGCTGGCATAGGGAGTTCCCGGCGCGCAAACAGCCGCGCCGGGAAGGTTTCTTCGTGGGCACTATTCTGGGCGCCGGGAAGCTGGCAAGGGAGGTTCCCGGCGCGTCCATCCTCGCGCCGGGAAGGTCTCTTCAGGGACTACTGTTCTTGGCGCCGGGAAGGTTCCGGGTCTCTGTTCTTGGTTCTTCTGGTTTCGGACAAGGATTCAGGCTGGATTTTCTAGCACAGACGAGGAGGATTAAAAGGTTTTATAGGCATGAAGGCCAGGGGTTTAAGGGAGGGTAGCATCAGTCGAAGGACAGGATCATCCATCATTAAACCCTCGGGAGATATATGGGGTTTTTTTGTCACCTGCTGTTCAGACGATCAAGAGATTGATGTCTCTGACCCTGAACAAGCTGGGAGCTCGGCAGAAATCCACGACATGCGAGAAAACCCATCATCAAAGGGAGGGAAGGAGGGGACAGAGCCCAATGACCCATTGAACGAGGGTTGGGGCTCCGTCTTCATCTTTCATGAGAGAACGGACCCGGAGATGTGAAGCATAAACCAAAAATCCGGAGCATCTAAGTAGATAAATGTTTTGAAGAACATCAGATACAGAGGGGGGAGACAGATGGTAGATATTTCAATCACCCAGCACCCAAATGGGCCATCGTAGTATTTCGTTTCATTACATCATTCCAAAACTCACACCAATCACAAGAAGGGAGTGAGGGAAAAGGAGGTAAAACAGAGGCCGAGATATCCCGGTTACATCCAGTGAATCAAGATGAAACTCATAGGAATACATAAAGAGAAAAGAAAAGAAACATGGGGAAGGGCGGAGCATTGACTCTTCTCCCTCCCCAGCTGCCTGCCCACCTGGAGCTTCTTCTCCCTTTTTCTTCGGGTTGATCTCTTCTTTCTTTTCTCAACGGAGGAGGCTCTCTCTCTCTGTTGGTCTCTTTTTTTCTTCGAAGCCCTTCTCTTCCTCTCGTTCTATTGTCCCCCTGTTCTCTCCTCTCTCTCCTTTCTTGTAGGAGAAGAAAGGGTTTATATAAGCCCTTCCTTTTGCAGATGGCACTCGGCGCACTTGCTTTGGTGGAAGAGGTTCCCGGCGCGCCTGCAGCAGTGGGCAAGTTCCCGACGTGCTACTCTCTCCAAAGCTCTCGGCGCAAGGGGTCTCATTGAAGCCCATTCAATAGGCCCATTTAAGGCTTTTTCCCCTGTGAAGCTCCTATTGTCCTTAGCTTCGTTGAATTCCTTAGATCATATTGGAACTAACGAAGGCCCCTTATATGCATCATCATCTGAGTAATCTGGAGGTTTCTTATCAGTCAAGAGACCGGAGTTTCATCAATATTGCCGTTTGGACGACGACAACACCGGACATCAGCCAGGCCTGAGAAGGTCCTGGCCGGGCAAGTGGTTGGTGGTGAGCGCTCTCCCTCAATCCTGACTTTGCAGAAATCTTCCAGACTTCGTTGCTGGTCTGGTCTCATCTTTATCTTTGTTCATATTTTATATGTCAACAAATGCCCCCCACCTGTGGACGGCGTAAGCGCAGAATAAGCGGCACGGTGTCCGCAGGTGCATCATTTAGCATTTGAGAGTATCTTTCTCAGCCTTTCAATACTGGTGTTCTTTAACTTTCAGCTTGATCGCTTTACTGCAATGGCTTTGAAGTTGCAGAAGGTAGAGTGCAAATCTGAGCTGGGGAAGATGAGCTCTATCCTTCAAGAGCGCCGAGGCCAACTGCAGTCTCTGACATAGCGGGAGCAGTTTATATGCAACCGGATAACATTCTAGAAGCAGAACTGGCTGATCTTCGAGCTGAACTGCCGCAGATAACAACCTCTCGGCCACAGTTCGCAGAGGAAGTAGCTCTGTTGGAGGGCAGGTGGTGTCTCTTCAGGACGAGCCCGCTCGGCTACAGGAGAAGGAGGCTCATCTACATGAGTTGGGGGCTGCTCCATATGTGGGTCTTCTGGCTTTCGAAGACATCTTCCGGCGCCAGTAAAACATCTCTTTTTTTTCTTTTTTTTTGTAATACAATTCCCCCTCAGGGGCTCCTCTTGTACTCTTTTTCTCTTTATATAGTGAAAAGGAATCTTTATGCTGGTCTCATATGTGGCTGCTCTTTACTTGCTGTATTATCATTACTTCATGGTGATTTGGTAGCAGTTTCAGCAATCCTCATGCGAATAGCCCGTATTTAGCAGGAGAGCGTCCACCCTTTCAGAGAAAGGATGGGAAACTCGCTCCACCGCGTGACGGTATCCGGAGGGTGCTCAAACCGAATTTTGTAGGTAGTAGCGGATGTCTTCTTTGGCCACGTGTGCCGCAGGTGAGGTTGTTTGCAGAAATGTGAATGAAAAGGTTTAGAGCATCATCCGAACAGACGAATGGTTCATCCCGGGTAGGTTTCAAAGTCGGTCGGGGCAATGTGCCAATCGACCAGTGAATGATTTTATCATCGATATTGGGTTTATACCAATGCAAAGAAGTTTTATAGGTTTTATCAGAATCGACGTAAGGTCTAGACTGAATAGACTTTATCGTAGGTGGGACATGAAAGGGTGTGTGGTTTTCATCAGGACAGGCGCAAAGTCTGAACTGGACAGGTTTCATCATTGATCGGGCAATGTGCCGGTCGATCAACGGTTGATTTCATCATCGATATTGGGTTTATATCGATGCAAAGGAATTTCATAGGTTTCATCATGACAGACGTAAGGTCTGAGCTGGATAGGGTTTTATCATTGATCGGGCAAGGTGCCGGTCGATCAATAGCTGGTTTCACCATTGATATTGGGTCTATATCGATGCAAAGGAATTTCATAAGTTTCATCAGAATAGACGTAAGGTCTAAACTGTATAGGGTTTTATCATTGATCGGGCGAGATGCCGGTCGATCAACGGTTGATTTCATCATCGATATTGGGTTTATATCGATGCAAAGGAATTTCATAAGTTTCATCAGAATAGACGTAAGGTCCAAACTGGATAGGGTTTCATCATTGATCGGGCGAGGTGCCGGTCGATCAATAGCTGGTTTCATCATCGATATTGGGTTTATATCGATGCAAAGGAATTTCATAAGTTTCATCAGAATAGACGTAAGGTCTAAACTGGAAATGGTTTTATCATTGATCGGGCAAGGTGCCGGTCGATCAATAGCTGGTTTCATCATCGATATTGGGTCTATATCGATGCAAAGGAATTTCATAAGTTTCATCAGAATAGACGTAAGGTCTAAACTGGATAGGGTTTTATCATTGATCGGGCGAGATGCCGGTCGATCAACGGTTGATTTCATCATCGATATAAGGTTTATATCGATGCAAAGAAATTTCATAAGTTTCATCAGAATAGACGTAAGGTCCAAAATGGATAGGGTTTCATCATTGATCGGGCGAGGTGTCGGTCGATCAATAGCTGGTTTCATCATCGATATTGGGTTTATATCGATGCAAAGGAATTTCATAAGTTTCATCAGAATAGACGTAAGGTCTAAACTGGAAAGATGTTACCTCAGGTAGGACATTGAAGGGTGCGTGGTTTTCATTAGGACAGATGTAAGGTCTGAACTGGATAGGGTTTCATCATTGATCGGGCGGGGTGCCGGTCGATCAATAGATGGTTTCATCATCGATATTGGGTTTGTACCAATGCAAAGAAGTTTCATAGGTTTCATCAGAATAGACGTAAGGTCTAGACTGGGTAGGGTCTCATCATTGATCGGGCGAGGTGCCGGTCGATCAATAGCTGGTTTCATCATCGATATTGGGTTTATATCGATGCAAAAAAAATTTCATAGGTTTCATCAGAATAGACGTAAGGTCTAGACTGGGTAGGGTTTTGTCATTGATCGGGCGATGCGCCGGTCGATCAATAGCTGGTTTCATCATCGATATTGGGTTTATATCGACGCAAGGATTTCATAAGTTTCATCAGAATGGACGTAAGGTCTAAACTGGATAGGGTTTCATCACTGATCGGGCGAGATGCCGATCGATCAAGGGAAGGTTTAAGAGTTTCATCAGGACAGACGTAAGGTCTGAGCTGGCCAGGCTTTATCAGAATGGTGATGGGTTTCATTATCGATGGGACATTTGCAAGAGGGTATGTAGATTTCATCAGGGTAAACGTAAGGTCTGCCCTGGAAAGGTTTTATCATCGGTGGGGCGTGGAGCCAGCTGACCGACGGAAGGCTTCATAAGTGAAGGGGAGGTGAAGGCAGCGTGCCGGTTGGCATGGAACTTTTGAATCACCACATTACCGACCCAAGTGCCCTTTCGGGTTTTCACCGGAGCCAGCCCCCTCTTGCTTTTGCCCACGCGCCCTTTCAGGTTTTCACGTGGCGGGGTACCCGATTTTGCCTGCAGTGCCCTTTCGGGTTTTCACCACAGCTGGGTTTTGGCCATTTTTGCCCTTGCTCAGAGTGCCTGAACAAGTCTGGCGGGGCATCTCTATTTTTAGCCCCCATTTTGTCTCTTTTTTTTTGACTTTGGCTTTGTAATCCATGTGCTCAGCTTGTGTATGTATCATCATTGATGTGGGTGCCAACACCAATGCAAGGGGCATATGGTTTCATCGTCCACCTAAGCGAAAAGCCTGGGTCGACTTGAGTGTGTTTTGCGGCTTAGGCGCGAAGCCGTTTGCCGGGAGCCTGGCTGCATCGTTGATGTGGGGATTACCATCAACGCAAGGGAATAGGATTTCATCATCCATCCAGACAGAAGGTCCAGATTGACTTTGAGAATGTGGGTAGCATCTTCATCAGAGCAGACGGAAAGTCTACTCCGGACGAGTTTTAGCATTGGTCAGGCGGCGTACCGCTCCATTAGTAGCTGCTCTTATCATCGATATTGGGTCTATATCGAAGCAAGGATTTCATGGGCTTCATCAGGATAGACGTAGGGTCTAAACTGGATAGGTTTCATCATTGATCGGGCAGTGTGCCAATCGACCAATAGCGGGTTTCATCATCGGTATTGGGTTCATACCAATGCAAGGATTTCATATGTTTCATCGGGGTAGACGTAAGGTCTAAACCGGACAGATTTCATCGTTGATCGGGCAGTGCGCCAATCGATCAACAGCAGGTTTCATCACGGCGGGACGTAAGGTAGGTTTTATCACAATAGATGTAAGATCTAGACTGGATGGGATTCATCGTGGCGGATCTTAGACAAAAACAAGTGGAAATGTTTTATTAGAACAGACGGAAGGTCTATTCCGAGGTGGGCTTTTTAACATTGATCGAGGCAATATGCCTTGCGATCAACGGGGTTTCATCATCAGTGGGACATGCGGTGGATGGCGGCCCAGGCATGAAGCTGTTGCCAGGAATGTAGACTAGCTTAACAGGGACGAAGAGTCCAGGCTAAAGAAACAGACCGGTCGATCTTGTCGATGATGACAAGGGACAAGAAATTGTTGGACAGGATTTCCGGTGGGACTTTATGATGATCGTCCTTCTCAGAGTTTTATCAGGAAGGGTGAAAAAGGGAACTTTAAATTACCACGTTACTGGCTTAAGTGCCCTTTCGGATTTTCGTCGGAGCCAGCCCCTCTTGCTTTTGCCCACGCGCCCTTTCAGGTTTTCACGTGGCGGGGTACCCGATTTTACCTGCAGTGCCCTTTCGGGTTTTCACCACAGCTGGGTTTTGGGCCATTTTTGCACTTGTTCCTAATATAGGAGCAAGTCTTGCGGGGTATCTCTATTTTTAACCCCATTTTTACTTTCTTTTATTCTCTTTTTTTTTAGAGGGTGACAGGTCGGAATGCCACTAGATCAAGATAAGGGTAGTTCGGCCAGGGCGGAGTGCCACTACACCAAGAAAAGGGTAGCCCGGTTAGGGCGGAGTGCCGCTAGACCAAGAAAAAGGGTAGCTCGGCTAGGGCGGAGTGCCGCGAAAGGGTAGCTCGGCTAGGGCGGAGTGCCGCTAGACCAAGAAAAAGGGTAGCTCGGCTAGGGCGGAGTGCCACTAGACCAAGAAAAGGATAGTTCGGCTAGGGCAGAGTGCCGCTAGACTAAGAAAAGGGTAGCTCGGCTAGGGCGGAGTGCCGCTAGACCAAGAAAAGGGTAGTTCGGCTAGGGTGGAGTGCCGCTAGACCAAGAAAAGGGTAGCTCGGCTAGGGCGGAGTGCTGCTAGACCAAGAAAAGGGTATCTCGGCTAGGGCGGAGTGCCGCTAGACCAAGAAAGAGGTAGCTCGGCTAGGGCGGAGTGTCGCTAGACCAAGAAAGGGGTAGCTCGGCTAGGGCGGAGTGCCACTAGACCAAGAAAAGGGTAGCTCGGTTAGGGTGGAGTGCCACTAGACCAAGAAAGAGGTAGCTCGGCTAGGGTGGAGTGCCATTAGACCAAGAAAAGGGTAGCTCGGTTAGGGCGGAGTGCCACTAGACCAAGAAAAGAGGTAGCTCGGCTAGGGCAGAGTGCCACTAGACCAAGAAAAGGGTAGCTTGGCTAGGGCGGAGTGCCGCTAGACCAAGAAAGGGGTACCTCGGCTAGGGCGGAGTGCCACTAGACCAAGAAAAGGGTAGCTCGGCTAGGGCGGAGTGCCGCTAGACCAAGAAATAGGTAGCTCGGGTAGGGCGGAGTGCCACTAGACCAAGAAAAGGGTAGCTCGGCTAGGGCGGAGTGCCGCTAGACCAAGAAAGGGGTAGCTCGGCTAGGGCGGAGTGCCATTAGACCAAGAAAAGGGTAGCTCGCCTAGGGCAGAGTGCCACTAGACTAAGAAAAGGGTAGCTCGGCTAGGGCGGAGTGCCGCTAGACCAAGAAAGGGGTAGCTCGGCTAGGGCGGAGTGCCGCTAGACCAAGAAAGGGGTAGCTCGGCTAGGGCGGAGTGCCACTAGACCAAGAAAAGGGTAGCTCTGCTAGGGCGGAGTGCCGCTAGACCAAGAAAGGGGTAGCTCGGCTAGGGCGGAGTGCCACTAGACCAAGAAAAGGGTAGCTCAGTTAGGGTGGAGTGCCACTAGACCAAGAAAAGGGTAGCTCTGCTAGGGTGGAGTGCCACTATACCAAGAAAGGGGTAGCTCGGCTAGGGCGGAGTGCCACTAGACCAAGAAAAGGGTAGCTCAGTTAGGGCGGAGTGCCACTAGACCAAGAAAGAGGTAGCTCGGCTAGGGCGGAGTGCCACTAGACCAAGAAAAGGGTAGCTCGGCTAGGGCGGAGTGCCACTAGACCAAGAAAGGGGTAGCTTGCCCGATTACTCAGGGAATGTCGGTTGTGCTGTATGATACAACTTTAGATGCCTTCCGTTGAGCGGTGAGAATTGAATTTCCCCTCGATGGTTGACAACCACGTAGGCTCCTCCTTCGTAGACCCTCTGTATCACATAAGGACCTTCCCAATTAGCATTCAGCTTCCCTTTTGGGTTGGACGCCATGACTTCTTTCTTCTTGACCATGACGAGGTCACCTTTCTTGAATTCTCATCCTCTTACGAGTTTGTTAAATGCATTAGCCATGCGGGCCAGATACATTTGGATATTCTTCTGAGCTTGGAGGTGCTTCCCTTCCAATTCAGCCAATTCCTCTAATCTTCTTTCTGCGTTGGTCTGTTCGCCACGGGCCAGGCCATATTGGACTACCACTCTGAGTGACGGGACTTCCAGCTCTAGCGGAACCACTGCCTCTGAGCCGTATACCAGTGAGTATGGTGAGCATCCTGTAGGTGTCTTGAAGACGGTGCGGTACGCCCACATAGCTTCATACATTTTTTCTTCCCAGTCCTTTTTGTTGGAACTGACGACCTTGGCCAGCAGGGTGCACAAAGTCTTGTTAAAAGTTTCCGCCAACCCGTTTGCCTGTGGATTGTAAGGAGAGGAAGTCCTCCACTCGATTTTATACTTCTCGGCAAGCCGATAGACCTTCTGATTTCTGAAATGGCTTCCATTATCAGATATTATTCGGCTGGGGATCCCGAACCAGAAGATAATATTCTGCTTGATGAATCTGGCGACCAGCTCACCAGTCACTTCTCTTAATGCTACAGCCTCCGCCCATCGGGAGAAGTAATCTGTTATGGCCAATATGTACTTATGTCCGACCGAGGAAGTCGGCAGTGGCCCGACTACATCAGTTCCCCATTGTGCAACTGGCCAACTGGGAACTGTAGGGTGCAGAGTCGTAGGAGGCCTTCTAGGCACGGTAGCATGCTCCTGACATTTCTGGCATGACTTTGCGAATTTACAGCAGTCTTCAAACATGGTGGGCCAATAATAGCCCAGCTTCTTGATTTCTATCTTCATCTTGGGACCAGCCTGGTGGGCACCTGCTGTTCCGGCATGTATTTCTTTCATTGCTTGCCAAGCTTCCTCAGTGGACAAGCAGCGGAGTAGAATCTTCTTGCGTGCATCTACCATTATTCGGAACAAAGTTTCATTCCTGAACTCATAAGAATCTTTGATTCTCAGAAGTTTCATCTTTTCTTCTCTTTTCTGCGGCAGCTGTTGGTGCAGAAACCACTGCAGCAAGTGCTGTCTCCAATCAGACGCCTGTACCGTGCTGACAGTAGCAACTTCACCTTCTTCGGGG